>JACRUU010000003.1:7061679-7076679 GCA_030449085.1 Kryptopterus vitreolus
AGGCTGTGCACGTTTGCTCAGTAGATTTTGGCTGAAAATAAAAGAGAGAGAGAGAGATGGAGATAGAAGGTAGATGAAAACTGATTCTGCAAACTGCCAGAATGTAAAATACTTGTCTTTCTCAAGACAGCTCATAGCTTTGGTAAAAAAAAAAAAAGAGAGAGAGAGAGAGAGAGAGAGAGAGAAGGCATTAACACTATAAGCTTTGATCACACATTTCCACACAAACACTCCATCATTTTTTAAATATACAAAAAAGAAATTCATATGGGACATTCGAATCGACAACCGCACTTTCATCTCAATCAGCTGATTGTATGGGGGTAGCACAATCTATATATCTGTGGCACACACTCTCTCTCTCATTCTCTTTCTTCTTCTGTCGTCCCAGCCTCTTTCGCCCTCAACTACCTGCATGTCTTCACTCAGCGCATCTATAAACCTCCTCTTTATCCTTCCTCTTTTCCTCCTGCCTGCCACCTCCATCCTAAGCATTCTGTCTCCCTCTGTACACCATATCCCTCCTCTGTACATCTCAATCTAACCTCCCTCACCTCGTCGCTCTGGATAAGGGCGTAAATGCCAAATGTAAATGTGTAACTAAGATCTGTAAGTCACTTTGGATGAGGTATGTGTACGACCATCTGTGTAAATGTAAAGTCGTCCAAATGTGTGGAATTCCGAACAACAAAATGAGAATTCTTAGAAAAGAGTATTCAGCACTTTTTATTTTCATACAAACAAGTTAAGGAATGGATTCTTAGGTTTGAGAAAGTGTTTCCCCATGGGCCCCCCCGCAAAAAAAAAAATCCTACCTTTTAGGATTTATCAATACCAATATCATTAAAACGAACTAAAACACACATACATTGTGCATACATCTTGTGTACGCGTAAGACAAATGCTGTCATTAACAAACACAATTCAGAATCTCCTTCAGTAAATCTTTAGATAATATCTGCTCGCCATCGCACATGGTGTAAATCACTTTTAATCTGATACTTCTATTATATGAGGTGATTTTTATTTTGTGTGTGTGATGTACGTACTATTGACACTTCCAGGCTTATTCATTGATCCAGTTCCACTTCCAGTTTAATGAACATAAAATAAAAAGACATGCTGCGGGAGCCGATTAGCAGATTTTCAGCTTCCGAGGCTGAAAATACACAAAACAAACGAAAGATTTGTGAGCATAAGATACATATATTCTTTTTTTTTTTTAAACATCCAATTCCACATGTATTCCTTATTTGATATTAATAATAACCTCTACTCTTGTGTTCCACTAGATTTGGGAGTGTGCTTGTAACACAAGGGTGTTAGTAAAGTCAGGTACAGGTGATGGGTGAGGAGGTCTGATACACTCAGCATTCCAGTTCATCCCAAAAGTCTTTCACAGAGTTGAGGTCAGAGCGTTATAGCGGGCCACTCAAGATCGTCCACTTCAATCATCCACAGAGTGGTTTGGGGATTCCATGTGAAAATGTAACGCTACCACAGCCAAAGAGAATAGTGTGGAAGCACATGTGGCGGGAAAAGTCGGGTGTCCCAATATTTTTGTCCGTACAGTGCATTTCTAATCTACCAGCATTGTGGTGTAATGGGAACATTGGGAAAATAAAGTTGTAGTGGTTAAATGCTGAATGTCAGCCTGCACAGAAGTATAAATTAGTTATAGTGTCCGTTCTGTGGGGACCATCTTGTGTATCTATAAAGCACAATTACAGTTCCATTTGAATGTCTGGTGCTGAAGAGAATGAGACTTTTTTTTCAGGGTTTGCATTGTGTATTACATCCAAACCTTCCATTTCGTCTATATTACTCGCCTGTATTCATCCCCTTGGCAATGACGGTGTACACGTGACTCGGTGTCCCTCTGTTTTGTTGTTTGTAATTGTCGGTAAACGAAGGCTACATGCTTCAGTGTAGAGCTGATGAAGGTGGTAAATGAAGGTAATGTTTTTACAATAGACAATAGACTTTCCTCTATTGTCCATGTGGTTTTCCTCTGGCTCCTCCAATTTTCTCTAACCGCCACACTAACTTCTACCTCGACACTCGAATCCATCGATCCCCGTGTTTTTTGCGCCACGGACCAATATTTTTTCACGGAACGGCCTTTAAGGTGCGGCGATAAAATAAACAACAAAATAAAACGATCCGTATTAATGTATTATGCCGAATGCTTGGTCTCCCAAGTGGCGAAGCAGTGTCATTGCATCATTAGAGAGCTGGTCGCCGAATATTAGAATAGAATAGAAGAACCTTTATCGGTAATATATACATTATCCCAGCTTGGTAGCCGGGGTCAGAGCACAGGGTCAGCCATGATAGCCAGCCATTGACGGACCCAAAGGTGGCAGCTTGACGATACCCGGATCTTCTGGCTTAGACCACTGAGCTACACCCCCCTCCCCATATTACGGAGAGACCGGGGTTTGGGAACGACTTCTGTCTCCTCACTGGCTCGTTCACCCAGTTTGTTGTTCATTTTGCAAGCTCGGGGGTTTCATTTAATGTAGTATGTGTTAAGAAGGTAGAGGATGTAGGTAAGACGTGTGACCGACACGAGCATCTTGACATGCGTCATGAGTGAGTCGTAGACGGATGTGGCGGAGAAAATCCAGTGATTTTTCCAAAATAAAACAGAATCAGATCTCTTAAGTTCTCCGATTTCCTCTGACCTCCAAGCATGTCGATAGTGAACAAGTATTTAATTGTGAGCATGTGTCTGTATGTATGGAATGTACTGCTATCCGATTTAACTCGTATACCCCCCTTGGACAGACCCATAACCCTTCAAACTCTTCAGTGAAAGAATAGATGTATCTTGAGCACAAAGGGTTTCTCTTAAACATTCCCCCCCCCCCTCAATCGTCCTTTATTATGATAAATCTTGCATGTTGTGTAGACATGCTGAGAAGCTCTTCAGGTGCTCTTCTGCTCCGAGACCTCGTGAAAAAACCGAGCCCGAGCCCTCCTGGCTCTTCTCACCCGACGCCGTCTTGTCATTCGTCCCTGAAGTCATGACGGACGTGGCGTCAATGCTCTCGTATGCTTCAGATGTCCACTGGCAACAACAAAGGGGACAATATTACACTGGTTACTATTTAATGTCTCACTGGCTTTTTGAAAAAGAGAAAAAATGAGACTGAGATGGAAACAGAGGCACGCAAGCACAAAGGTCGGAGTGTTAATGAGGCAGACGCATCACGCGGAAATTGGTGATCGTTCCATTTTTAACACGTTTATTTTGGTTGCCTGTTACGTAATTAGGATTTAAGGCCATTAATTAACACGATCGAGTAATTAGAGAGAGTGTTTTTTTGGTTTTTTTTTTAGAGGAACACTTTTGGGTAAGGATGCACAAACTAGTCAATACAGTTGTATAGCAAAAATAAATAAAATAAAATAAGTATAATTTCTGGAATTATTAGTATTTGCAGTGGCAGACCGTAATGAAGTGTATTTTATTTATAAGTAGCTTTTTCACAAATCTGTACTTTTGCTTTTAACTTCACGACATTCCCAAGTCAAATATTGAACTTTTTACTTTTTATGCATTTTGGGAAATCAGACGGTTCTCGTTATTTATGAGTGGTGAAACGGGTCAGAGCTTAGCAGAGCAGCTCGTACTGTGTTAAGTCGGGTTTTAAACTTATCTCCTTGTCACCAACATACACTTCAGCATCCATTCAACAGCAATTCAACTCATTTTATATGCAAGAACATGAGAGTAATAAACGATGGAAGATTGCAACTGACCAAGATTTTAGTCTAATGATGAATTTTATAAATATTAAAGCAGTGTTTGACTCTTAATAGATCGGGGTGATGTCAGTAATATTTTCATATAAACTGAGTTGATTAAGTAAAAAATAAATCCTAGTACTTTGGATACTAAAGTACATTTGTTCATTTCCCAACGTCCTTTAGTTAAAGGAGTTAAAGGAGCGTTTTTACTGTTTTCTCAAGTACATGGTTTGTGTTGTAGTATTTAATATAGTTGCATTATTTCACAACACAGGAAGAACATCTGTGTGAAACAGGATACATAGTTCCAACTAGTACACATCCCATTATGTTAATTTTCACAGGATCTGTATTGAATATACATCATTCAAATCGATTCATTCATTCATTCATGGAGAAAAACCTCAATTGAGAATGTAATATATTAGACCTACATTACAAGGCACATCACTAGAACACTAGTCTCGAATAAGGTGTGTAGATGTACCTGTGTGTGTGTGTGGCGTACTGATGGTCCCGGGGTGATGATGTTGACTGAGCTGGATGACTGCGTGTCACTGCTGTTCCCTCCCTCGGCGGCGGAGAGACCCGACATGACGAGTCCGCTGGAGAAGCTGCGCTTCCCGAACAGCAGGCTGAGAGTGGAGCTGGAGGACGAGGCCTGACTGCAGCGTGGCTGAGCCGAGAGCACGGCGCCCACTGCAGACACGCGCGGCACCTGTCATGAAAAAGATTTGTGAGACATATATTTGTGGGTTTATTGGATGGAATTATATTATATATATTATATATATATATATATATATATATATATATATATATATATATATCTGGGAGATATATACTATATATTATATATGGGAGATTAATTGTCATTATCGATTACTTCGAGTTTATGGTTTATGCTGATGTTGAAAATAAAAAACGATTTTACGATTTCACCTTGGATTGACACAGCGAGCTTCCGTAGTTCATCGCCTCATCGCGTTCAAACACCTTAACCACTAGGCTACCACATTCTGCTACACTAGCTGTATAATACTTATTAGAACATAAATAACTAAAAAAAAATTCACAAACAAGTAGGTAATAATGCATTAATGCATTAATAATGCATTAATTGATATAAAACTGTTGTTTTATATATAAGTGCTGACCAGAAAACGTTATGTTTACACTTGCACATGGATTATATAATAATATAGTACAGTGTGATTACTTTTTGAGGGGTTACATTGGGTATAAACAGTACCTGGGATTAACTTTTTGAGGGGTTACATTGGGTATAAACAGTACCTGGGAGAAAACCGAGGCAATGGAGGAAGTGTTGAAGGACAGCTGACTGTTTGAGAGGCGATGTACGACGCCGTTAGAACCCGAGCCCTGCTGGAGATCCAGGATGGGACCCGAGCGACTGGTTACTGGGGCGCGCTGACTCTGAGGCTGCACAGAGCCACTGCGGTACTCACGACGCCCTGCAGGGGGAGACATAACCAAACAACGGATTGCTCAGGCAGGAGGGGCTGCCTTTTTTTTGGAAGAGTTTAAATGTTGAGAAGTTATTTTCATAATCACTGACACACAACTGGTGATTTATTCCTAAACAGAATTCACGTGCAAAATTGATATTTTAGGGAAGAACAGAAAAGGCACTGATGTACCAAACCCAAAACTAGTTTTCTTACATTGGGGCTCTGATTGGTGTCTTTTAATCAATGGATTTCAACACACGCAATCAATCGATTGTGTCCTTAAGAAACACTATTTCGATTTGAATGAATTTAATATTAGTATACAAATCATTTTGTATGTGTCATATTATACTGATGTGTGAACATCTGTAATGATGAACCTATAAAGTAAACCTCATCGATTCCACATCTGTCATCTGTCTTATTTTATTCATTATAAACAGTATACAGAAAAAAAAGGATTCAGAAAGTATTCATACTTTTTTCAGATATACGTATTTGTTCTTCAAAATAAATGTCAATGTTCCCTTCACTTGAATTAGGAGACCCAAACTTGTTCCAGTATGACAAATGCCTCCATGCAAACAGCGCTTCCATGAAGATATCGTTTTACAGAAGTCGGTGTGGAAGATCTTGACCTCTATAGACCTCAGAGCCTCTTTAGCCCTAGCTAACTTTACTAAAAACTCCACAAGCATACACTGAAAATGTAATGAAACATCTTTTTAGACTGAAGGATATTTTAACAGCAAATCAAGACTAAATGTGCAATGGAACACATTAAACAAAAGGCTATACTGCTCCTACAATGCATGCGATTATGCTACACGTGAAGTGATGGCATCCCGCCACTAGACTGCAGTGTATCCCACGTCAGCGTTTACAGAAGGCAACGGGGAATCGAGAAATTTTGATAAAATGATCCCAAAATGTCCAGGAAGCAAAATATTTGATGCAGATTGAAGGCATGTTTGTCAGGACACATGTTTGTCCTTCAAGGTCTTTTGTTATGAGGCGACGTCGCTCATCAAAGAGTATAAACTGTCTTATAGCTATAAAATGGCCCTTCGAGGGCAACCGTAATGCTGATATGGCCCACGGTGACAATGTGTCCTCTGCACCACCTTTTTATCACTTATACTGTAACTCAATCGGTGCGTCTACAGAGTGGCTCACAACATGCTACTAACATGCTACTAAATAAACATCATAACAGACACACAGAGGCACTCTGACCTGTACTGTGGTGTCGTGTGCGAGAGCTGCGTGGATGCGGCTGGTGCGTGCTGGCGCTTTGGGACGTGACAGAGTTTTGAGTCTGACTAACAGAGGAGCCGGCACAGTCCACGTCCTCCATGTTCACGCCGCTGTTACAGCTCGTCAGATTGTCCTTCCTTACGCTGACAGACAAAAGCACAGATATTTGGTGAAAAAATCTATTGCGGCTCACATTTTTCATTACATTGTAATAGAATAGCCTATTATTTGTCACATATACATTACAGCACAGTGAAATTCTTTCTTCGTATATCCCAGCTTGTTTTGGAAGCTGGGGTCCGAGCGCATGGGTCAGCCATGATACAGCGCCCATGGAGTACAGAGGGTTTAAGGGCCTTGCTCAAGGGCCCGAGAGTGGCAGCTTGGAGATACCGGGGCTCGAACCCGTGACCTTCTGATTAGTAGACCAGCGTATTAACCCACCGATCTACCCCCTCTTCAAATATTAGAAATATGAACGGTAATAATAAAATATGCAAGGGTCAGTGTTTTGAGACGCACCGGAGCCACCGGGAACAGAGCCACGTGCGGATGCCCTCGAGGCTGAGCGTGCCCCCCCAGACGCTGCCCGTATGCTTGTGCGTCCCCGCGTACGAAGTGGTGAGCGCCGACACGAACATTGGGTAACCCAGGGGCTGATCACACGACGAGTTGATCATGTTCCGCAGCGCCTGCTTGGAGTTCTGGATGCTGCCTCGCTCCGGATTACGGTTCCGCAGGAAGATCAGCTCCTGCTGCTGTCCCGCCCACAGCCCACGCACGCACTCTTTATTGATCTGAGTCGAAAGATACGGAGAGATGCGTCATGGCTATTAGAGCACTTTAGAGGGAATGAACGGGGCAATAACGGAAATCCGCATCTCTTCAATATCCTTACATCAATCCATCACGGTAAAAGAAGTGAAATGACCTCGATATTTTCCGTTACCTTGATGACTTTAAAGCTGAGGTAGCGCTTGTAGAGCATGATGATCTTGTATTCGTCGTTGCCATCGTCCAGGGTGTGGCGCAGCGTCAACAACGTATCTCTGCTAGACAGCACAGCCTTCCGCCACGCCGGGTCGCCTTCGTCACATATCACCAGCGAGTTCCGGTATGTGCTGATGGCCTCGTACAGCACGGCCGGCTCCTCGCTCTCCTCCAGACTTGTGAAGTGGTCCTTTCATCCATACACACATATTACACCTACATCTCAGAAGATGACGTGATGGTTGATGATGATGATGATGTCACCACTCCTCAATAAGATTAACCTTATTATTAGGAATTCTCTTATAGGCACTTCATAGCCCTTTATTTCTATAGCTGTTTTGGGACAATGCCTACAAGGACAAGTCATAGCTATAGAATGTTAGATTACATGTTATTTAGCATTGAATGTTATTTAACAATGAGGAAATATTGCCTACACACACACAGTGGGACTTCTGAACTCCTGATATCTGTCTACACCCGAATAAGGACGGTGTTCTCTGCCGTGTCTGGTTCCTCTCAAGGTTCCTTCCTGTTTTCCTTGCCGCTCAAGGAACAATCAGGGACAAACTTATTTCCATAATTAACTGTATTGTCTAAAGTTGCTTTGTGACAATGACCATTGTAAAACGTGCTCTACAAATAATACAACAAAATGAAGTGAAATGTTTATAATCTGTTAAGGAATTAAGGTTATTGTTGCTTCAAAAGCACATATCTTCATTCACTGCTTCATCCCAGTCTGTGGATCTGGCTTCTATCCTGAGAACACTGGCATGAGGTGAGAATATATACATGACTGGCAGTTTATCATACATCACCTGTTTTGTAAATAAGCACGACTTGTCACATCGTCTTTCTCCTGATGTTTTCTTGAGCTCGAGCCTCCTTATGTTCGATAGGCTGCTTTTGTTTTTGTTACCCATTTTGTCTCTGCCAAGTTTAATCTGTTTGCTGATCATCTGTCCTGTCCAGTCAGTGTCTTTTGGGGGATCTCAGAAATTCCAGTGCCCCTCAGGGCACCTCAACATGTAATATACGGACATTCTGTGTCACCCTGATGAGAATGAGGTTCTCTCTTGAGTCTGGTTTCTCTCAGGGTTTCATCCTTTCCATCTCAGGGAGATTTTCCTTGCCACAGTCGCCACCGGCTTAAGGAAAAAACTTACATACATAAATATATGTATGTATGAAATATATATATATATATGAAATACATAAACTGCATAAACTGTGTATAGCTGCTTTGAGACCCTTGTCAAAAGATAAGATGTAGGAGGGTGTAGCTGAGGCGCTGAACTACTGATTGGAAGGTCGGGGTTCGTGCCCGGTATCACCAAGCTGCCACCCTTGAGTATGGCTCTTAACCCTCTGTGCTCCAGGGGGCGGTACAATTGCTGATCCTGCGCTCTGACTCCAGCTTCCAAATAAGCTGGGATATGCAAAGAATAAACAATTTCCCTCACTGGATCCATCAAGTATGTAAAAGTTAGTTCATTCATTCATTCATCTTCTACCGCTTTATCCGATCTTCCCTCGGGTCACGGGGAGTCTGTGCCTATCTCAGGCGTCTTAGGGCATTAAGGCAGGATACACCCTGGATGGAATGCCAACCCATCACAGAGGACACACACTCACTCACTCACTCACAATCACACACACATTCATACACTAGGGACAATTTTCCAAGGTGCCAATCAACCTAGCGTGCATGTTTTTGGACCGGGAGGAAACCGGAGAAAAACCGTAGGCACAGGGAGAACATGCAAACTCCACACACACATAGCCGAGATGGGAATCGAACCCCGACTCTGGCAGTGTGAGGCGAACGTACTAACCACTAAGCCACCGTGTCTCCGTATGTAAAAGTAAAAAAAAAACAAAACAAAAAAATGACTACATTTGCATTTATACTTAATTGAGAAAATACACGCTTATAACGAGATTTAACCGCAAATGCAATTTTTCAGTCATTCTCAGTAAAGTATTGATAATCATTCACCGGTCGCTACTAATCACTTTTTCCACCATCAGAATGGAAATCGACTCGTAATTTTTAATCAGTAAAAAACAAATGAATAATTCTGTCCTTGTTATAACATCAGTCAAAATTCCATTCGCGGTTTTTTTTTATTATCTTTTCTTAATCTTTTTTTATCCACATTGTCTCAAAGCAGCTTTACAGGATGTAAGAATTATAGAAGAAGGAATTTGAGGAAGTGAACTGTGTGTAAGCCTGGGGCGAGTGTGATGAATCTCCCTTAGAAGAAATCTTGAGAGGAACCGGTCTCAAAGGGGAACCCATGCTTAAATCAAAACACTGTTGGGATTCTGAGTGTAGACGATGATTTGCTTAGCTGCAGGAGATCCCCTTACTGGGCAAAGAATTGACAGATTTCCGTAATATAGAGATGAAAAAGGAAAGCACAAATGTAGAGAATGCTTAATATTGCACTATTAGGTTTGATGGAAAGCATGAAAATAATACATTTGAAAATTTGTAACTTCTTCAAGCCCGGGCTTTCATAGACCTTGCCTTTACAAGCGTTCTGTTAAATGTGACTTTTTTTTTTTTTTTTTTGCTTGATGATACCTTTTTCTATTTGAGAGTCGATGGAAATTCCCACTAATGCAATTTTACAATAAGGAGCATCAGTGTAATGAATTAGAAAGAGGAGAAACCATTTTTTATTTCATTGCCTCCCGTTGTATCGTCCTAGCAGCAATGTGTTAAATTCGTACCTGATGAAGTTTGAGGCTCATCCTAACCGCAGGTGCTAGCACCTTCTGGAGCAGATCCATGTCGGCAAAAACCCACTCGTCCTTCGTGGCGACGCGGAAATCTCCTTTGAACAAGGTGCTGAAGCCGTACAAGAAGGACTCCAAACTGAGAGACACACCATTAGAGAGGAGTAAATATCTGGTCCATTATTAGACTGACACACAGCATTACTTGGATCTGCAAACATTATAAAGATATACACTGGGTCATTGTTAAGAAATGATCATTGTTTGTTTCAATGGAAAGAAACATACAGTATAGGTTTTACAAGGTTGGGATTTAAACTAATGATGTTTAGAGCAAAAGGCGAATGTGGTTATTATTAACACTGGTGTTAAAAGTAGAGATACTAGTGTTTAAAAAGACTTGAAGCTGCAACTCAAGCTTTTTTCTCAAGTAAAAGTGCAAAAGTACTGGTTTTAAAAAAGTAAAAAAAGTAAAAGAAAGGGGGGGAATGGCATTAAAGACAAAAGCTTAAATCGCAATCGTTAATTTATAATACTTTATCACTTAAGAAATGACAGCAATTATGTTCTTTGTTTTAACCGATCAGGTTTAGTACTGTCAGCAGTGGGAGGTCGAGACCTTTACTGAGGGTGAGGACAAAGAGAAAGCACATGTTTTATTAATCAGCCAGTAGTGGAAAAATAATAACTTTTAAGAAATAATCTTTATTTGAGCAAGTCCTTGCTGGACTGATACGTGATTTGTTGTGTGCAGGTGCGATGGATTGAGTACAAACCAATAGGGTATCGGAATGGTACATGTTTATATTTCTCATCCAACCACAATCACATTTACTCTATTCGGATGGCGCAATTAATCTGGATAGAGTGTTTTTTATTTTTTCTTACCGCAATGAAAACAAGCCGAGATGAAATAAGAGTATCGAGGCTATTTTTAAAATGTAAGGAGTAGAAAGTACAAATAATTGCGTGAAAACGTAAGAAATCCATGTAAACAGTCAGAAAAAACAAATTACTGCAGGAAAGTATAGACACTCAAAATTTCTACTTAAGTAAGGTAACGAAGTATTTGTTATTTGTTACTTGACACCTCTAATCCGCCACGTTCCTATTAAACTGTATGACGATTTGCATATTAGATAATAATATTAATGGATTAAGAACGTACCTATTGGACATGTTATGTGACGCAGTGCCTAGAGATCTCCTGCCCAGGACTGACAGAGCGAAACACAATGTGACCAGCAGAGAATCCTCATCACAGTCCACTGGCTAAGAACACAAAATACACACACACACACACTTAATTTGCTACACACAGCTACTCATTCGCTACTAACTTGCTAAATATCTCTTGCATTTGGAACAACGACGTCTCACTTGCTCCATCTTGCCAGCGCAGTACTGGATCCACTCGAGATAAACATTGCAGTAGCTGGCCCTGGTGACGCCTTGCAGGCAGTGGACGTAGTCCTCGTCGATCTTAACGCTGAACACCACCGGGTCTCTCTCTATATGATGCCATTTACTGTAGGGCTGCAGGGAGTCGTGGATTGACTGCTCCTTCAGCCACGTCTGTAACTTTGGGTTGACGACCAGATAGTAGATGATACTCTGGCAGAGATAAAATGTAGTGTTTTATGTTATATCCTGAGGTAACACAGACATTGTAAGGCAAAGCGATACCTTGAGGTAGTAGGTGATGAGCAGTTTGCGTAGGTCGTAGAGCTGCAGCATGGTGGCGGCGTTGTTCTCGCTGATGCTGTAGCTCTGTAGCACGTACTTGGTGGTGGTGAGCTCCCACGCCAGCCAGCGCAGATTAAACGCAGCGTTGCATGAAAGAACGTGGTCCAGGTGACCGGGCTCGCAGCAGCAACAGCCCTCGTCCTCTTCCACGCCCTCGGTAATGGCCTCGACCTCCCGCTGCTGACAGTACGTGCCTGTTCGGTTAAAAACAAAGAACTGTCTTCATCTCTTAAGTGATGTTTATGATATGGGTGAGAGCAAGAGACACAAAAAGAGGAACTAAAACCTTCAGACCTCAAGAGGCTCCTCAAGGACTTATTATATACTATATTTCCCGTCGACTAGTTGATGAGGATATCTTTATATTTTGTAATTTATAGTACTGTATCAATGCATACTGGCTTCCAGTTTAAGTATGGCCAAGCTGACATTAGCACAAACCTACTGCCACTCTGAAGTACACAAACCAGAGATAGTTGTGAACTAGAAGTAGTGGAAGTGACGGCACGACCCACACAGAAGCCCTGATCTCAACATCATGGAGTGTGTGTGGGATTCCATGAAGAGACAGAAGGATGTGACTGTCTCCAACACAAGTCTACTTCTCCATCCACAGAGTTCCTTCAGTGTGTATGTACTGTAAAGAATGGAACAACCTTTCCTTCATAAACACTGTTCATGAAGGCAAAGTGTGTTCACACCAAATATTGATTTGATGGAATCCCTTTCTTTCTTTGGAAAAATCTCGTTTATAGTCACCTCTGAATTCAAGACCTCTCAACTGGAAGGTCACGAGTCCGTTGCCGACCTCGATGAGGTGGATCAGAGCGTTCAGGTAATCAGAAGCCAGTATGAAGCAGTCGCCTGAGCTGTAATTCCCCCAGCGGCCCAGCAGCAGATCCCCGCACAGAGAGTGCTGCAGGGAACGGGTCAGGTACTCGTAGAAGATCGAGTTCAGGTTGTTATCATCACAGCCTGTAGGCAAAAAAAAGATCTCTCATCAAGGTGACAAGCCAGTTATTAAGCATATTTCTAGAAATTTCTGTTTTGTCTGTATGGACAAAAGTATTGGGACACTTTTCTAGCCATATGGTGTTCTTCCCAAAGCTGTTACCACAGTTCTTTAAAAAAAAATAAAAATCTCAAATGAATATTTTCCCTTCACTTGACTGTCAGGTTTAGATCAGGTACCAAATCAGAGATCACAAAACTACAGGGTATGGTCAGGACTGCTAAGAGGATTATTGGTGCCCCGCTGCCCAACACCTCAAGAGTGAAGAAAAAGGGCTAAGAAGATCTGTCTGGACCACCACACACACACTCAGCCCACTCTCCCTCAACTGTTGCCTCATGTGTAACGCTAAAGAGCACTACAGAACAGCCAGGGACATAAATAGCTTTTTCCCCGCAGGCTATACTCAGCCTGAACAATTAAAATAATCAGAAAGACAACCTCATAACCGAATACACAGAACACACTGAATAACTGGATACTGACTACACACTGACCACAGAGACATTATTTATACACCTGACCTGAACTGTAAAGCACACACTTTTAAATAACATGCCATGTACATTCTGTACATATTCCCACAACTATATACATTCATATTCATTCATTATTCTTTCATCTTCTTTCTACAGCTATATCCGATTTATCTGATCTTCGATCTTCCCTCGGGTCATGGGGAGTCTGTGCCTATCTCAGGCGTCTATGGGCATTAAGGCAGGATACACCCTGGATGGAATGCCAACCCATCGCAGGGCACACACACACACACATTCACACACACATTCATACACTAGGGACAATTTTCCAAGGTGCCAATCAACCTACCGTGCATGTTTTTGGACCGGGGGAAACCGGAGAACCCGGAGAAAAAACCCCTGAGGCACAGGGAGAACATGCAAACTCCACACACACATGGCCATGAGACTGGAATCGAACCCGGACCCTGGCGGTGTGAGGCGAACGTGCTAACCACTAATATTTTTATATCCCGTCTACTTTCTTCTGCACTGGAAGCTATTGTCGCCAAGTCAAATTCCGTGTGTGCACACAAACATACTTTGGTAATAAAGATATTTCTGAAATGCAAACCTGTTCCAAATTGACTCATGAAATATGAAATAACCTCAAATGTGTAATAAATTGGTATGTTCGTAAAACAGCTATGAATCTTACACTTCAATGTCCACAAACGTTTGCCCATATAGTGAATGTAAAATAAATAAATGTGTGAAAATAAGCAAGTTATTTACCAACTGACTAAACCATGGCCTTAATAACCTAGCACATAACAGTTATAATCTCCTAATGGATATTATCTTTATTAAATTCTATTCCATATATTCGATATTCATATGCACTTAATGTCATTTAAAGAGTGCTTTGACAGCTGTAATGGCTTTGCAACAAGTCTTTTTAAACATAATGCCTTTGCAATTGAGTCAAGAGCTGCCTGCTTAAGAGTCAGGCGTGTAAAGGCTGTTTACCGGTATCCTTGTCAATCTGAGACATCAGTCTGCTGTTGGAATTGTCGATACGTTTTGTGCTGAAATTAAAAAATAATAATAAAAAGCACAAAGTTGTACAAGCAAATAACATACACATCTCTACATCATTGGAAACAGCTAACATTCCCAAACTTGAAGGACTCTTATCTATTATCCATACATACATTTATTATCCATCAAATACTAAAACTGTTTTTTTTTTTTTAATCCAGCAAGTACATAAAAAAGTGAAAAAAATCCCTTTTTGCAGTCATTTAAAAAGAAAAAAACACTGTGGACAATAGCATTTCCATTTCCATTACAGCAATTTGCCATGTTTATTCACTGAAAGCTGTATTTCTAGGTGCGAAAGGGTCTTACTTATAGTTTCTCTCCCAAAACTTGATGGGACGTGGGTAGGATGTGATGAAAATGGCACTGCCCAGAAAGGGGCTCAGTGGAGTGTAAAAGATGGTCGTGATTAACGTCTGAACCAGCAGCATAGCAGAATCTAAGAGCTCTTAATTAA
>JACRUU010000003.1:7079179-7106679 GCA_030449085.1 Kryptopterus vitreolus
TATGTATATTATATACATCCATTTGTATATAATGTAATTTTCCCCAGTTGACCTGCGTGCAGTGAGGTCTCAGGCGGCAAAGCTCACCTTGTGGAAGACTATGGACATGAGGAAGAAGTTGAGCAGGAACGTCTCGGACGCCCTGCTGTAGTCGAACTTGAAGAAAACGATGGTGAAGATGAGCGTGAGGAACTGGTAGCTGGGGTTGCAGAAGGACGAGCGCAGAAGCTTCATCCCAGCAACTGTCATCAATAAGACATCACAGCTGGAGCGAGACACAGACACCTGAGAAACTCAGGTGCAGGGGCAAGACACAGCCAAGCAAAGCACAGAGACATCAGGACGGGACGGGAAGCTAACAGCTAATGCTGATAACCGCTAATGCTAACAGTCGCAGCTAGCACTGGCGCTGGACAAGATTTAATGCTACCAATATAGACATACACTCAAATTAAGAAATGTTTTTCCTGCTTTACTGGGATACATGACAATGAGCTTCCCTTCAAAAATGTGCAGACATTAATGAGTGTAATATTCACTATATAGACAAACGTTTGTAGACACCTGACCATTAGATATGTAGGCATGTGGTTTATTTACATTTACAGCATTTAGCAGACGCCCTCATCCAGAGTGACATACAAAAAAAGTCTCCACCTAAGAATAATTTTATATGTTTATGAACATCCTGTTACACATTTAGACCACCATATGCTGTTATGTTCCTCTATATTTTAGAGTGTGCTTGTGGAGATTTATGCTCATACAGCCACAAAAAGTGTGGTAGGCTGAAAGGCCTCCTCCTCAGGTGGAGGCCTGGAGGGCAGTCAGCCTTTCAGGTCATTTGAAAGGTGTTCAATGGGGTTGAGGTCAGCCACTCAAGATCTTTCACTCGAGGTCATGTTAACTCATGGAGCTGGCTTTGTGGAGCTCGCACATTGTCATGATAAGTATTGGGGAGTTACTAGTTACATGTAACAGCGTTACATAATTTAATTACAGAATAAATGCATCATGTAAAATCAGTTAATTAGACCACATTCGAACTTTTTATCTTAGAAACTTTTTCCTCTAACTTAAAGCGCCACCTGGTGGACAAAGGAAAGCAATGAAAAAGTAATCAAATCAAAAAAGTTATCAGTTACTTTACATTTATAAAGTAATTGAAAAGTTACACTACTTATTAATTATTATAATGATATTATAATTATTATGGACTAATTTGAGTTGATGGTTTATGTCAATGTTAATTTTTTCAATGAAAAAATTAAAACCGATTGTACAATTTCACTTCGGTTTGACACAGTGAGCCTCCGTAGTTCTCCGCCTCCCACCCGCATTAAACTTGGGAATTACGAAATACAACATGCCAGCGCGCTCTGACGAATCCGAAGAGCTTGTTGCCAAGCGGGGTGCGGTTTCATCAGTTGTATGGAAATTATGGTTTGGGTTTGAAACTTCAAATGTTCAACAAGCCAAAGCGCACTGTAAAATTTGTCCATGAAGTATGTTGGTAGCAGCACGACTAATTTATTCCAGCACCTCAAACAGAACCACTTTGTTGAATGGGGAGACGTGTGTGAAGCTGCTAAAAAACCTGTAAAAATAGTGGATACATTTTCTTAGTGTATCCAAAATCGAAAAATCTAATTTTGTCTAAAAAAAATCGGAGATTCAATTCATATGACATATCACCAAGCTCTAATGCAAGGTATATATAGTTGCATGCCTCCACTATTGTGGTGACAGTTTGGGGAAGAATCACATATGGCTGGCATCTTCAAACTTTTTTCCATATAGTGTATGTGTGTGTGTTTTCCGTTTATATCTTGTATTGCACAGACACTTACTGTATGCCCAATTTTTTCCGGTGGCTGAGGGCGAAGCCGTCGTTAGTGAGGGCACTGAGCACAATGGCAGGGTACACAACGTACTTCTCAAAGCTCAAGAGCCCGACATAGAGTCGCTCAAACCACATCAACTGGGCTTCCTCTGAAATGTATTACACACACACACACACACACACACACACATAAGCACATATGTAATATATATGAAAATGAAATCTTTTTTGCACACCATAAAAGCACCAAATGTTAAAGTATTCCAGATGTGTGTATCTGCACGTGAAGCATGACCTGAAAATTCTTTTGGTTGATGGTTCAGTGTTCATACCAAGATGAACAAAAAAAACGGGGCTATTTGTTCATCATTTTAATTATAGTATCACAAGCAAGGTTTCAAACCCTTTTATCCTCATCAATGATGATCAGCGGGCATGATTAGCAATCTTGGTGCAATGCCAATAAGAATGACTTCGATAATTTGTGGGAAAATAAACCTAGCAATTATAGCCTGTGCCTATCTCAGGCGTCTATGGGTATTAAGGCAGGATACACCCTGGATGGAATGCCAACCCATTGCAGGGCACACACACACATTCATACACTAGGGACAATTTTCCAAGGTACCAATCAACCTAACGTGCATGTTTTTGGACCGGGAGGAAACCGGAGAACCCGGAGAAAAAACCCCTGAGGCACGGGGAGAACATGCAAACGCCACACAAACCTGGACCCTGGCGGTGTGACGTGAACGTGCTAACCACTATATATATATATATATAGAGAGAGAGAGAGAGAGAGATAGATAGATAGATAGATAGATAGATAGATAGATAGATAGATAGATAGATAGATAGATAGATAGATAGATAGATAGATAGATAGATAGATAGATAGATAGATAAAAGATAGATAGCACTATTCTGGATATATAAAATATATATTTATCAGAGTAAGGATCTGAAGTCTGGACCCACAAAAAGTCTGGTAAGAATTATATATTAAATGAAGGTATAGAATGAGAGACAATGCCACGTACCTGTGGGCTCAAACTGGGAGTGCTCTTTACTTTTAAGTACCGGATGTGAGATCCACAACCAGGGATGATGTTTGCGTAACTGAGGGATGAGATAGTGAGTGACAAAGCCTACGGTTGCTGCCAGGGCGTACAGCACTATCGTGACAAAGGGCTACATTTAAAACACAAGAAACATTGAGTCAATTACTATGCATATGTTATAATATGACTTAAATGATTGCACGAACATTTAGACTGGACTTGACTAGACATGAAGTACTGAACAAGAACTGACATACAAAACATCATACAATAAAATACCAAAAAAATTCGGGGTGTTTATTTTGTTCAATACTAAAACTGATATATTAAATATGATATATTCGTGCAATCAGAAAATGTAAAGTCAAAATACAATATTTTAAACTCACTCTTAAAGACAGGAAGACTGTACTGGCAGTAATGGCAAAAGTCAAAACTGAAGCCAGGCTGCACACGACCAGATCGGAGATCAGTATCTCTCTCTAAGAGAAAAAGTATAATAACACTCAGAACAGTCAGGCAATCAGCAGCGTTTTGATTGCACTGTATTAACCTTAGCGCTCCTTACCACTGTATTCTGGAGCTTTTTAGGAAGAGGATCTTCGGTTTCACACAGCTCTTCCTCCGCTTCCCCATCCCCCAGCGCTGGCATGAATTTCGACTTAAAATACCCACTGAGAAGAAGGTCAGAGAAGAACATTATTTAATAATCAGGTGTGTGTGAAAGGGCTCATGCGGAAATCCATAATGTATTAGTCAAGCCGAGTAATGCCTTAGCAAAAACAGGGTCTCCTTACAAAAGCACCGAGGGGTCGCTACTTTGTCGACTGAGGTGATATGACAAGGCTACCAGTAAAGCACAAAAACCAGAGAACAAGGCTGGGATGTGCTGCTCGTTCCACGGCTCCTGCACACATCAACAATAGCAATGCAAAGAAGACATCTTCAAAGCTTAACAGACGTTTGCACTACCGCCCATGCTGTATATAAACTTATTTGATATAACAACACACCCGATATTACGTTTTATTCCATAATAGTTAGCGATTTTACTGATTTGAATCATTTTAATTGAATGCAATGGGGTATAATGATGTCACTACACTGATTTATACATCTAGAAGTCACAAAATGAGGTATATATTCATATATACATTAGATGATCAAAAGTATCAGGACACCTAACCTTCTGAGAGGCATGACATGAATAATCACATTCGCAAAAATGTAGTAGTAATGTGATAGCTTTCAGAAAAAAAACATCATTGGTTTTAGGTGAACTTCAGAGATACACACAACCCCTCACAAGTCACAGCTGACAATTCCTGGCTACACGACAATGATGGCTACGGCGAGATGAGCCGTACTATTCTGGGATACATTCTCTGATTTATATTTTGGTCTTATCATTACATATGCTTTAAAAATAAAATCACACCTTTAGTGCTCCAAAACAGAATCCATACAGTAATATTAACACCATCAGGCTTCTCCCTATAGAGTAGACGGCTGAGGTGAGTCCAGTTGCAGCTAAAAGAGAAAAAGAGCAGGTCAATGGCAGTTTAATAAAACGGTTTATCCCTTGTACTGACAGAAAATGGTTACAAACCTGTTCCGCCGAAAAAGTGTATATCAATTTGCTCCAGAAAGTAAATAGCAAATGTGTTGATTTGTGGGAAGAGGCCAAGGAGAAAGATGATTGGAAAGCAGTATGTAAATCCTGAAAGGAGCAAAAGCAAAAGTAATATATACATGTATATTGAAACACCTTCCAGATTGAAATAAATATATTCAAATAGATTTTTATGTACAATTAAAATGCTGTAACGCATGCCCTCACACTGTATAGACAAAAGTTGTTATACACCGGGTTCGATTCCCGTCTCGGCCATGTGTGTGTGGAGTTTTCATGTTCTCCATGTGCCTCAGGGGTTTTTTCTCCGGGTTCTCCGGAGAATAGGCACAGACTACCCGTGACCCAAATGCGATCGGATAAAGTGGTAGAAGATGAATGAATGATTGAATGAATGCACCACAAGATTTATAGTGTAGTAGCAGAGAATTGTGATCCTTCAACCACAAAAAGTGTGGTGATGTAATGTGAGGAGGTCTGGGGTGCACCCAGCATTCCAATCATCCCAAAGATGTTTAATAAATTTGAAGGACATGCGAGATCTTCCACTCAAACCCATGTAGTGTTCAAGGAGCTTGTTCACTGGGCCACTGAGACTCAGGCCGCCTTATTAGTTGCAGGGAGAATTGAAGTCAACTGCATCCACTCAACGTATACAATAGTGTGCCTTTACAGATTAGTGAAGAACCACATTTGGCTGGAAAGTCAGGTGTCCAAATACTTTTGTCTATTAATCGTATACAAACACAGCCCTTCGAAACATAATACCTACCAATTAAAGCATCTTGTACCAGTCGTAGCATGTCCGACATTACAATCGTAATGCCGTACAAGGTGAACACAGGAAGGTCCGGTGCTTTCAGGTTCAACTCCAGAATCCAAATAAGACTACAGAACATGCAGAAATACGTCGCTCGACTGTATGCGATGATTTGATTATGTCCCTACAAACAACAACCAGAAAAGGTGTTGAGTCCTGAACCCTGCTACATGCCATAATTTATGCTGTTCGGCTAAACTCACATGAGTAGGCGATGCAGCGTCTGGCTGGACACTCTGCAAAAATCAGCAAAAAGAACATTCTTTACTGAATAGAACTGAATAGAATCCGTTTCTAGGGTTGGGTATCATCGGAATTTTATCAATTCCGATTATCGATTCCAATTCTTAGCGATTCCCAAAACGGTGAACCGACCGCAGGTGCTTAGTCATGTCGGTCGTGACACCATTGCTTGCAACATTTTAATTTATTACAATAATTACAAAATGTAGCCACACTTTTGAGCGTGGTCCATCTTGTAAACTGATGTTTAAATTACCGTATAATTCCTGGCAGATTGGACGCAGATAAGGTCCTGGCAGATTGCCAGGTGAAAAATCGAAACTTTAATTTTATAACAAGTATCCCATTCTTAATCTTAAGTATCCGATTCCAGAATTGGAATCAATTTTCGATTCTCAACCCTATCCGTTACTGACATGTTTGGGTTAATAAGTAGTACAGAGAGCTACATTACCTTTAATAGAGAGTACTGACAGCTGGCTATGACAAGACAAAACTGGAAAACCCAAAAGTCTTTAAAGCAACCTTGGTTCAGAAGCACAAATCCAAGGAAAGCAACCAGGAATGCTAAAAACACCGCTGCCATGTTCTCCTTCCAGTTCTGATTTCTGCAAAACGCCATGACAACGTCTATGACAAACCATGACAGCTCAGTTCAGGATTTGGATACTTTATTTCCTATTTTATATCCATGTCTGACCTGTCGAGCAGCGCCACCAAGGCCAGCCGATCGTACAATATGTTGATCCATTTCCCAGGAAACACTTTCAGTTTATAGTAGAACTTCCGAGACGGTTTCTCCTCGGTGGTCGTGTCGGAGGAGTCGTCAAGAGAATCCTCCTCCTGTAAGGGAACAATGGGAGCACAATGATGAGCTGTCATTGTCTGATAGCTGCTCTTTTAACGGACAATTCATAAGAATGTAAACGCAGAAAATACTTGTTTTTAGTAGTATTTACATCATATTTAGTTCATCCGTTACATTTATCAATTTAATAAATGAAGACAGCAATTGAAACAAGTGACAGAAAGTTCTACTAACACATAACTATACTATACATATATTGTGCTCTAATCTATTAGACTCTATGCTAGTTATTAGTCTATTCTACTAAAATACATTACATTGTATCCTACTGTAATATTGAAATTTACTTATGCTCCAATTACTAACATCTTCTCTACTCTATGCCATTCTGTTCTATTCTTATTTAGGATAATTGCTATGAATTGTAGTACAATTGTGTGTATTATGCTTTTCTGAATGATTTAATTTTATAATTATATTTATATATATAATAGGGGCACGGTGGCATAGTGGTTAGCACGTTCGTCTCACACCACCAGGATCCGGGTTCGATTCCCGTCTCGGCCATGTGTGTGTAGAGTTTGCATGTTCTCCCCGTGCCTCAGGGGGTTTTTCTCCGGGTTCTCCGGTTTCCCCCCGGTCCAAAAACATGCACGTTAGGTTGATTGGCACCTTGGAAAATTGTCCCTAGTGTATGAATGTGTGTGTGAATGTGTGTGTGTGTGTGTACCCTGCGATGGGTTGGCATTCCATCCAGGTTGTATCCTGCCTACATGCCCATAGATGCCTCCCCGTGACCCGAGGGAAGATCGGATAAAGCGGTAGAAGATGAATGAATGAATGAATTTATATATAATTATAATTTTTTCCACTTGAACTTTTTCTACTGTATTCCACTCAACTATTCACATTGTATGGCTATGGCAAGTACTAATAGCTCCTTGGCTGCACAGCAAGTACTAACTCTGTATTAGCTTCATTAGCTTCCACGCCAGCGCTAACTCTGTGCTAGCATTATATTGGCTCTATGCCCAGTACTTGCTCTGTATTAGCTCTGAATCAGCTCTACATTCAATACTTGCTTTGTATTACCTCTACAACCAGTAGTGGCTTTGAATTAGTAGCTTATTAGGTTTATGGCTAATTTCAGCTTTCTTTTAACTCTCTGTTAGTTCTGTATTATCTCTAGGGCCATTATTAGATGTGTATTAGCTTTATAGTTAGCACTACCATTGCAGCAGATCTGCACAAGGCCATTATTAGCTTCGTATTGGCTCTGTACAGGGACGGCGTAGCTCAGTGGCCCTGGGCTACTGATCGGAAGGATCCAAGCTGCCACTCTTGGGTCCTTGAACAAGGCCCTTCCAAAAAAAAAAAACCAAGCTAGGATATGCGAAGACACAATGTGGTGTTGACTTAGTGGTTAAGGTGTTGGACTCTGGACCAGAAGATCGCAGGTTCAAACCCCACCACCACCAAGCTGCCACTAGTGGGCCCTTGAGCAAGGACCTTAACCCTCTCAATTGCTCAGTTGTAAGTCGCTCTGGATAAGGGCGTCTGCCAAATGCCACAAATGTAAATGTAAATGTACAATGTAACGTGCTGTAACGTATATGTACTAGAATAAAGACTATTCTACAAGTTAGGTTCTGCTGCTGTATTTCATTTAATGGTTCCAATTTTTATTTGTAAATTTAGTAACACTCCTTTCCCACAGTAAAATGGTGTGTGAAATGCATTCTACACTTCAATGCATTCTACAGTACAAACGTGTGTAAAATGCATTCTACAGTCCAGCTAGGAAATGAGAAATATGGTTCTTGCCTGAAAGATTTCAGGGTGCGTTCTCCTGGGCCGAAGCCGATGAGCTGGAATGATGCGACGCTGAAATGGACACTCTGGATGCCCACCCACTAACCCATCCTGGCACTCTGAGTTAGACGACGTGGAAAGGAGATCACTAACAAACACACACACACACATACACACACAAAAATAATCAAGTTAATGGTAAGGGTCAACATGCAGATATACAAGCAATGGTTGCAGTTTCTGTCTCTGACATTTTGGAACATATGACAAAGTATGGTGTGATATTCCAGGTGTTTTTACTGTACCATATGTTCCCTGTGATGAGTTCAGCTCCAAGCGGTAGATTTAATGCTCTTTCATTGTACAGTTTTCGAGGTCGGTCTCCTGAAAAAACATTTTCTATTAGCTTCGGTTCCACATTTGGAAATGATAATTGTTATAATAATATGTAACGAGAACAATGTTACTGCACTACTGTATCGTTCACTTACTGTGAACTGTGTGAAAGGTGTACGCCTCCTCTTTAGATGTTGCTTCTGGTCGACAGATGACCTGCAGCATTGAGCTTTCTGATTGAGAGGTCTGCGACGGCAGAGAGTCATAGTCTGGATCTCTCTCCTTATCTGTATGAGGACTGGGAAAAATAAAAGAATTTGTGTACTTATGATTTAGCCAGTTATATGGCTTCACTCATATATTGGGCTGCATCATGTTGACAAGTATATTATGAGGGATCGAAATTACCTTGAATAATAATAATATGATCCTGGATAAAGAAAAACTTATTTATTTAATATTTGCATCATGCACTTGTTTCCCATGAAACTAACAGAAATCTACGTGTATAAGACTCACCTAAATAACAGAAACAAAACAGAAGATCTGCAAGACTGTGATGCAATAGAATTTCTAATATTTAAAAATATAATGTGCTTTTTTAAATAACAAGGTATTTAGAAGTGTTTTATTTCTTGTATACCAAGCATTGTCTTTTAAATTTTCCATTCTGATCTGATTCTGAAAATACAATGTAGTTCCGGCACATCTGTACTGTATGAACAATAGTAATAATAATAGCATACAGTTTCATACAGAGATTCCTAATGACCACACTGTGTAAAATGAATATTTTTTGGAGAAAAAAAAATATGGAAATTTTAATAAACGGATAAAGATAATATAACAAGTCAGAAGGATCTAACACCCACAGATTATTATTAATAGAGATGCAACTATCACCCTGTCCCTCTATCATTCTAATAACATTTGAATTCAAATAAATTTGATATTATCAAACAACCTTTTCTCCATGTATGATCTAGAGTGGGAAGAATTCTATATTCGTATATATAAAATAAGTAACAAAAACAAGATTAACAGGTATTTTTATCCCCCAAAAATTGCTTTTGATCAATCAGTTTCAGAAATGTAATACTGACTATACCATATAACATATGTACATTAGAAATAAAGCATTCATATAATTTAAGTACTAAATGTGTTACTTTATTATTAATGGAAAGCACCATAATTCTACCTGTCTGGAGAGACAATGGGAATCCGTTTCTCAGGAAGGCTGGGTAATGTGTCTGTAGCCAGACTGTTGGGAGGGTTTGGAGGATCTTGCTGTTCAGCTTTGTCTATACTCTCCATGTCCTTCACTACAGTTGTGCTGTCCTCTGATAAGAATCAGAACAAAAGACCTCTTATCATAGATCATTCATAAATAAAGCGGCAATGTATCTTCCAACTGTATTCATTAATACAGTAATATATATGCTATTTCAATAAAGAGATCACAACAAATATGGTTTATATAAAGCTGACAGTGTGTATTTAATGTGTTATTATGATTTTTCTTACTCATATCTATACCATATCTGGTGTTGTATTAATATATTGATAATCCTATGTAATTCTAATTATTTACTTGGTAATATTACTGAAATAAACACAATGATCTCCGGAAGCACATGGAAACCTCTTAAGATTTTGCATGTATTCTACCTTTTATTTTGACATTCTGATTTCACTTTCCATTTCAAATTTGCACAAAACTTTTCATATATTTTCTAAATGTCGATAAAAAAATGTTGCGAAATGACGGCGTTTCCATTAACCATGTCACGCGACTGAAACTCGTCATTTCGCGATGTCATTCCAAAAAATTGGAGACAGATATTTATGCAGGCTTAATTATATAGCAGCCAACGCATTAGCCGTTTGTATTTTTAATAGGACACGTAGGCGCGTTGTATAAGCATTAATGGCGAGGCAATCCCACTGTGGTACGTGCGGCTACGTATGCGCTTGTTCTGGGAGGTAACAGTGCACGATTTCACGGAGGACCCGTGGATTCAGAATTTCCAGATGAACGCGTGCAACTTTTTTTCAGCTGTGCACTGCAATAGGGTCTCTTGTAGAACCTGCAGCATCATGCAAGGCCAAGGCAAGGTAGATCATGTGACTTGGAAATGCGAAAAAAAAAAGTTTCCATTACAGTTTTCGTCTAAAAAACCACCTCATGCGAGCGTAAAAACTTTTTTGTGATACATGTGTGTTTTTGCGATTTTGACATATTGACGCATTTGACGTATTTTCAATTCGCTATTTAAATTTGTGCATTTTGAAGGGTCATGGAAACGCGTTTATTATGAGCTCCTGTTACAGCTTGTCTGTAGTGGCATATGTATATATTTTAAAAGATTTGTGTATCTTTTTCTTCAAATATCTGGACATATAGACAGAGGACCAAAGCAAATAAATAAATAAATAAAAATCTTTGAATGTGTTTGTATTACTAGGACCCGCAATGTGCAAAATTGCAAATAACTGCAGTTCTGTGGTAAATACATGTCTCGTAAAATATTAATCATTCCCCCCCCAAAAAAACAAGAATAAAGACCGACCATCTGTTTTAGTTTCCTGCTCGTCCTTCTGCTCATCCTCTGTCTGCTTCCCTCCCCCACTTCTCCTGCAGCTGATGGACTCCAGCATGGAAACAAACTCCACAAAATTGGACTCGTTGGGCAACTGGCCCTCTTTGTCCTCTAAGTCCGACTTCGACGAGGTCATGGTTTGCAGCTTTGTTTTTGCTCGGTTGCCAATCAGGACAGCGTCCCTTCCACTGTCAATGCTAAGTCCTCTTGCATGCAACCTTCCTCCTCCTCCTCCTCCTCCTCCGCCAAACCTCCCAAAGCCAGAAGGGATCTGCAGGAATCCTTCAGTTTCTGACTTCAAATCCATCTGCTCGCTTTCATCGGGATGCGAGTGCACATCAATGCCCGAGGAGCTATTATTAGTGTTCGGACTGGTATTCTCAGCCTCATGGCGATTGGAAGGTGCTTCGTGTTGGCCGGAACTGAACCCAACGGGCTCGTTTGGCTCTTGACCTTCGCGAGCCACAGTTTGTCCCTGAGGAGATAAATCATTAGGGTTTGAGTTTCCGTCTTTGTTGTCTTTGACACAGCTTTCTTCCTCCTCTCGAGCTGAATCGAATGTAATGACTGGGATTTTGACGGGCGAATCCCCCTTCAGATCGTGCTGAGCCAGGCGGGACTCCAGGAGGCTGAGCCTGACCGACTCCTCCAGCTCGGCTGCTGTCTGCGGGTCACAACTCATTGTGATGACAATCTTCACCGTATCGTTCTCGTCCAAGCGGGATGATAAACCCGAATTGTCCACCAGCACCACAGAGATTTCATCCGAGCAGTAGGTCTCCTCAGGCTTGTCTTCTTCCTCGGCTTCTTTACAATCCGAGGAGCAGCTGCCAGTGTCTTGTAGCGATGGCGTTCCTTTCTCGGCTTCTTCTTGGATCCCGTCCTCGTCGCTACCAGAAGAAGGGGGTAGGCCTTCATCAGCTGTGTCCCCTTGGGTTGGCTGTCTCTGCTCTGACTGTAAGAGTGGGGCTGATTGGTCAGTATTGGGACTGAATGCATCATCAGGGGTTAGTTTATCCTCAGCGTCAGTTCTGTCTTTACACTTCTTCTGAGGCGAGGCATCGTCTTGGCCTGCAAAAGCGGCACAGTCAAATCATCAACACAGCCAAGGAAAACGAACAGCTTATTTTGCCACCTAAACACAACAAGTAGCGCTGAATACTCCAACTACCCAATGTCACCCAAAAGAGGTTTAGTTCTTTTTGAGGTATCTACCTCAAATTGTCTCAGGGAGTTTCTGCCTTGCTCAAATTGCCCCGCGTAGCACGTATTCTGGAAATCCTAATATTGTTATTTAAGTATGGTTACTTACCCTCTGTGTTCTTCGAATCCTTTTTTGAGCATTCCTGCGGTTTCAAAAGGATAAAATATATTATTGTGAACAAAAGTAGGTTTTTCTTAAAGTATCTCACTTTTATTAAGCACTATGATTAAGCACCACTCACCCCAATAAGTCCAGAGTCGGTTTCAGTCTGTTTCACTGTGACTTGGATTACTGGACTTGGCCTGTTTCTAGTCAATACTGTCATGGCAACACTGTCAGGTACCGTGCTGCTCTTCCTGTGAGGGGAAACTAAGATTATTCCCACTATTTAAGTGACTGAATTTTATCCAAAGCCCAAATGTTACTCATTCAATCTGAATGTCAGCTATGCTCTAGCTGTAAATAAACGTGCCTGGCGTGTTTTATAATCCATCATTAACATGTTTAAGAAGAAGGAAGTCAGCTGTACCTCAGGCTGGCAGGACGGCAGGGGTCTGAGGCGTTGCTCTTTATTTCTGCACCTTTGCTGAGATCAGACACACTGTTTCGGGGTACAATTTCCCCTTCATCAAACAACCGGTGAAGGCGATAGTTCACCATCTTAATGAGGATGAAGAACACGGTCACTGAGGTACAGTAAATACTGAGGACCAGACTGGTGGGTGGAAGAGCCTGAGGAAAATATTAAACACGCATATTTGAGTGTGAATAAGTGTGAATGTGAAAAAACTGGCAAAGTGTGGTATATGTTCTTATTTTTGCACGTAACACACGGTGGTATTTATTTGAAGAATAATTAGGAAGCATTGCAAAATCAATTAAATATAAACCTTGTATAAGCAAATAACAAGCTTGTATAAGGTTCGGGTTCGATTCCCGTCTTGACCATGTGTGTGTGGAGTTTGCATGTTCCCCCGTGCCTCAGGGGTTTTTACTCCAGGTTCTCCGGTTTCCAAAAACATGCACGGTAGGTTGATTGGCACCTTGGAAAACACATGCCTATGTGTGACTTTAAGGGTTAATCCTTCAAACTAATGTTTGCTTAGGACCTATTTTTGGTTGAGATTAAAATATCCTACTGGGGTGTCCTCAGTGTAGAAGGAGCTGTGTGGCTGTAGATTTCCATCCCAGCAACGCACCTGATTTCACCTGAGTTAATCTCAGCCTTGTGCAGGCTTTCCGATTTTTGGGAAAATCCTGAATGTCTTTCCTCAGGAGCCCTAAAACAGGCGTTTCGGAAACTAACTTTCTCTCATTTTGAAATGAACCCTTTCTGTGTATGAGAATTCTGTGTAAACAGACGTGGAGAACGGGACGGCACAAAAACAAATGCCATGATGCCACTAGCCGGCTCTGTGCAGCAGCCTTATTTATCAGTCTTGAACACATTACTGTAATTCCTCTCTAATACTCTGCTCTAGGGCACATGACAATATTCCAGTAGTAATCAAAGGACAAGTGAAAACAGGACGTGTAGTAATCTGCCCAAGTAAATCTATCCATCCAAAATGACGTGCAACATCTATGTACGTTCTTTTTAAAATATATGGACGTGAACGTTGTTACGCCACGTTTGTCCATGACTTCGACAGCTTGCAGAGAAAATGCGCCAAACCCAGACTGCTGGCAGCCAGAGGCAAGAGTGGAGCTGACGACTCAGGGCCAACATGGGGAATGGCTTCAGTGAGCCTGCTATGGATTTTTGCAGGGATTTGCGATAATGCCAGTGACGAAAGTATATATATATATATATATATATATACACACAACAAAATGAGGTCAGTAGAGTGAACTTTCTAATTATAATTTATAATTCCCTCCCTTGGGAATTGAGTCCCCTGTCAGAGGGACAAATGGTTCTGGCCGCCCCGCTTTTCAACTGATGTTGATGCAGGGTTTTTTTTTTTTTTTCTTGGCTTTGACGTATTAAAGAATATGAAACAGACTGAAAAGAATGAATGTGTGGGAGGAAGAAAAAAAACAGCCTGATGATAAAAAGCAACTGGAATTATATAAATCCTATAATACTTTATTGTATATAAATAAACCATTTATTATTGTTCTATAATAATAATAATAATAATAATAATAATAATAATAGGTTCATACACTTAAAGATAACCAACAGTCCCTTGGATAGGAGAAAGCTCAAGAATACACCTTTAGTACCTTTAGTAAATACATTTGGAGAATTGATGTAGGGAATTTGAAGGTATTTGTGTAGAATGGATGGTGTTTAAAGGGTTTAGAGATGAAAAATGCATATTAAAAGTATTATTAAAGGAAGTGTTAATGCTGCATGGGCAAAGCAAGGTGGAGATTGCATTACAGAACATTTACTCCCATGGTCGGATCCCTGAAGTGTGTCTAAGATTGAATCCTTGGCATTATTAAGGCTCGGCTTGTATTGACTGCTGACTCATTTCCACGCTGAAGTGTTGTCGTGTCCTGCGCAACATTTTTACTCACCAGATGCAGAGAAAGAGGCAACATGAGCAAGAAGAGCCAAAGGTAAAGGTGGCACGAGTTGTTGAATTTGTTCTGCTCGGGATCGTGGTACCATCCGCCGGTCAGCGAAGCCCACACCCCCTGCCGGAGCGTCTGCAGAACCTGCGAGCCCATCCTCACCGAGGCAAACACTCACATCCGCATCATCCTGGAGCATCGAATCATCCTCTCACCGCCATCGCCTGGATTTCTTTCCCCCGGTCCACGAGCGCCCTACATGGTGCACACGGTCGCCTTTAGGATACGGGATCTCGACGGCTTTTTCTTCTCGTCCTCTCGACGTCTTCTTGTCGCGCCATCGCTTATTTTAAAGCACTGCTACGGTGCGCTGCAAGCTGAGCACCATCCTCCCTCTTTGTGTGTGTGTGTGTGTATGGAAAGAGAGCGGGACGAGAGGTGTGATATGATGTCCCTTTCTACTGCCCTCAATGATTCTTGCTCCCCCACCTTTACACTGATTCACTGCGGTCCAGATCTCCTCCCCTAAATCACTGTTGCCCTCATATTATACACTGCACGGTAATGCGCAATTCACGCCTATCTATCTATCTATCTATCTATCTATCTATCTATCTATCTATCTATCTATCTATCTATCTATCTATCTATCTATCTATCCGTTTCAAATATCTTCCAAAAAACGTCATATATATATATATATATATATAAATATATGGAACATGTATGAAATGCAGAAATATGTCATCTTTCTGTGATTGTTATTGTTAAAAGCATTTGCAAAAAATATAAAAATAAAGACATGCATTATACTGCTAAGGTGTTTGATCATTTTTTATCTTTTTTTTTATTCCTACAGGGGTACAAATATATTCTTTACTGTAATCATTTCTAAATAAACCAAGTCTACCAATTGAGTTTCTAAAGGTCACGTGGGCTTTTCGCAACCAATCAGATCGCACTCAATGGCTTTCCTGAAGCACGGGAATGCTGCAGGAGGAAAAAAATATAGTAGGCGGGGATTAAATCTGTGAAACTGAAATCTGATTCGTCGGAGACCCCCCCCCCCCCCCCCCAGTGATTGACCGTAGCCCCGCCTTCCAGTGTGTGTGTGTGTGTGTGTAGCAGGCGTGTGTGCGGGCTCTGAGTGGCGGATGCAGGCTGACGCCATGGCTGTGTTCCGCCGAGTCTCTGTGCCGAATTCCCGGACCTTGTGCGACTCTCTGTGGTTACAACTCTTCTATCTGACCCAGATCGTGGACTTTTGGAGTTACGCGTGATCGTGCTTTGGCTTCGTGGACCGATTTGAGCCGTGTTTCCGGGTGTGTGTGTGTGTGTGTGTGTGTGTGTGTGTGTGTGTGTAGGGGAAAGTCAGGTGAACTGAGAGGTTGTTAGTAAACTTGTAGCTCACATTGCTAGCTCACTGTGTGGAAATGATAAGAAGTAAAGTTGTTTTTTTTTAAAGATATAAACATGTGTTTGTGTTCGGCTCCTTGTGCAGGTAAGGAGATGATTTGCACCTGTAAGATGATTTCGTTGCTAATGTTAGCAAGCTAATCACTCACCATTGGCCTTTTCGCGTCTGGAGAAAGTTATCTACGTTTAAACAAAACACAAACAAAAGTTTAGTTTCGGTGTAAGAAATGTCTGACGTGTGTGTGTGTGTGTGTGTGTGTGTTTACGTGTGTAAGACCGGAAGTTTAGGGGTGTAACAGCATCTTTAAAGCACTCAGGTTTTAGGTGAATGAGGAGGGCAGTAGGCAATGCTCGGGTGCAGGCAGGACACACTGAAAGTCCGTAACGGATAAGACGGAAACTCGTGCTCCGGGTGATGAAGAGCGCGTCCGCGGTGCCGGCGCCGGAGAGGTAACACTAGCCTGGTTTGCTTTCCTCCACCGCCCGGATCGTTAGCGCACCCAACCCTTATGGTGCCACCGAATCAGGCGCCGAATCATGGAAGTACCCCGGGCCGTTTTCCCGAACGGTGAGGGCCGACTCGAGGAGCACGGCTGGCCGGAGAGCTCCGCGTCTTCCTCCTCCTCTTCGTCTTGCGCGCGCACGGCGCCGGGTGCGCGCGCGCGCTCGCTGTGGACCGCGGCGTACGACTACGAGGCGAGTGGCGAGGACGAGCTCAGCCTGCGGCGCGGCGACGTGGTCGAGGTGCTCTCCAAAGACGCGGCGGTGTCCGGAGACGAGGGCTGGTGGACCGGCAAGCTCAACCACCGCGTGGGCATTTTCCCCTCCAACTACGTCACCTACCAGCCGCCCGCGGGCTCCTCGCCGTCCCCGGCGGCCGCGTCCGCGCGAGATCCGTTGCGCATCCCGTTCGGCGCGCTCGTCCTCGAGGAGATCATCGGTGTCGGCGGCTTCGGCAAGGTCTACCGCGGGACATGGCGCGAGCGGGAGGTGGCGGTGAAGGCGGCGCGCCAGGACCCGGACGAGGACATCACCGCTACCGCCGAGAGCGTCAAGCAGGAGGCCAAGTTGTTCGCCATGCTGCGCCACCCGAACATCATCCGGCTCGAGGGCGTGTGCCTGGAAGAGCCCAACCTGTGCCTGGTGATGGAGTACGCGCAGGGGGGCACCCTGAACCGCGCGCTCACCGGCCGACGCATCCCGCCGCACATCCTGGTAAACTGGGCCGTGCAGATAGCAAAGGGCATGCAGTACCTCCACGAGGAGGCCGCCGTTCCCATCATACACCGCGATCTGAAGTCCAGCAACAGTAAGAAACGTCTTGATCAAAGTAAAATTGAAAACCCCGAAAAAGTTGTTGTTGTTGTTGAATGTGTGTCTATTGCTATGTAGTACAGTGTCACTATTACATCATAATATTACCCGTGCAGCACCATGCAAAGTCCTCTTATCTACCTCTCAAAGGAGTTACTCCATCAGTCATCTTTCCTGGAGCCTTTCGCAATTAGTGCGTTAATCATTAATTCTCCTGCTCCTTTAGAAATCATATTTCTGGGCTTAAAGTGTACGATGTGAACCTTTATCAGTTTGCGAACCCCGAACCCTGTGGTTCAGTGTAAAACTATAAAAAGGCTCCTTATTTTCCATGCACTATTCTGGGTAAATAACCACTTTGGCCACTTCATTGACCTCCTGCGTGACCCCAGAGTTCGGTAGGATGGAGATTAGGAACCTCCTTGCCCTCATGTACAAACTGATCACCACCTAAAGCTCTTGTCTTGTGAGAGAAAAGCAGTTGGAATTTGTGTATGTGTATGCCAAACCTTGTCAGTTTTATTGACATTATAAACAGAGTAATTTACAATAGTAAATATTGAAATTGTTTGTTATATTTAGGTTTGGTCAAGTTCTCTGGTGTGTGTGGGGGGGCATGCTATAAATTGTAAATGAGGAAAGAAAGCTCTGGCAATATGAAACTGATCTCTGTGTGCATTACATGTTTACAATATCTCTAATGCTTGAAAATGAAAAGTATTTTGAAGGCTGCTTGATTTAGAAGTAAAGACAAGCTTGTGGAAAAAGCTGTGAAACTGCCCCGAGTTCACCTTTTCCACGGTTGGTTACAGCCATTGAAAAGTGCCGTCTCCAGCTTTCGTGTGTGCGTGTTGCTTGTTGGTTAGTTCCACTCTTATGAGGATGTGAAATGAAGTAAGGGTTTGAACAGCTGGTCTGCCTTAAGATTTTGCCTGAAAGCCTCTAAAATACTGCAACAAATGTGTAAAAAAAATTTTAAAAAGCCAATCCTACGACGGATTTTGAAGGTTACTTATTTCTTGATAGTATAGTAATGCCAGGGATATACCTACTTTTAGTTTTGAGTTGCAATTAAACTATGGTTTGAAGGGGTTACTCATCACATCGGTGCCTTCGACCAGCCAACCCTAGCGTCCCCCCCCCAATGCCCTCTGGATTCAGTAGATGTGTTCTATTTTTAAATGCTGGAATGAGGAATTACCTGCATAACTAGATTTTTTTTCTAAAATAGAAATAGAAAAACTTTTCTAATAGAAAAAATCTTTGGCTCTAGCGTTAAAGAGTAAAATTCTGCTTAAAAAAACTAAAAGGTGTTGCTCTGTATAAAAATGAAAAAAGAGAACATTTTATTATGGTGCTAAAACCTTGTATGGCACTGGTCCTGTTTGAGTTGTACAAATAATGCTTTTCTGTATTGTATATGGCATACAATGGGAGTGAATGGTGTTTATTTGTGAATCTTGGTTTTCCCGACAAAGAAATTCTAGTTTTGCAGGACATAAAGCAACACACTTCCCCGATTTGACGTAAAGCACGGACAGTTGATGGTTTGTATGGGGGTCTAATTTCAGTCAGATTGCTTTTGAGATATAAAAGTGAAAAGAAAAACATTTCATGTAGCATCTCTGTGTTTTCCTAAGAAATTATCTCAGGAAAGGAACTCGGTATTGCCTGAGTCTTTGGATTCCCACTGGACTAATGCGCCGACTTAAACAGTGCTGCTAATCCTTTCTCCCTGAAAAGGGCGGACGAAAGTAAATTGACTGCTTTGCATTGTCACGTGTGATGAAACCTCCGAGCCTGGAGTAGTAGTTAGTTTTATTGAACCCTGTTGAACTAGATATTAAAACATTAAAACGCACACGATTCGTAGCCAGGGAAAATCCAATCGCGATACCATCGCTCTCCAGTTCTCCAGACTTTGGCGACAGTAGCAGCAACTAATCGTAGCGGCGTCTACCCCCGTGTTCCCATGTAGCATCTACTGTTAACCCAGTCCAGTTTGTTTGTCCTTCCACGGGTTTGTGACGAACAACACTAGAAGCTTGCTGACCTTAATTGAAAAGTAGCATGTGTGTGTTTGCACAGGTCTGCACTCACGCCCCCACCCACTGTGCGCCAGAGCTTTTCTGTCCGGCCACGCTTTCAGCTCGCCTCGTAAGGAGGAGCGCGGTGAATAAGGCAGCCCATGGGTCATTCGGCTGTCCCATTGTTCACCCGGGAGAAGGTGAAGCATACATTGTTCGAGAGATGCACGCAGCGCTCTCACAGTAACGGACGTACAAGTCTTAAAATCGAATATCATGAAAATGTAAGTTCTCCCATAGCCGCATGTAAAGCTCTACGATTATCCTTAAGAGTGACGGAGAGGGGAGGGGGGGGGGGGAAGTCAGCGAAATAGTGTTTGTGTGCCCTAATCTTTTAATACCTCACTCGAAGGAATGTCTCTAATGAGGGGGCAAAAGCTTAACACAAGTTTGTACAATGGAGTGGTCAAGCACCGGTTGCTAGGTGACCGCCATCCCAAGAATGGCAGACTCCTCGGGTTGAAAGGCTTATTTTCCATTATATTTAATCTCCTCAATGGCAGCTGCTTTCTCCGTCGAGGAGCAAGTGTAATGCCGAACCGCACACAGCAGTCATACTGAAACCTGGCCCAGCGCCAGAGCCTCGGCGAACACATCAATATCCAGTTTCAGCCACAATAAATAAAAGTTACGAAGAATCTCCGGAACGCCAAGCTTTCAAAAGGATGCAAACTCAGGACGGACGTTGTTGCAGGAAAGTGTAGCAGTTTAGCGACTCTGTAACATACATGCAAAACGGATTTCTGTCCTCGTGTGGAAAGGATTGAGCAAAATCTTGAATTTACTTTTGGTTATTTCTACACATTTACAAAGACATTATATCGGAGTTCTTCTGTAGGAAATGCATGTTTTGTCTGGCCAACAAGATATTTTATTATATGTGGTGTGTGTGTATATATGTATATGTATTATGAAATCATATGTATGCATGTGTGTGTGTGTGTGTGTGTGTGTATGTATGTATATGTGTGTGTATATATATATATATATATATATATATATATATATATATATATATATATATATATATATATATATAGATATATATATATATATATCTATATATATATATATATATATAATAATATAGTGTGTGTGTGTGTATTTTTAGTGATTGTGATGGCTAGACGTCTGCAATTGCAGCTCTTGTAGGGTGTTCCCGATCTGCAGTGGTTGGTATCTATTAAAAAGCAGACAAAGAATGGAACAGTGGTGAGCCAGTGACATGGCACATGGGCGGCCAAGGCTTACTGATGCATGTTGGGAATGAAGGCTGGCAAAGATTAGAAATAAAAACAGTGTCATTGTTGATATTGTACATAGAAAATTTGTTTAAAAACAGGACATTTTCAATATACAAGTTATTGTTTCTTGCATTCCAGTAGACACTTTCCTGTACAGCACAGAGACACCAATTCACTCTACAGCTCAATAGTGGGTTTGGGTAATTACTGTTTTGGATAATCGTATATTACTAGCCGCGTTCTGCTGCCAGTGCTTTAACTACAGGTTCTTAAAGCTGTTCCACTTTCAGAATCGACCTAAACATCAATTTCATGGGAATGTTGTAAGTTTCAGAGGTGTCAAGTGACCAAGTACAAATACATCACTGCCTTACTTAAGTAGAACTTTTGGGTGTTTGGAATTTACCAGAGTAATTATTTTTCAGCTGACTTTTTACTTCTACTCCTTACATTTTCACTCAATTATCTGTACTTTCTACTTACATTTAAAAAATAGCCTCCTATTTCATTTCAGCTTGTCATGATGGAAAAAAAACCCTATACAGATAAATCGCCGTATGCGGATAGAGTGAATGTGATTGTGGTTGGATGAGAAATACAAGCATATCATTTTTAAAACTACACGATACATCAAACCTGCACATGACATAAATAACATCACACTAAAGCAAAGACATAACCAGTGTTGGGGTCATTACTCCAAAAAGATTCTATTTATTATTACTATTATTATTATTATTTCTCCACTACTGTCTCATTTATGACATTTAATGGCATTTTTTCCCTTACAATACTTTTATACTTTAAGTAGTTTTGAAACCACTACTTTTGCACTTTTACTTGAGTATAAAGCTTGAGTTGATACTTCAACTTCTACTGAAGTCTTTTTAAACCCTAGTATCTATACTTCTACCTGAGTAATGAATGGGAATACTTTTAACACCAGTGGTAATGAAATATTGCTTAATTGCCGAACATTAAACTATGACATTTTTTGTGTGTGTGATTTTGAAAGGTGTTTTCCGTGTTTTAACATTTAAGCTGTGGTTCTGTTCATGCTAACCGCCCAAACCTGTTTCAGATAGATATCTTCCTGTGTAGCTCTTAAGGGGAAAAAAAACTTTAGGCGCCAGTCCATAAATCTAATACCAAAATACTAATCACTAGACTACTGTTTTTTGTTGTTTTTTTTTTTCCCTGGAAGGGAAAATCTTTCCATTTTTGCATACACTCCATGAAGTAGTTTATGCACACTTTTGCTGGACACTCACCTGAGAATGTTGCAGGTTGTAATCAGCAGTGTATGCAGTTTAGTGCTGCTCGACCTTGCAGTCCAGTAAGGGTTGTTTGTTTGTTTGTTTTTATTTATTTAATTGTTTGCTAGTGGGATTACAGGAAAAGCTCCATTTTATATCTAATTTTTGTCAAAGGGTTTTTAATCTCAATTATTTTTCCATGTTTCTATGTCTGTTGTGATATTTTGGGGTCCAGATTATCATAACCTCATTAGGCGCTTTTCCACGACCCTTCAAAATGCATATTGAAAATACGGCTAAAGGAAACGTGTCAAATTTGCAAAAAATCATATGCATCGCAAAATGTTTTTACGCTTGCGTAAAAAAGGAATAATTCGCAAAACTGTAACGGAAACAATTTTTTTCCCGCATTTCCAGGTCACATATAATTATAAATATAAGTAAGCCTTCCCTTTTTTTTTGAGCGACATCGTGAGAGGACAACTTTTAGTCGCATGATACGGTTAATAGATACACCGTTTTTTTTTTTATCGACATTTCGGAAATATGCGTAAAGTTTTACGCAAATTTGTAATGGAAACGTACCTACTGACTGATCACTCGTTAATTGTGAACTAGTTTCAAAAAATCGTTTTGGTTTGCACGATGCACTTTTATTTTTTTTGTTTATTTATTTTTACAATTTTGCTGAGTAAGCCGGATTAAAATCTGGTGTAAAAGATTCATAGTTTGGCAAGCACTTTTCTAGAGATATTGGCATTAGGATCTTCGTATTTGCGTTGTCTTTTTCTATATTAGTCTCATAGGAAATGTTGTTGTGGCTTTCCCAGGAGACCCTGCAGTAACTCTGACAAAAGGTTAAGCACTCGCCACAAATCTTTCCCACTTTTAGCACTTGTTTACTTTTCCATACGGCCGAGCGCTGAGATTTCCCTCGTGTCTTTTACTTGCCGTGGGCTGGAAATGTGCTTCAGGAGGCAAATATGCACAACCTGAAATAGTACAAGATAAAGTTCTTCATTAAACTGGCAGCCTTGGGTGACTGTGCCAAAGGATACCATTTTAAAAAGGGAGGTGATAAGATTGTGTTGTTAATGCTATGGGAGTGTCTCGCCATGATTCTGCCGTTACCAGGGCACGAAAATCAATACAGAATTGTGGATACTTGGATTCAACCGTTCGTGCAAATCCAGCTTCGGTAGCCACGTTGGGATATGAAAGATCTAGAAAGAAAGAACGAAATGTGTGTTTGTGCAATACTCATCCGATGAAATTATTATAATAATCGTAATATAATAACAGGCTTATAGCAGCAAAATCGCAACATTTTTACTGGTCACATTCACAAAAACGTACTTGTTTATGGGTAGCAAAGGAGAAAAATGTAAGGTGTCTGTCAGAAACAGGTTGATAAATATTTAGGGAGATTGTAGCTCAGTGGTTTAAGGCCCTGGGCTACTGGTCGGAAGGTCGTGGGCTCGAGCCTTGGTATTGCCAAGGTGCCACCCTTAAGCAAGGCCCTTAACCCTCTGTGCTCCATGGGCACCATATCATGGCTGACCCTGCGCTCTGACCCCGGCTTCCAAACAAGCTGGGATGTGAGAAGGAAAAATTTCACTCTTCTATAATGTATATGTGACAAATAAAAGCTCTTCTATTTGGCTATTCTATAAAGAAGTGTAGATATGTGTAACATAACGTTGTGCAACAACAAATTGAGTTGTGAAATATGTATTAGAAACATACAGTAATAGGAACATATGGGACGTGGGTATTGTGCAAGCAAATCCAAGCTTCTAGTCCCATGTGCTTTTCTGTTTGAGCGGCCAGGAGAAGCTCCCAGAAGGTGTTCTTCCATCTCATGTGTAGGCCTTCAGGGAGTGAAAGAGTTTCCCCTGAATGCAACACACATAAAAGTCCATTGTTCTTATGGCTGATGTCCATCACTATCTTCCTGGCCTTGGTCCAGCTCTGCATGCTATAGATAGACCCACAGAGCTGGCAGCTTTGTGCGTATGGGACACTCAGTTGATTAGAGAACCCTCTAGAGGGCCCACCTGTCCTGCTTTCCAATACCATTCCTGTCAGTATGCATTTGACGGTGCAGGTGTGAAGCTTCTTGTGCAAATTAGAGGTCAGTCTGAAGTCATTTGAGTGTGTGAATTGACCATGTATGGACCATTATGTTTGAAGGGGCCTGATGGATAGGTTTAGTGCTGAAGTATTAGCTCCTTTGTTTAGGTGACTTTCAGGAGGAGGATGTTCTCCAGGCTTTTAACCTTCGTCAGGTGCGCCATTTTATTTTTATCAGATATCGGACCAACCACAACAGTGTCATGATGGTATAAAGTGTCCCATATAGTCATTAGGAGATACCACAGGTGGCCCAAGATGCACCCCTTTGGGGCTTTATTGCTGAGGCTTGGCGAAAGGGAGGTATATGGATTGCTTATAGTGTTCAACTTGGACTATAGTACCGAATTTGGATTTTTTTATATTTTTATATTGTTTCCACAAGAGGCCGGAAGTAACGGAGTATCAGTGCTTTTACTTCACTGTTTATTAACTTTTTACTATTACTTAAGTGCATGTCAGAGCCGTTATTTTACCTTGACTTGAGTTAAAAAAAAAAAAAAAAAGTATTTTAAACCATGAGCACCTGAAATTCTACTCAAATGAATGTTGTGTGTACTTTTGCCACCTCCGATTTTCATTTCTGGCTTAGGATGATGTGTAGGAGAAGTGTGGTGGCATTAACAGCAATTGTGACACTATGCAGACTCTCAGTGGGTCAGTGTTGTCCGGTAATGAAGAAGTGATGAAGTTTCTGAATCACATCACTACTGAGGTCAGGGCTATTGGGTAGTAGTGGCAGAAGCAAGGGGTGGTTTCTTTGGGACAGGAGAGATAATGACTCCCACTGCTAGTTTCTCTCTGCTGGGAAAGGGAGTCATTCCCAGTTTGGAGCCAGTTCGGACCCTTCTTGTATTCATATGTATCATTTCTATGTAATAAGTAAATCCCATAAGTGCCCCCCCCCCCAAGATTTGATATCACAGCAATAGTGTTGAAGGGCTTTCCCTTAGACTCCACTTCGTGTGTGTGTGTGTGTGTGTGTGAGAGAGATATTGTGTAACGGAGGTCATGGTGTGCCAGGCTGAAATAGTGTGGGCAGAAATGTATCAAAGTTTTTATCTGTAGACTGTAATATACATGCACATGTTGCGCAGCATTGTAATCTTCTTCGTTTAGTTGTTTACCGGCTGGAAAAAGGTTTCATTCCGGCATGACCCCAATTCTTCAGAATGGCACAGATTCACATAATGACCTCGACTGAACTACAGCACAAACACTGCCGTTTGCCAGCTCATCTTTTCTCCATAACTACATTGTTCACAGGCCTCCTGGTCTAACTGTGTCTGTAGACCATTCATTTCCTGACAAGTGGATTTTTATTCATTTATTTTTTATCTGCTAAATATATGTTTGTTTGAAGTGTTCTGTTCTGTTTTTGGTTTTAAAAGATTACCACCTAGACTAGCAGAGATCAAATTAGGACTGAATTTACAAAAAAAAAAAAAAAAAAAAAGCCTATCAGTTGCATTCATCATTGTCGTGTCTGCTTTCTTTTGTTTCCCCCGTCAGTTTTACTACTTGAAAGAATTGAGAACAACGACATCGGTAGGAAGACACTGAAGATCACAGACTTTGGCTTGGCTCGAGAGTGGCACAAGACTACTAAAATGAGCGCTGCTGGTACATACTCATGGATGGCTCCTGAGGTCATCAAATCCTCTCTCTTCTCCAAAGGCAGTGATGTATGGAGGTAAGGCAGTGCTGTATGGAGGTTAGGCAGTATAAGTAAGAAAGAAATACAAGGGATGCTTGAATTCTCTTGAATTACACTATTATTATTTTTATTATTATTATTATAAAGGACAATAAAACTTGTTCTTCACAACCTTTTCTTGTGTGCAATGTGGTAATAATTTGGGGAAGAAGCACATACTGCTGGGGAAAGTTGGGCATCCCAATACTTTTGACCATGTAACCTGCAGTACACTAGCATACTTTCATTTTGACAATACTGCCCCCTACTAAATATACTGTTTCATGTTATCATCTGCACAAACCAGTACTGGCACTGTGTAGATCAGAGTTTAAGGATTTATTATTTTCACAGTCAAGTCTTTAACACTTTATTAAAAAAAAAAAAGGTGAGAGATGAGATAAAATGGTAACACTCTAGATCCAGAGGATTGTTAATGAGGACAAATTGGAAGGCAATAAGACAGGTTTATCTTAATATTGCCATTATTATTATTAAATCCCAAAACCTTTGAATCTGTTTATTTCTTGGAACATGGTTATGCATGAACAGAAAGAACCTTACAGATCTGTTTCTCTCCTTAGTTATGGGGTGCTTCTCTGGGAGCTGTTGACGGGAGAGGTACCTTATCGTGGAATTGATGGGTTGGCAGTTGCCTACGGAGTGGCTGTCAACAAGTTAACCCTACCCATCCCATCCACCTGCCCAGAGCCTTTTGCCAAGCTCATGGAAGGTATGTGTCGTTGGTTGTCTAAAGTGCTTTTCAAGTACCTGTGTGTGTGTGTGTGTGTGTGTGTATGTGAGGGTAGGTAGGTAGGGAGATGGGTAGATAGATAGATGGATAGATAGATAGATATGGATATATGCGACCCTTCATGTTAACGCACAATGTTTGTGATTTTAGAATGCTGGGAACAGGATCCACACATCCGCCCGATGTTCACCACCATCCTGGAGCAGTTGACAGCCATAGAGGAGGCCGTGATGGCCACCATGCCACAGGACTCCTTTCACTCCATGCAGGAGGACTGGAGGGTGGAGATCCAGGAGATGTTCGACGAGCTGCGAACTAAAGAGAAGGTCGGTTCTAAAGTTACCCGGTATTGTATGCTGGTTTTGGACCGGTTGAAAGCACGAGCAGTTTAACTTTACAACCTTTACAAGTAATTCTTTTCTGTTTGTTAGATGACTCTTTGTTCTGTCACACGAAAAATAAGCCCCACAAAACGACTATTTGTTTTATTATTGTATTATTAAACATTTTCAGACATGCAAACCTGAAAAAATGTGGGTACTTGCCAAGGTTGGGAATCGAAATCGATTGTAATAAACTAATATGTTGCAAGCAAGGTATCACGACCAACATGCAGTTGGTTCATCATTTGGATTCGAAACTAGGGATCGATAATTATTGATTCCGATTCTGCTTATCGAATCCGATTAAGTTAAAAAGATACCCAACCCT
>JACRUU010000003.1:7109179-7220310 GCA_030449085.1 Kryptopterus vitreolus
TGGCAGCTCGTATAAAAGCTCTGTCTTTTCACCACATCATTGTGGTTTTACATTGACAGCATTTGGCAGACGCACGTATACAGACGTATACAGAGCAACTTACAACGGAGCAATTGAGGGTTAAGGGCCATGAGGGCCCAATAGTGTTAGCTGGGCCTTCTGGTCCTTCTGGTTAGCTGTAGCCTTCTGGTCCAGAGCCCAATGCCTTAATCACTGTGTTACCACCTGCCTTTGCAGCAGCTTTAGTGTCTTCCAGTCGAGCTGACACACTGACTTTAGAAAACTTCTTTTCACTTTTAAGACTATTCATAATCGTGTCTATATTCACGCCACCTCTTGCTCTCTTAGATCTGCCTCTTATCTGTCACTCCGTATAAAGGTTTTTTTTGCTTGTAATTGTTACTTATTTGTCATTATGTTTCTTTATTGTGTTTTTCATGCTTCATTTTGCGACTTATTTTGTGGTTGAGTGTTGGGAAAGGTGCCTATAACTCAAATGTATTATGTATTATTATTATTGGGGGCAGCACGCAGTAATTTTGAATTGAAGGAGGTGTGAATTTGTAGCCAGTGTGACTGCAGGGTACTTAAAATGCTAGTTTTAAACCCAGTTGTATTTTAAATATCAATATATCTGCGTGCAGTGATGACTGCGACATCACCGCCGGGGTTCACCAGATAAAATTACATATAGAAAATATTAAAAATGTATGATCATTATTGCAGGCTGTTAGCAGGTTAAAATGTATGAATGTGGAATAGTTTTTTATTTATTATTTATAAGCTGATAAAATAAGTTTTATATTGACAGAAAAATTGTGATCAGTGCTAAATATGATTAATTGTGCAAAAGGAATTTGATTATCATAAAACAAACAATATTGTTAATGTTAAATTGTTTCTGGAAGTCCCTAAAGTATTGGGACACCGTCCTTTTCCCAGTCATATGTGGCTCTTCCCTGCTTGCACAACTTTTTTTCTTTCTTTCTTTTTTTTTTTTTTTTAAACTCTGTTCTTTCCCTTCAGTGATCTGTTCCAGAGACACAACACACAAGAACAGTATATATGTGTATCACCAAGATGTGGATATAACAAACGAGCGTAAGCCTCACACAGGGAGGAAAGGCAAGGACCACGTGATGCCGAAGCTCTTCATTTTATTCCCGTGTTTCCCCTCGACACAAAGATCTGGGATTTTGTACCTGTATACACTTCAGTTAATCCACTATTTTCCACCAATTAACACTTTCAGCAGGGTGTAAACCTAAGTGGCTTGAAGTTTCATTCACATCCTTTGCTGTTCGTCTTCACGTTTCACCGTTTGCGCGGGTGTGTGCGAGGGGAAAAACTGCGCGTTGTGCCGCTGAAAAGACATCTTGCTTTTTGTAATCATCTTCACAATCTGTTCGGTTTCACCAGAGCGTACTGTAATGAACATTTGAAGGCTTTATTCCAGACCATGTGAAATGATTACACCAAGCAAAATCGTGTCTCTCGCCTGTAATCTGTAAACCGACTCGACTTGGAAAGTGTCACTGTGTCGGAAATGGTGCCCTGTTGTCACTGTTGTATACAAAGACAAATCAATAATGCTGCACAGAACACTGTTAATGGGTGTTGGCTTTAAAGGAAAAGTGCTGGATAACTCAACACAATAAATTGATCTGCATCATATGCAAGAACAAGCATATTTCATGATGAGCGATAAACACTATCTGTGAATTGATGCAGTATTTAAATTTCATCTGTTGCGTTAAAAAAAGTTGTTTGGATAGATCCTACAAGGACTGATTACATGTGGTGGCCAGACTGTTTGCATATTTCAGCATGTGTAATAATTGTCACACGTAGGTGGTCACACGTTTTTGGTGGCCAGCTGAGGGCCCCAAGAAGAAAATTTTTTGGCACAGCCGCCCCCCCCCCAACACACACACAGACACACACCCCCCCCCAAAACACACACTGACACACAAATGTAGCAGTGTGTTTAGGGATATAACTAAAGTATGACGTGAAAAGGGTATAGTTTCTGACACAGTGCATACAAGTCATGTTAATGCTCAGTATGAAATCAAGCATATGGAAACCCGCATGCTTGATAGATGTCAGCGTGATTGGGAGCATTGATCCTCATGATTGATACATTCCTGTCCACTGCAGTAACGCTGGACGAGAGCAACAGGACGTGGGGCAGGAGCACCATCTATAAGCCTGAGGAGTTTGAGGATGCAAAAAAGGGCATAAAGAAGAAGGTTCGCACGTGGGGTCCGAGCTCCATCCAGACCAAGGAGAGAGGAAACAACGCTGAAAGGTTTAATAATGAGTTTTATTCAGTTGTATTCATTTGTAAGTTTTTCGGTCATGTTTTTGGTGCTCATAGCCAGATGCATATGAACTGAATCAGGAGTGCGTGTCTGTGTTGTATATGTGTATATATATATGTATATGTGTATATATATATATATATATATATATATATATATATATATATATATATATTATAGATATATATATATATATATATATATATATATAGTGATATAGATAGATATATGATATCATATATATAGATATATATAGATATAATATATATAGATAGATATATATATATAGATAGATAGATAGATAGATAGATAGATGTGTGTGTGTATGTGTATATATAATATATATATATATATATATTTACAAAAAAAGAAAATAGAGCTTGTACACATTGTGCCTATCATAGTCAATGCCTTGTGCTTGGGGCATAAAGCATAAAGCTTATTTACAGCCCTGGTCCTTGCTTAGGCTTTTTTTATGTAAAGTCGATGTGTCAGACTCCCGCGTTGTTGCTTACAGAGTACGACCGCTCTCCGACGGAAACAATCCTTGGTCTACTACTCTGCTGAAATCCCAGAAATCAGTTCCTTTGGCTGCATTATTCGCTGAGCAGGGTGAGCAAGAAACAGTATACAGCCTCTTCTCTTCCATTCTGTGTTTTTCGTATAGTATCACTAATATTATAAACGTTCTTTTGCAGAGGCGGCTAAAGACGAAACGAGCTCTCTCGATGTTACAGACAGCAAACCAAAGCAACTCAAGTTCCCCTCAATCAGGTTCCCCAAATATTGATCAGGTCTATATTGATCTACCTCTGTGTAAGGACGAGCAGAGCGAGGGGCCTGGGGTCAGTATAGGGGGTGGGGCCGAGAGTCAGGAGGAGCCCACTACATCCACCAGCTCAGCTAGCACAACACCACAGCACACACCCACCAACAGTCTAAAGCGCGCAGTCGGGCGGCGGCGGCACGCACGGACACCGTACTGTACGGCTGCGCCTCACTTCTAGCCGCCGTGGCTCTGGGCCAGGACCTCCGAGACGCCCACAAGGCCACACCTACTGAAGAGGTAGAGCCTCGAGAAGACAGGAAGAAGCGGGACGGCCTGTTTCAGCGCGCCACGCGGTTCCGCCGCAGTTCCAGCCCGCGCAGGGACGACAACCTGCTGACCATGTCTTCAATCTCAGAATGCAACTCCACCAAGTGTCTCCTTCACTTAGAATCCGAGGCGTCTGAGCACAAGCCCGTAATTAACACACCACTCAACGGCTCTGGGTTCTACAATATCAGCCAGAGCGGCAAAAACGCAGGCAGAACTGATAATCTGAGCCCACCACTAGTACCACAGCATGGCACCACCTCAGGCTCCCGGCTCAGGAGGAAGAAATCCAGTCCTGCTGTCTGTCAGAATGGTGAGTAATACAAGATCCTTCACATGCAGTTGTCATTTCTGACTGAATATGGATCCAACAGCAAATATTGTAATTCGCTCCCGACCTTGTGCCTGTATATCATTTATTTTCATTTTAGTTGCTTTTTGCAGTAGATTTATAACAGTTTACTTATGGGCGGTTGTGTGTGTGTGTGTGTGTGTGTGTGTGTGTGTATATAGTATATATATATATATATATATATATAGATATATATAATATATATATATATATATATATATATATATATATGTAGATATAGATATATATATACACACCCCGTCACCAAGTTCCCGCGAATAATAGTATTCTCCCACAACCTGCACACACATGAATATATTCCCACCCGCACCGATGTTCACCATCTTGCTCTGCGCCGCACTCTTCTGCATTGGGTCTTGCGTCTCGGAGTGCAAAGGTCATGAGTCCCAGCACCACTAACAGGATTTCTTAAAGGAGCCACGTACTATATGTACCATTTAATATCAACCACTAAAAGAATTCCAAAGAAATGAACAAGAAATAAATTAATTAACAAGAAATTAATTAATTAACAAGAAATTAAATTAAAAAATATATATTTTTAAAGTGAAATATGAATTAATATTTCAGAGTGAATATAATCATTTTATTTTAAACGATTTTTTGGCTGAACTCTAGTATTAAAAACAGTAATTATGTAAAGTCGATGTCTCAGACTCCCGCTTTGTATTCAACGCAAAAAGATATGCGATAAATGAGTTAACTCGCGTGTTTTCTCGTGCCAATCATGCGATTAATCTATTAACCGCCCTAAAAATGTGTGTGTGTGTGTGTGTGTGTGTGTATGTGTGTGTGTGTGTGTGTGAGAGATCTAGTTTAATTTAAAATTTGTTATGGATCAAAAGGATATTTAGAGAAAATAAAATGGAAGAGGCATCTGATTTTATCTTGTAATATATAAATAAGACAATACAGCTGGACTCTGATATGCATTTCTAGCCATCCTGACAAACTATTAGTCCAAGTACAGACTCTGTAGAACATGATTTATTTGATTTGGAGATAAATGTTAGTGGACACCTTGTCTTTACAGACCCCCATATCCAGTTCTTCCCCAAACTAGTCATAAAACACTCTTCTATAGCACGTCCTTTGTGTTTTTCCCCTTCACTGGAACTAAAAGACCCCCAAACCTGGCATGACTGTGTCTCTGTGCACAAAGACATGGTTTGTTCGGGTGTACAGTCGTGGAATTCAACGCACCTGATTAGAACACTGACCTCAACCCTACTAAACCGTGTTTGGATGCTCGACATCACTACACAACCTCATTAATGCTCTTGTAGTAGAAGGAGCACAAATAGCCCCTAAAAACTAGAGGAACATCTCTTTGCCTGATATTAACCCGGTCCGTGGCACAAAAAAGGTTGGGGACCAGTGCCATATATGATGTCTTAATTCAGTGCTTTCATCCGAGTAGGTTTCAATAATGTTAAATATTATAAATAATGTTCAAATATATATTTTTTCTCTATATCTTTGCAGCTGGTACAAACTGTACAGTGTCTAGTCCTGCTGGAGAGATCCCACTTGTCTCGTCCTCCCAGAAAAAGAAAGCGGAGAGCAGCCAGCAAAAGCAGACCTGCTCGGACCCCAGACCCAGGCCTTTGTCTCTGAGATCCAAACCTCATTGCTGGGGTCTCCTGAGGAGCAGAAACAAGAGCTACTCTCTCGGCCACTGCTCCGGAGAGAAGAGCGCGCAGAGCCTGGGGATCATGCTGCCCTCCGAGGTCAAAACGGGCTGCTCTCTTTTAGACGTGGACACGGAGGGACAGAAACGAGACTGCACCGTTCCCCTTTGCCGAATTCAGAGCGCACCAAGTCGTCCGTCTGTATTCGAACTGGAAAAGGAGTTCTTTTCCTGAAATGTGCTGCCTCTCCTCTTTTCTCCTCTCCTCCTCCTCCTCCTCCTCTTTCCTCCTCGAGCACAGATCCGACTGAAATCCAGTTATACGACGAATTATCCTTCGGTGTTCATTCTTTACAGAACAGTGTGGCATTTGCCCAAGTTTTAAGCTGCTGGTGTTGCCCTTTTTCTTTTCTTTTCTTTCTTTTTATTTATATTCCATTTATTTTGATAAGTAATTTAATAAGACGGGACGTACGAGCAAAATGATCAGCATTCCGTTTTTGTTTTATACTTAAGAATGGCCAGTGCAGTGCCGATTTGTTTTTACACTACCACTTGTGCACATTGCAAGTTTTTCATTTTCAGTTTTTTTCATTCTTTTTTTTTTTTTATCCCCCCCCCCCCTCTCTGAAATGTCTGGATAATAATGTACTTCAAGAGTTTGTAGGTTTCAAATTTTTATTTGTATGAGGAAAAAGTTGTTTATTCAGCCTTGAGAATTAGAGTTTATTCTGAATTTATAGAGAAAATATGGGTTTATATGTATTTTTTTGTTGTTGTTTTTTTATATATATAAATATTTCCTACTTCAGGTGTTTGATCTGAATGTAGAGAGATGCTGCTGTCCGTTGCGGATATCAGCGACTCGTATATATGTTTATGGAAAACGTGTTAAGTTCCCTGAGGAAGTCTGATAGGTCATGTGACACAGTTACTTCCCCCCCGCATTGCTTGATGGGTTTATGCTTTTCCGTGATGGATTTGCGAACTTTTTAGTGCCAGCCGAATCCCGAGAATAAATAAATAAATAAATGGATGGTTCAGTCAGTATTAAATTCACGGCCTACTATCTTTAGCGTTATGTGTGGTTAAACTGATCTGACTTGTAGTTTACATGCACTGGATGCACTGTGCTTTCCTGCGACGCAGAACGCTCGCGCTAACGGGAATCCAATCGGGTTGTAAAATACCGACCGACATTCCTCCCAAAAAATCCACGCAGAGTTGCAATGTTTGGTTTTTAAAGCAATTTAAAAATAGCAAAAACGACGTCGTTTTGACACTCGCTTCTGAATCGGTCATGAAATCAAAAGCAAAGTTGCAGTGACCAAATATCTCAATCATTTTAATTACACCATGTGCTGTTTGTTATGCCATGGTAGTGGACCAGAATGTAATGAATTTGGATGAGATCATGATGAGGTGTTTTGATGCAGCCTTCATAGTTTATTTTTGATTGTTTGTTTTTCCTCATAATCCCTCCAAGTATTATCTTTTGTCATTCTTCTCAGTTGGCTGTTTAATAGAAGGGTTCTCTTAGAAAGGACCCCATTTTTTTAGCTCCAGGATGACACGTACGCACACACACACACGTACACACACACACACACACACACACACACACACACACACACAGAGGTCTCAGTAAGGCAACACTAAAATCCTTTTTGCTTGTAATGAGGGTTATTATCATTCTCATGCCATACATTGTGGTTTTCATGTGGGTTTTATTGTCTTTGTTGTTTCTATTCTGTGTAATAATTGTACAAAGAATTGGATCTGGTTAAAGCTACCGGTTTCCTTTTGCTTTCTGTAAAAATGACGTCATCTATTTACATTTCCACAACAAAACAAACATTTTATTTCCTTCCCCAGCTGTGTACCATGTGATTTACCCAAGTTTATAAATGACCAAGAAACTGGAGAATGACTTCAATCCCCACTTTCACTCACTTTAACCCCACTATCATTAAGGAATTATTTTGTTTGTTTTTGTTTTTCCCCCCTTGTTAATTCATCCCCACACGTTTGCATTATCCTGGTGATTTCTTGCATCTGTTTCGCACCCTGTGATCATCTTAAGAGCTGCTTATGTAGCACTGTGATTTTTATATTGTGATTTATTGATCGTGAACTTTTAGTTTGTTTAAATAGTCACATTGTCATGATGATGATGATGATGATGATGATGATGATGGGACATCAGTAAGGATGGAGCTGCGGTTGCACAGTTGATTATGTGACTTGTGTGCTTGCTTCAGGATTCTGTTTTTTTTTTGTTTTTGTGTTTTTTTGTTTTTTCTTTCTTTCTTTCTTTCTTTCTTTCTTTCTTTTTTCCGTTTTTGGCTTAAATGAAGTAGTGGCGGGTGTGGACCAACCCCGGTCCCTCCCCCAACACACACACACACACACACACACTACACACACACACACACACACACTCCTCCTCACCAAAATTGCCCTTTTTGCCCAGCAGTTTGGTTTGTGAAAGTATTTGCTTTTTTATTTTATTTTATTTTTTATAAAAAAAAAAAAAGCAATACTTGTTACATGGATCACATGTACTGTATGTGTATAATGATTATAATGACTTCCTCAATCATTTTAGTGTCAGTTTGAGCCTCACGTCCAAACCAGTTGGTTTGCTGGTGCCGTGTTCGGTCACCGTGCTGGTGATTTTTGGTAAAGGGTTCGTCCCGGAATCACGACTGGTGTACTCAAGTGACCAATAAATCCTTTATTTCTCAAGTCTTCTCTTTCATTCTATGCACACACACACACACACACACACACACACATATATATACACACAAAAACACACAATAGGGCTGTGAGTGTGAGTATACAATCGTGAATACACAATACACCATGTTAATACACTGATGTGAACCATAGGGGCACGGTGGCTTTTAACCATCAACTCCATAGGGGCACGTTCGCCTCACCCCGCCAGGGTCCAGGTTCGATTCCCGTCTCGGCCATGTGTGTGTGGAGTTTGCATGTTCTCCCCGTGCCTCGGGGGGTTTTTCTCCGGGTTCTCCGGTTTCCTTCCGGTCCAAAAACATGCACGGTAGGTTGATTGGCACCTTGGAAAATTCTCCCTAGTGTATGAGTGTGTGTGTGTGTGTGTGTGTGTGTGTGTGTGTGTGTGAGTGTGTGTGTGTGTCCTGCGATGGGTTGGCATTCCATCCAGGGTGTATCCTGCCTTAATGCTCATAGACACCTGAGATAGGCACAGGCTCCCTGTGACCCGAGGGAAGATCGGATAAAGCGGAAGAAGATGAAAGAATGAATGAATCATCAACTCCGCATATAATGCTTGGCTCGTGACCTTTATATAATAAGTGGCCTAATCCACAGCTACATACACCAGTTTAATGCACTTCACAGTTCTTTGCCTTCTGTCCAGTTCTGGAGCCCAGAAAGGTACAAGGTGTGAAGCCGGATATCCCGAATTCACTCTGGGACACTTTTCAAACTCATTCTACATATTTCCTGTCTCTAATCCACCTTCCAGGACATTTACCTGGAGGACACTGGCAAACCCAGAGGGAAACCATGTGAAATTATATATGAGCTTAAAAGCGACCGCTCTCACTTTCGTTTAAGGTTTCGTTTAAGTTACTTTGCTTTTACACCAAAGCTCTTCTCTGCTCTTTCAACAAGACTTATTCTAACACTGCTTGTGTTCCTTTAAAAAGAAATCAACTCCCTTGACGAGGTTTTAGGCTGCTTGTATCTTTATAGATTTGTAATCTGTGTGGCTTTATACATAGATAGAGACTCTCCCGTATAAGTGCGTCTCCTAAAAGCCTCTAAATGTAAAACCGATCCCTGAATCTATAACACAGAAACGCAACCCGTTGCTCTAAATAAGCAGACGACAACAATGTGTTTGATTGCGATACGTTTATTTTTCATATATTAATCATTATATATATATATATATATTATATATATATATATATATATATATATATATTAACCCTTCTAGCTATATATCTAGTGAGAACATTGGTGATGAGAACAGTGTCTGCAGGTAGATTTAAAAAAAAAAATCAATTTTACTACAAACTCCAGCTTTAAAATGCCAACAAATGCATGTTGTATATATCAAATGCCTGACTACATTTAACCACAATGACAAACTGGCATCTGTAGTTCAGGAAGGAAAAGAGCAGCTCCCAGCAGGGCTGTGTCCTAAATGAACACTCTCTGCCTATCAGGTAACAAGATGTTTCTTGACTGAATGGGCAAACAGAGAAAAATGCCCGATGGACATCTGGGGTCGTCTCAAATGTCTCGGCGGCTGTAGAGGACCAGTGTAGCTGGGCGTGTGTACCTGTGTGAGGGATTACAGGGTGCTGATGCACGACTCAGCACTCCTTGAGCTTGTAAGGCCTGAAAGGGGAACGACGGTCACAGCCTGGACGCAGTACGTTGTTCGAGGGCTTAAGTGCTCGATCAGGAGCTTCCTCGGGTAGCCTTTGGTTTCATGGACCTGCAATTAGAGAACGGGTTGAATACAATGGCTAAAAATGACTAGCATACACAGAAATAGTCAAATCGCCAGCAATGGGTAAAAGAAATCGTAATCCACCATTAGTTCTTTCAGTTATTTGCTTTTGGAGTCAACAGAACAAGGGGCTTAGTGGTTTAGTGGTTAGCACGTTCGTTCGCCTCACACCTCCAGGGTCCGGGTTCGATTCCTCCATGATCTCCTGGTTCGATTCCCGTCTCGGCCATGTGTGTGTGGAGTTTGTGTTCCTTTCGGGTTTGTGTTCCTTCCGGGTTTTTCTCCGGGTTCTCAGGTTTCCTCCCAATCCAAAAACATACACGGTAGGTTGATTGGCACCTTGGAAAATTGTCCCTACTGTATGAATGTGTGTGTGAATGTGAGTGTGTGTGAGTGTGTGAGTGTGTGTGCCCTGCGATGGGTTCCATCCAGGGTGTATCCTGCCTTAATGCCCATAGACACGTGAGATAGGCACAGACTCCCCGTGACCCGAGGGAAGATCGGATAAAGCGGTAGAAGAAGAATGAATGAGTCAACAGAACAGTTTACATAACACAAGCCCAAGGTGTAAATAAAACCAGAAAGCAAGGATTTACAAATCTCATGAACCAATAATAAACCGAAAATAAAAGCAGGATTGTTGAAGGGAACTGCAGTGAAGATTCCCAAGTGCACATCGGCTTCCATAATTCTCTAAACGGAAGAAGTATATCACAACTAGGACTTTCTGAGGGCTGGCGTATGGCCAACACTGGTGTCAAAAGTGTTCCCATTCATTACTCAAGTATAGATACTAGGGTTTAAATAGACTTCGGTAGAAGTTGAAGCTTTTTACTCAAGTAAAAGTGTAAAAGTACTGGTTTCAAAACTACGTAAAGTCTACAAGTAATGTAAGGGGAGAAAAAATGCCATAAAGGACAAAAGCCAATCGCTAATTTATTCAAATGTCTCTAAAGAAGTCCCTACTGTAGCTTCACCCGTTTGATAAATGATCTAAGTAGTGGAGAAATAATAACTTTTAAGAAATAATCTTTTTTTGGAGTAACGACCCCAACACTGGTTATGTCCTTGCTGGAGTGTGAGATGATTTGTGTCCTGTGCAGGTGCGATAAATCGGATCGCGTACAAACCAATATGTTTTGTTTTTTCGAACGAGGAAAAGCGACAATTTTTTAAATGTAAGGAGTTGAAAGTACAAATAATTGCATGAAAATGCAAGGGGTCGAAGTAAAAAGTTGACTGAAAAATAATATACAATATAGTATACAGTATAAAAATTTAAGGGACGTGACCAAGAAGTTCCCGAACGACAACCATCATTGCAGCCCTCCACTGATCTGGGCTTTATGGCTAAAAAGTGGCTAAACAGAAGACGATCCTCACTGGAAAACCCACGGAAGCCAGCCAACTGGCACCTGAAAGACTGAATGGAACAAGATTCCCTGGTCTGATTAAACTAAGTCTGTTTAGCATAAATATCCTGAGGAAATCAGCAACTGCTCTTCAGATGCCCTAAACAATCCCCAAAGTGGAGCATGGTGGGGGCAGAGTTATGCTATGGGTATGTTTATTTTTATTTTTGCAGCAGCAAAATCCTTAATACAGAAAAATCCTTAATGAAAATCCTGGGCTAATGTTTCTTCCTATGTGACAACAATACAGGCGTGGGACATCTCTAGGACTATCCCAGAGTGTCCCAGTCAGAGCCAAACATTACTGTAGAGACTGTCCATTAGGAATGGCAGAAGATTCCATATATTCACAATTATGTATATTTACTGGATCATGTTATTTCTTAGCACAATTCACTGCATATTTTACTGTGTATTCTATTTATCTATTCAAAAAAAATATACTACCTCCTGCACCTTTTGTACATTAATCACTCAGTCCTGCAATTATGGATTAATAAACTGTTTGTTGTAAATAAACAGCATTTCTATACATGTACCTTGCACAATGACAATAAAATTGAATCTAATCATATATATATATAATATATATATATATATATATATATATATATATATATATATATATATATATATATATATATATAGAGAGAGAGAGAGAGAGAGAGAGAGAGAGAGAGAGAGGACACTCTGGAACAGTCATACAAACAAACAAACAAAACAAAAACACACTGACTGCACAATGCTGCCCCTACCAATGCTCCATATATATATATATATATATATAGCCACCTTCAGGTCTCTCCAGCAGTAATGTTCAGCTCTGACTAGGACACTCTGGACAGTCATATAAACAAAGAAAAACACACCCCATAGCACACTGCTGCCCCCACCATGCTCCACTGTTGGGATTGTTTTTTAGGGCATTTGATGAGCAGTGACTCATCCTCCAGATATAATGTTTAGAATGTTGAGAATGTTATATATATATATATATATATATATATATATATATATATATATATATATATATATATATATATGTGTGTGTGTATATGTGTGTGTGTTTTTGTACAGACAATCTGTTTGATAAACTGAAGAAAGTATTGCTTTTGTTTACCGCACCTGCTCGATGCCGTCATGTGCACGAGGTATATCCTAAAAGATCAGCTGCAGGAGTTTTGCAACTGAGATCCTGCTGTTATTGTCTCTCTGTAGTGGACTCCGCGGAGGTCTGATCCAGACCACAATGCCTTGCTGTGTGACATTCAGTTTGATCTTCGGTGGGCTGAAAGTGGCTGTAAAACAAATGCAACCATTTCAGTTTAAAGGTTTTCTTTATTTACCTGCATCGGTTTTATTCTAATACTGTATATGTGTAATTCTGTACAAATATGCAGTCACGTAGCCCTGATAGAGTCAACATGGGTTATACTGTTTATTGTCTACAAATGATAGGATACATTCAGCTGTTATATAGAACTTTCAAATCCAAAGAATCAATAATCATTTTATGTAATATTTTGACATACAAGATTACAACTTTTTAGAACAAATTTGGCCGTTTGCGTATTTTTGATGCCATACATTTGTCCAAAATGTTTTATTATTATTATTATTATTATTATTATTATTATTATTATTATTATTATTATTAACAATAGTAGTAGTAGTAGTAGAATTGAGATTATTCATAGTAGAATTTGTAGTAATAGTAATAATCTTTTCATTTGTTTATTTGTTTGGTCAGAATGTGAATTAAATCCCCACTCACTGTCCCACTGAGGATAAAACCTGGCACTGACGACCCATGGTGAGAAACCTTTGGACGACCGCGCCTGAACCCTTGCATAGTACCACTGGCGTGGGTCGGATGTCTCCTGGCTGAGGTCACACTCAGGCTTCTGGATAGCCTGGCATGTGGCAGACACACTCCACTGCTTCTCCCCGTACCTGCAGGAGTCATTTTATTACACTTCTTCAATTTCAATCCACAACATCAACATACACCACAAAAATCTGTATAAAGTGCTACAGTCATAATAAAGCTTACACTTTATACTGCACAAAATACTGCAGGCCCTCCGCTGCCTCGGAATGGTGTTTCCAGTGCAGGATGTTTCGGAAGTTTACGGAATGGAACGCCACATGGAAAGGTGCCACGTCCTCCCGGAGCTCAACATTGCCTTAAAGACACATAAGGGTTAGAATCCCAATAAAAAGACCTGCACTTACTGAGGTAGAAGATGTGCTCCAATGACTTACTGTCTGCAGAGCAGAGGAGCGCTAGATCCCACAGGAGCAGTAGTGTGCTCAGGACGCACATGGTTCCAGCCGAATAGTGCTGCGCATATCACGCACCTGTAGAGAAACTCCTTTTATCGCTTCCCCCTTTTTGCTTCCACCTTTTACGTTTTTTTTTTAAACAATAGGATGTAAATATAGATACGTAAAGACAACAACAGAGTACAAGGGGTGTAATGTGGTAGTGCAGTGGGGTCTTCATATTGTAGTAGAATTGGAGTGAATGAAAGTGGAAATGCAGTGTATACTTTGTATAATCAAAGGTTTTTATTAATATGTATATAGTAGCAACCACATGAGCTCTTCACAATTGTCTAAAAGCAGCTTTGCCGAGTGTAATGAACAAAAATTTTAAATGATTTATGGGTATTTATCCCTGATGGCGACTATGGCAAGGAAAAACTCCCTTAGGGCACATAATGTACAGAAGATACCGGAGGTGGCGGTTTTGAAAGTCATTTTAATGTCAAAAATCGTCCTTTTTCACTCAACTGCATTTTGCGAAAGATTTATGAGTGGATAAAATCTGAAGCACACGTGGAAAAAACAAATCCTTAACACTTGTTTTATACTTGTTTATAGTCTGTTTTATACTTGGTTTGAATGGGATCTTCTTAGCACTAACATACAGTTCAACAGCAAGAAGAACATTTTGAGGGGAATAAATGTCCTCTGAGACTGTTCATTCATCTTCTACCGCTTTTATTCGATCTTCCCTCGGGTCACGGGGAGCCTGTGCCTATCTCAGGCGTCTATGGGCATTAAGGTAGGATACACCCTGGATGGAATGCCAACCCATCGCAGGGCACACACACACACACACACACATTCATACACTAGGGACAATTTTCCAAGGTGCCAATCAACCTACCGTGCATGTTTTTGGACCGGGAGGAAACCGGAGAACCCAGAGAAAAAAAACCCTGAGGCACGGGGAGAACATGCAAACTCCACACACACATGGCCGAGACGGGAATCGAACCCGGACCCTGGTGGTGTGAGGCGAACATGCTAACCACTACGCCACCGTCCCCCCCCTCTGAGACTGTAACACACCCAATTTACATTCACACCATTTTAGACGCACTTATCCAGAACGACTTACAGTGCACTGAGCAATTGAGGGATAAGGGCCATGCTCAAAAGACCACTTGGTGGTGGTGGGATTTGAACCTTTAAGGCATTTGACCTGAGCCAGAGTCCAGTGCCTTAAACACTGAGCTGCCACCTCCCCTAAGTAAAATCACTGATAGACCTGATTTTTATAGCCATAGGTTGTTTTTTCTCAAACCGCACGTCTCTGGACAGCATTTCTTTTTCTTTTTTTTGTACTTTATTTGAACACAATCCAATTCTTTCCATATAGTTCAGAGTGGAAGATCTCGAGTCGCCTCCTAAAGAGCTCTGACCTCATTACAACAGGAATGTGTTAAAACTGTATCTTTCACTCGTCAAGAAGATCTCACATCTGTATGTTTGTGCGAAGCCTGATTGTGGCTTGAATGGATCTCAGGCGTCTCACTGAATATCTCAGAAAAAAAAAATCGACCGAACCGCAGCACGCGTGTTCTTATTTGTATGATTGAAAAGGAGGCTTTTGGCTTGTTATAATTTGAATGGATATCAATAAGTGTTTGTATACAAATATCATTGTATTTACAGGTTGGTGTAACCTTAGAGTCTTTTCACATAAACCAAGGCTAAAATGATAATAGGACAATATGGCCAGAATAAATCAAAGTACTATGGACACGCAATTACATATATCGCACATATCACATAAAAATCTAATCATAATCATAATATATAATCATATGTATTATATATATATATATATATATATATATATATATACATATTCATTCATTCATCTTCTAAGGCTTTATCCGATCTTCCCTCGGGTCACGGGGAGAGAGCCTGTGCCTATCTCAGGCGTCTATGGGCATTAAGGCAGGATACACCCTGGATGGAATGCCAACCCATCGCAGGGCACACACACACACACACACACACACACATTCATACACACTAGGGACAATTTTCCAAGGTGCCAATCAACCTATCATGCATGTTTTTTTTTGGACCGGGGGGAAACCGGAGAACCCGGAGAAAAAACCCCCTGAGGCACGGGGAGAACATGCAAACTCCACACACACATGACCGAGACGGGAATCGAACCCGGATCCCTGGCGGTGTGAGGCGAACGTGCTAACCACTACGCCACCGTGCCCCATATATATATATATATATATATATATATATATATATATATATATATATATATATATATATATATATATATATATATATATATATCATATGGCCCGGTATCATCAAGCTGAACCCCCCCCCCCCGATCCTTGAGCACAGGGTTCACTCAATATTGACAAATTATACAATTATAAAGAACAAATCTACAGGCAATCTTTTTGCATTCTTTTAAACAACTGTTATGCATCTTTCAGACACGATGTCCATTGTTAAAAGTGCTATACAAATAAAAATGAATTGTATTGAATTTAGGAGAAGTAATTTTTCATACGGCGAGGTTTTCTATATGGAGGGTGTTTCATTAACATTAATGGAAAGGATCTTGAATGTCTAAATGCAAGTTTTTTCGGCAAATGACGTGGATCTTTCAGTAACATGACATTTTGTAAGAAAAAAAAAGAGGGTTAAAGGAACGACTGTTGATCGCTGTCTTAAGTTCAATTCAATTCAATTCAGTTTTATTTATAAAGCGCTTTTTACAATGTGTCATCGTCTCAAAGCAGCTGTACAAGTGATTCCTCAATCTGTGGATCGCTTCAGGATAGTTCGTGTACATAGATTTTGCTTTGTCATGTCTTCCGTGTCCACTATACACGCAACACAACTTCCTCGTGCCTTTGCTTGTAATGATACGGCTTCAAATATTCACACGTAAGGAGAATGGGAAATGTGTAAACAATTGCTGTCTCCTGCCGCAGGCAACCATTTTATTGCTTCCCCTCTTACTAAAAGTCCAGTTTCTATGTATCAAACTAATCACAATGTAAGCCACATAGTGCAAAACCACATTTCTTCCTTTGCATTGAGCGAGTCGTTAGATGACTCGGATTTTCTATTGTAAAACAGTTGACCTTTAGTTTCGTGTTCCACATTCTCAATTCACCTTTAATGTTAACTGTCAGTTTCACTCCGTAACTCAGCAAAAAGGCCACCATTTCCCAATTTACTTACCGCTTGGTAAGTAAACCACTTGGAGAAACTGTTGTCATGCAGATAGTGTTCATTTGGAAATGATTATATTATATATGAAAATTGTCTGTTAGACTTGTGGCAACGTCCACAGCTGAGTTGTATAAATGAGATAATGGTGCGTCGCTCTGGATAAGAACATCTACCAAATATCATAGATTAAAATGTATATTTCATGTATTATTTTTTTTAAATAAATACATTTTGGAGTAATGTAAAAATCTATCAATAAGTATATTACACAAATACACAAGGTAGAATATGTGTGGCGGTGGCCAGATGCAAAAAATAAAATAATGAAAGATAATAATGGGGAAAATGCCATTCAGAAGATTTCGACCATGACAGGTTTGTTGGTACCAGAAAAGAAGGATTTTAAATTCACATCCATCACATCATTATCATATAATAATAATAATAATAATAATACACATATATATATATATAGTGCACAGCAGCTGTTTGGGTTTGAAACACCAGGTTGCTTTGAACTTAAATCTAACGCTACAGGGTTAAAATCAATTACATGGTCTTTTTCCAGCCTGTGCACGTTCAGGGTTTAGGCAGAAATCTGTACATTTTCAGAATTTTTGTGTTTGGCCCTGTGTGCTCTGTGAACATTCTGTTTGTTGTGTCTCTTTTTTTCCGTTTAATTTTCATATAAATCAAATGTATTTACTGTATAAACTGCCTTAATGTTTCCTTCCTAGCTGATAACAATCACATTGAATGTACTAGTGCAAGCATTTGCAATGCAAATTGCCGCCCTCTTCCACTCCGACCTATAGTTTATATTTTGCAACAACTTTTACCTCAGAATTTTTCGCAGAGCTCATATAAACACCTTCCTTGCCATCCCACTTCATCTGAAATAGCTATTGCCCCCCTCGGTATTTGTTCTCTCGTCATTGTTCCACTCTATCTTATGCAAAAGGCACGTCACTGAATCCAGTCCTTCCACACGTTCTCTTAATAGAATAGAATCGAATAGCCTTTATATGTCACATATACATTACAGCGCAGTGAAATTCCTTCTTTGCTTATCCCAGCTTGTTTGGAAGCTGAGGTCAGGGGACAGGGTCAGCCATGATACAGCAACCATGGAGCACAACAGAGGGTTAATGGTCTTGCTCAAGCACCCAAAAGGGGCAGCTTTGCGATAATGGGGCTCGAACCCCTGAACTTCCGATCAGTAGCTCAGCAACTTAACCCCTTCCCTACTGTCCATGCACCTACATCACGTCTGTATAACAAAAAACCTCGATGAAGTCTTTTTATTCACATCTTTGCCTAGTTTTCCAGCACAAAGGCTGTAGGAACATTTCTTACCCTCCTCAGGATTACCTTTATTGGCTCTGTTAATAGTGTAATACTTCAAGACATTTTTCTATTATCCGATACACCCATCTTTTGTCTAAATTAATCATTCCTGACACGGCTTTGACCTGGTTATATCATATCACACACTTGGAACTGAAATCCACATATGGAGTTCACCAATAAACAAGCTTGTTTTATTAAACGATGCACAGGGGAGACACAGTATTCCTTATTACTGGAGTAAAGAGTGTTTAATGACAGGTTAATGACCTCGCCATTGGCTGCAGCGACATCTATATACATGCCATATAATCTTGGACTCATCTTTTAACGTCTCATATTTCATTTGTCACCAAAACTTTCATTCAGTAGCATGCTGCTGAAACCCCGTTCCCTGCCATAATAGCCTTGCCAAACGTTGCAATTGCTGCGGCAGATTTTTCAGCGCAGTCGTTAAAATAATTATGCTCAAATCTCTGTTTACTCACTGTCCCTAAAAAAATCTGCCCATATAACAGAGATTCTATGCCATTTGTATTGGCTTCCCGATAAAACTTTACACTTCATATTTCAGCATATAAAGTACTACTTGCTGCTGTTTACCCTTCCGAGCTTTTCAGCACTACTTACCGACTCACTCGCTTCGCTCCTCTGACACTGGGCTACTCTCCAGTCGTCACACATCCATATCTTCCATTTAGCGCTGCTGTTTCCAAAATGTGCCTCAACACTTCTCTAAATTCATCATTTAGACCTAGATTAAAGACCCACCTCTTCACACTGCACTACCATACCGCCAAGTCCCGGGTAACCCTTCTCGCTAAAACACTACTCTTTGTATCTTACATGAATTTCAATCTGTCTTCATAACCATCCTGGTGAAGGTCACAGCGGAGCTCGAACCTATCGCAGGTACGCTGGACATGAAGCATGGATACCTTCTGTCTGACAAGACATTTTACACATACATGCTCACACACCCATTCACACCTGGGGCAAATTCAAGTAACTAATCCACCTACTGCCACGTGTCTGTGAACCCAAAGAAACCTGCATGGACAGAGGAAGAAAAAAAAACACCAAATATCTACTTAAAAACAGAACCTTCGTTTGGAGACGAACTACTTTCGTATGCCCCCTCCCTGTCCGAGACACTGTATAATGATTGTGATGACTTTAAAGTGACTTTTGTAGGACGTCACACAATAGTTTGATGCTGTTTGGATAAAATTTCTATCATGTTATTTTTCATTATATATTCATATATTTTTACACGTTCGCCTCACACCTCCAAGGTCGGGGTTCAATTCCCGTCTCCATCATGTGTGTGTGGAGTTTGCTTGTTCTCCCTGTGCCTCAGGAGGGTTTTTCTCCGGGTTCTCCGGATTCTCTGGTTTCCACCGGTCCAAAAACATGCATTGGCACCTTGGAAAATTGTCCATAGTGTGTGAATGTGAGCGTGAATGTGTGTGTGTGCCCTGTGATAGGTTGGCATTCCATCCGGGGTGTATCCTGCCTTAATGACCAAAGACGCCTGAGATAGGCACAGGCCCCAGATTCTGGTGCATGATTAACCAATAATAGCAATCACATGCTTAAGATCATCACTTTCATATGTAGGATGAAATATAGTCATTTCCTGAAACAGAAACAGCTGTGTAGGAGGCACTACTTTATACTTCTGTACTTCATATATATATATATATATATACAAACCGGATTCCAAAAAAGTTGGGACACTATACAAATCGTGAATAAAAACTGAATGCAATGATGTGTAGGTGCCAACTTCTAATATTTTATTCAGAATAGAACATAACACACGAAACAAAAGTTTAAACTGAGAAAATGTACCATTTTAAGGGAAAAATATGTTGATTCAGAATTTCATGGTGTCAACAAATCCCAAAAAAGTTGTGACAAGGACATTTTCACCACTGTGTGGCATCTCCCCTTCTTTTTACAACACTCAACAGACGTCTGGGGACAGAGGAGACCAGTTTCTCCAGTTTAGAAATAGGAATGCTCTCCCATTCTTATCTAATACAGGCCTCTAACTGTTCAATCGTCTTGGGCCTTCTTTGTCGCACCTTCCTCTTTATGATGCGCCAAATGTTCTCTATAGGTGAAAGATCTGGACTGCAGACTGGCCATTTCAGAACGGGGATCCTTCTCCTACGCAGCCATGATGCTGTGATTGATGCAGAATGTGGTCTGGCATTATCTTGTTGGAAAATGCAGGGTCTTCCCTGAAAAAGATGACGTCTGGATGGGAGCATATGTTGTTCTAGAACCTGAATATATTTTTCTGCATTGATGGTGCCTTTCCAGACATGCAAGCTGCCCATGCCACACGCACTCATGCAACCCCATACCATCAGAGATGCAGGCTTCTGAACCGAGCGTTGATAACAACTTGGGTTGTCCTTGTCCTCTTTGGTCCGGATGACATGGCGTCCCAGATTTCCAAAAAGAACTTCGAATCGTGACTCGTCTGACCACAGAACAGTCTTCCATTTCGCCACACTCCATTTTAAATGATCCCTGGCCCAGTGTAAACGCCTGAGCTTGTGGATCTTGCTTAGAAATGGCTTCTTCTTTGCACTGTAGAGTTTCAGCTGGCAACGGCGGATGGCACGGTGGATTGTGTTCACTGACAATGGTTTCTGGAAGTATTCCTGAGCCCATTCTGTGATTTCCTTTACAGTAGCATTCCTGTTTGTGGTGCAGTGTCGTTTAAGGGCCCGGAGATCACGGGCATCCAGTATGGTTTTACGGCCTTGACCCTTTCTCACAGAGATTGTTCCAGATTCTCTGAATCTTTGGATGATGTTATGCACAGTTGATGATGATAGATGCAAAGTCTTTGCAATTTTTCGCTGGGTAACACCTTTCTGATATTGCTCCACTATCTTTCTGCGCAACATTGTGGGAATTGGTGATCCTCTACCCATCTTGGCTTCTGAGAGACACTGCCACTCTGAGAAGCTCTTTTTATACCCAATCATGTTGCCAATTGACCTAATTTGTGTTAATTGGTCTTCCAGCTCCTCGTTATGCTTAAATTTACTTTTTCCAGCCTCTTACTGCTACTTGTCCCAACTTTTTTGGGATTTGTTGACACCATGAAATTCTGAATCAACATATTTTTCCCTTAAAATGGTACATTTTCTCAGTTTAAACTTTTGTTTCGTGTGTTATGTTCTATTCTGAATAAAATATTAGAAGTTGGCACCTACACATCATTGCATTCAGTTTTTATTCACGATTTGTATAGTGTCCCAACTTTTTTGGAATCCGGTTTGTATATATATATATATATATATATATATATATATATATATATATATATATATATATATATAGGACAGTGACTTTCACTCTTACATTCTTACATTCAAATGACCTTTTTGTATTTCATTTTTTCTGTGTATGTGCTTGCACCTGACACGAAGAATAATTCATAGTACTGTAAAGTGCTCTTTGCTGAACCCCTTGCTGTACGTGGCAATAAAACTTTTGATTATGAACACAGCGATGTGACATTGAATCTGGAGGGTAGGTAGCTTAGTGATTGACGCATTGTAAATTCGTGCGGAGGTGCTTAATGACTTTGGATCTGAAGGACGCGAGAAAGATCAATTTTATTCACTCTGGATAAGTGCCTCTACCAAATGAAACACATGTAAATGTCTCTCCCAAGCCAAGATTTCAAAGCAGACTTGGGTTTCAAGGTGTTCAAGATATTTGGAAGAATCACTTATCCAGAGTGAATTGGCCGACCTCTGTGTCTACTCTCCTTAACATTGCCAATGGAAGTCACCTCATGTTTACTTCCTTTCGACATTGGACACTGGAAAGAGTAGTGCCATCAGCAAATAACGGGTGGAAACCAGTAACACATGCCTAGTTTACATGAATTGGGGCCAAAAAAGCCAGACCAGAGATTAGGCAAAAACAAGTAAAGTTACTGAGGTGCAGAGAAATGCCAGCAGGTGTTCTGTACTGATGAGTCAAAATATTTGTTTGCCTGAATACAATAATTAGGCAACACTGAAACATGATAGAGTTTGGGGCTCCCCATTTCCCCGGGCTTGGGCCTCGTATTAGGAATGCACTGGCTTGTACAGCCCTAACGGCTTGGGAAGACTGAGCAATTGGGGGTAAAAAAAAGAGCCTTGCTCAAGAGGGAGTGTCAGCTTGGTGGTGCTGGGACTCAATCCTGCGACCTTTCGTTCCAGAGCCTTAACCACTGACTCACCACCTCCTCAATCCTGAGAAATACCGGCATCCATCCGGGAGGCGTCTGATTGGCCCCAAAGGACAATGACTCCAAATATACATCCTGCGACATTCAGAACTCTCTTCTGTGTAGAGAAGAACCAGGAGTCCTGGAGGTAATAGTTCTGACCTCACGTCTCAATATGATTGGTTTTGTCTGGGATCGCATGAAGGAATCAAGGCAGTCTATATCTACAGAATGGAGGTGGTAGCCCAGTGGTTAAGGCGCTGGCTCTAGACTGGATGATTGATTGGATGATAGTGGGCCCTTGAGCAAAGGCCCTTCACCCTCAGGTAAAAGGTGTTCACACCATATATTGATGTGAATTTCTCTTTTAATCAGTTCTTCTGAGCTGATCAGTTCTTCAAAAAACAAGTAAAGCATTCTTACTTTTTAAAAAGCATACTTACTCTTAATTTTTTTTACACTGGCTAAACTTTTGCACAATACCATGAATGGATAATGAAAAAGACACATACTTGACAAAAGACTGCCACAGTCGTGATTATTGGTGCTAGTATATTTCCAGTGGCACTCTATGTAATGGTATTTGACACAAAAATAAGTAATAATTCTTTGTATTATTGTTGTATTATATAAGTACATAATGCTTTTGTACCATCATCAAAAAGTTTGAACAGTGTTTCATTGGCTTATTCTCTATATTTACCCGTATATATAAACATAAAGGATTTTAGGATCCCTCATATATAATGGTAAAGACTGCTTCCATAGCTCTAAACCCATTGTTACCCTGCATTCATTGTTCTCCAACAGCTGGCCTGCACCTCCTGCTGACCCAGCTGTGTCCTATTCTCCAAGCCATGATTTACAGTCCTCCCTTGTGACAGCTTTGTGTCAGGGTTAAACTATGTGGCATTCTTGCTTAACATGCTTCCTACTAATATCTAGAACAAAACAACAAAAAAAAACGACACTCTTTCCACAGAATGCTTTAAATCCAGTGTCTCGTATCTCTTCCTGCGTCCGAGCCACATTCAGTAAACAAAGCCTGATTTACGGCGGTTAGAAACCGAAAGTTGACTTTCTCAGACCTAATCCACATGAAAGTCAAAACAAATGCGCTCTGACTTCCACCACCTCGCCCACAGCACTGTGGACTACTATCAGATGTCATTTTATTGTTTAGAGAAACACTGACTTCCCTTCCTTCTCATGATGCATGCCCTAGATTTGGAAATGTAGGTTCACAGAGTTTACCAACATGTGCAAAAGATAACGTTACCCCTAACGGAGAAGGAATTTTTAACGAACAACGCTGTGCTATTATATGTGTGTTTGATTTCTAATTTACCAGCATTGTTGTCCTGGATAATATTACTGAACTGTACATTTATCAAGTTTCAAGCAACAAAGCAGCAAGTACACAGAGTATATCATATAGCATGCTGACAAATAACAGAATGTCAATGACATTCAACAAATTCTAAAGTAGTCCCGAAGAGTAAAAGTAGTTTAAGGTTAGTGTTTGTCTCATCTGTTTTCCCACAAGAAGACAACCTTGTGCAATGGGTTTCAGTATATATAGAATTTCACATATTTATATTTTCTATATCAGCTTTATCAGGATTCCTGTGGATTTGAGAACCCTGGGCACAAACATGGAATACACCCATATTCACACATGTTCACATCCCGAGCCAGGTAAAAGTAGCAGCATGGCACATTATACTTTTAACGCATTTGACACATGGCCTTATCCAGAGTTACTCATACGTGCTCTGCAATCCAAGCGCTGCCAGGATACCACTGTGTACTAGGCAATTAATCCTCAGAGCCGGACAAATTCATTCATTCATCTACCGCTATATTCGATCTTCCCTCGGGTCACGGGGAGCCTGTGCCTATCTCAGGCGTCTATGGGCATTAAGGCAGGATACATCCTGGATGGAATGCCAACCCATCACAGGGCACACACACACACACACACACTCACATTCGCACTCACATTCATACACACGGGACAATTTTCCAACGTGCCAATCAACCTACCGTGCATGTTTTTGGACCGGGGAGGAAACCGGAGCACCCGGAGCAAAAACCCCCTGAGGCACGGGGAGAACATCCAAGCTCCACACACACATATGGCCGAGACGGGAATCAAACCCGGACCCTGGCGGTGTGAAGCGACCGTGCTAACCACTAAGTCACCGAGCCAATGCACCAGAATGCATTGTACTGCTGATATAATAATGATATAATAAGTTCTAGTTCAGGGGTGGGCAAACTACGGCCCGGGGGGCCACATCCGGCCCCTTGGTCCGTTTTTACCCCTTGGCCCTTTTAATCCGGCCCGCTGAACTGCTTCGGCTTCTTTGCCGCACGAGAAGAATGTCTTGTATAACCACACAGCACAGCAACGCTGACGTTGTTGGAGTATGCTCAGTGTTAAAAATGAAGGAAAAATACAGCCATTTTTTTTGTTGTTTCTTTTCCTTAAATAGAATATCCTTATTCTTAAGGATAGTGGGTAGCCTAATGAACATGATGATATTCAACACTCTTTACAAAGCGGAAAAAATTCATATTGAACATAAGTTCAGTTACGTTCAACGTTATTGTTGGTTCGGCCCACACGAACACACCTCAGGTTTCCTCATGTGGCCCTTTTGGAAAATATAATTGCCCACCCCTGTTCTAGTTACTGGTTATAAGGTTACTGGTAATATTAATGCTACAGCATTTTAAACATTTGTATTTGTTTTAGATATGTGGAAACAGTTTAGGGAATGTCCTTTCCTGTCCTAGCATGACCGTGCCCCTGAGCACAACCTTAACAATTTAGGTGTGGTGGAACTCCACACAGCTGCACAGAGGACTGACCTGTATCCCAATGAACTGCTTTGGGATGAATTTGAATATCATTTGATACACTCTGATATCATTTTTTTTTATGGAATGTGGAACTAACTCTGCATTATAGCATGTGTGTGTGTGTGTGTGTGTGTGTGTGTTTTCATCGGATGTCCAACAAGCTCATTTTAGTAGTGTGATTGATGACCAGATTTTTTGGCAATAAAGTGTACTCTTTCATAACAAGGCAAACTCCTTACTAAAATACATGTGAAATTAAAGAATTCTGTGGTCATATTAATATTCTTTAAATACATTTCAAATTTCTGATTCTGTAATGAATGTTGCTCAATATTCATTCATTCATTCATGTACCTTCCATCGCTTCTATCCGATCGATCTTCCCTCGGGTCACGGAGAACCTGTGCCTATCTCAGGGGTCTATAGGCATCAAGGCAGGGATAAACTCTGTATGGGGTGCCAAGCTTCCAACCTACCGGGGGGAAACCGGAGAACCCGGAGAAAACCCCCCTGAGGCACAGGGAGAACATGCAAACTCCACACACATGGCCAAGGTGTGAATCGTACCCCGACCCTGGAGGAGTGAGGCGAACGTGCTGAGGCGAACGTGACTCTTTAAACATGCATCTCTGTTCCTGATTTCTAAAGCCTAAACCTACATTTACATTTACATTTGCAGTATTTAGCAGACGCCCTTATCCAGCGCGACGTACAGGAAGTGCTTTAGGTCTCACTCTAAGGATAAGATTTATTAAAGAAAGGTTAATACAAACTCAAGTACACAAGAATAGACAGTTGCCTATTTTTTTTTTTTATTTTATAATGGATTTCTGGACAGTGAGGTAAAAGAGAGAATAAAAGGAATGTTAGGATAGGTGTTGTTGGAAGAGGTAGGTCTTCAGTCAGACGTTTGAATGTAGACAGTGTCTCCGTTGTTCGAACCTCCAGTGGAAGTTCGTTCCACCACATCGGTGCCAGAACAGAGAAGAGCCTTGAGCTGGCCTTACCTTTTACCCTGAGAGACGGTGGAACCAGGCGAGCAGTGCTAGACGCTCTCAGAATCATTTCTGAGGTGCGAGAGAATTTAGGCAGGTTGAACACGAGTCGCGCAGCAGCTGCATTTTGAATCATTTGCAGTGGACGAATAGTGTTCTGACATAGAACCTGCCAGCAGAGAGTAACAGTAGTCCAGTCTCGAGATGACAAGAGACTGGACCAGGACCTGAGCAGTCTGTGTGGATAAAAACGGTCGAATCCTTCTGATGTTGTAGAGAAGGTAACGACAAGAGCGAGAAACGTTAGAAATATGAGAAGAGAAAGATAATTGTCTATAGTTACCCCGAGATTACGAGCAGTGGTGGAGGGAGAAAGTAGGGAGTTATGGAGAGTTATGCTGAGATCCTGACCAGGAGATGAATCACATGGGATCACCAGCATTTCCGTTTTCTTCGGGTTGAGTTTCAGCTGATGAACGCTCATCCACGAAGCGATGTCAGATAGACAGGCTGATATTCTAGCAGACACTGTTTTATCTGATGGAGGGAAGGAGAAGATTAATTGAGTGTCATCAGCATAGTAGTGATAGTCAAATCCATGAGAGGAAATGACTTTACTGAGAGAAAGAGTATAGAGTGAGAAAAGAAGAGGACCAAGTACTGAGCCTTGTGGTACACCAGTGGTGAGTCTGCGTGGAGCAGATGTCGATCTGCTTCACGTATGACGCATCAGTAATAACAGAATCATGTTGCTAATTCAGTTCTCACCACAATATTTCACAACGTCAACTGTGGTGTGTCTCCAAATATCCTATCAGCTTATGATATTTGAAGTACAATAAAAAAAAAAACAACAACAGGTTTTAAGGAAGGAAAGTGCAGTCATGTTGGGAACTCGCCTGATAACAGGTTCATTTCCAATAAGAGCAGTGTTTATATTGTATGCAGTACTTCATTCTTCTTATCATTTTCAGATGCCAGCAACACATGTTTATGATATAACAGCTGTTAACAGTCCCTCATGTTTATTCTCTCAAGAACTAAACAATACAAAAAAGTAATCATAAATGTGGATTTAGGGTAATTAACATATATGTCATAATCCAGAGTAAATTACAAATATGTCTCGTGTGAAAGGTTACAGAAGAAAACACGATCTTCTCATCAGGTAACTAGGAAGCACTAAGTCTAACATCCGAAAGTGCTCTCTGAGCAGAAAATGGAAGTTGCGTATTCACTTTCAGCTCGGTTTTAGATGATAATGTTCCCATTACCGACTTGATTTTGGTCAGGTTAACCCACCCAGTTTCCCATCAAGCAAATAATTACCGTTACCGTATTTTCTTATCTATAAATTGTATTTCCTCATCAGTTGCCTCACAGTTTAAAAACAGGTAAGTAGGCATAATGATGATGAGCTATCCAGTGAGGGACCAGCTGTGTGGCTTCAGATCAGAATATAGTGAGTTCAAATCCCACATTATTAAGGTGCCACTGCAAACGGATCCTGGAGGTGTGAGGTGAACGTGCTAACCTCTAAGCCACTGTGCCCCCCTCAAATTTTTAGATTATTTCTTAAAAGTTAATTTTTTTCTGTGAACATTAAATGCAAATGAATTCATTCATTCATCTTCTACCACTTTATCCAATCTTCCCACACACACACGACAATTTTCCAAGGTGCAGTGTATCAACCTACCGTGTATGTTTTTGGACTGGGGAGGAAACCGGAGAACTCGGAGAAAAACCCCCCGAGGGACGGGGAGAATGTGCCCACTCCACACACACATGACCGAGACGGGAATCGAACCTCGGATTCTGGCGGTGTGAGGCGAACGTGCTAACCACTAAGCCACCGTGCCCCTGCAAATGAATTGTTTAATTATTTTTTATTGCATACTTTTCCTTTCTTCATACAGAACAGATATTAATCTAGACAAGTTTTTACCATTATTACATTGACAAACTCTTGCTTCTTCTCTTCTTCTCAGGACAAACTTTCTCCACCGTTTTCAGCACGTTGTCTTGAACAAATTCACCCACAAACTGGTTTGCAGTGCTGGGCAATCAGCAGTGCCACCTCGAAAGCTCGCCTTTGTGGCATTTTCATTTTCATTTAAGTGTTTGCAAAGAGGGACAGGTTTGGTGAGGTGAAAATAGGTGAAGGCCGACCATTCAGCCTGTCATTCTTTTAATTAACATTAAATGCAAATGAGGGGCCGGTGGCTTAGTGGTTAGCACGTTCGCCTCACACCGCCAGGGTCCTGGTTCGATTCCCGTCTCGGCCATGTGTGTGTGTAGTTTGCATGTTCTCCCCGTGTCCTCTCAGGGTGTTTTCCCTATGCCTCCGGCTTCTCTGGTTTCCCCGGTCCAAAAACATGCAGGGTAGGTTGATTGGCACCTTGGAAAAATGTCCCCAGTGTATGAAAGTGTGTGTGAATGTGAGTGCGTGGGTTGGCATTCTATCCAGAGTGTATCCTGCCTTAATGCCCATAGACGCCTGAGATAAGCACAGGCTCCCCGTGACCCGAGAGAAGATCGGACATAGCGGTAGAAGATGAATAAATGCAAATTACTTGAGGCTGCGGGAGGGTGGAAACTTGAACAAGGTCCGCATTTGGGACCTTGTTCATTCGGACTTTGGATATATCTGATTTACGGACTATTGTGATAAACTGTGGTCACGGGTCTACTGCCATCTACCGGTGAAACATAACATAGCTTTTTTTGTACGCGTTTATTTTATAGTGTGAATGAATGCCGCGTGATTTTATGACAGGATGCAGGCCGGTGGAAACTTGAGCACGGGCAGCAATTGGACTTTGGACATGTCTTACATAGACAATGCTATAATACGACAATTCCGACTATACGAGACAATACAGATTAAATGAAGAACCCACAATATACACGACAGATCAGTAATGTACATAAAAAAACACATAGCTGTAGCATCACATATGATAAAGTCTTTGAATGGTCTGTGAGCTGAAAATCAGAATAAACAGACAAGAATAAATGAATCCGCTTTGTTGTTTTCATTAGAACCCTGTCAACAACTACACAAACTGCAGGGACATCTCTGATCACGTGATGCGACGTGATATCCCGCCCATCTACAGCGGCTCGATGAGAACACGTGACGCAACATGGGTTCTGATTGGTGCGTTGTTGGCGGTGTGACGTCATTCCCCGCGCCTCGTTCGGACCGGCTTGTTGGCGGGATTTTCACGGCCGGAAGTGGAAGACTTCACCCGGGGTGAGTCTGTTGTTTATCCCCGGTAAACGTCTCTTTTTTATGGTATTTGGGTAAACAGGGCGCGCGTGTTATTTGCACACAAATTAGCCGCTTAGTTAAATGTGCTCTTAAAATAAAATAGTGGTTAATTTTTATCTGTACAGAAAGAAAAGGGAGCCAAGAAAGCAGGCTGCTAGAGTAGCGCGCGAGTTGTTTGTACACAGCAGTAAACATGTGTTTATTGATTTGGAGATTGTGCAGTGATTTATTAAAAATGTCCCGGTTTAAAACTGTAGCATTCATTAAAGATTAGTGGAAGCTCAGTAGTTAATGCCATGCGTTACTGAACGTATGCTTGGGCTTGCACCGCCTAGTAGCCACGGTTGGGGCCCTTAAGCAAGGCCCCTAACACTCTGTGAATTCAGGGCCTTGTAACATGTTTGACCCTTCACTCAGACCCCAGCTCCCTAATGGCATTAGATAGACATGTTTTCCAACTCATTACATCCTACATCCTATAGCCTTCTACTGACTGAAGTCAAACCATTTAAACTGTATTAAAATTCATTAAAATAATTGTATTTGTCGCATACATACAGCGTACGAGCTTTTTACGACCGTCCTACATGTAAACATGGAAAAACAAAAGTCTATAATCTATATCTATAATAAGAAGAGAATAATACATAGGAAATACAAATATGTATAAAAATATAGTATAAAGAAAAAAGTAAACTGTAAGTATACATACACTAGAAGAGAGAGTGTGTGTGTGTGTGTATATATATATATATATATATATATATATATATATATATATATATATATATATATATATATATATATATATAAAGGCAACTATCTATTCTTGTGTACTTGAGTTTGTATTAACCTTTCTTGAATAAATCTTATCCTTAGATCGAGACCTAAAGCACTTCCTGTACGTCGCCCTGGATAAGGGCGTCTGCTAAATACCGCAAATGTAAATGTAAATGAATGTGTATATATATATATATATATATATATATATATATATATATATATATATATATATATATATATATATCTGGTGTTAGTTTCCAGTGTATTAAAGTAGGACTACATGATCGTATCTATTGAACTAGAGATATTTTTTACTTTAATTATAGTGTACTTTAATTATACATTTATAATCAATCAAAATTCAGTTACACCGTTTTGACAAAAGTATTAGTACACCTGACTTTTCCTCCTATATGCGGTTGTTTCTACTATTACAAGGTTAGATGCACGACACTGAATAGGAAGAGAGAATTGGATTGCATATTCCTTTCACTGCATTTAGTAGACCCAAACATGGGCTGGAGTGGATGTGCATTATTATGAGGTTCCATAAGCAGTTTTAATGGGGGGGGTATGGATGAGGTTTTTTTTATAATGATTTTTGGCCTCCCTGTTCAGATAATGATCTATTTCCTTAAGTTTTTTTTTTTTTTTTTTTATAAATAAGAGTTTATAATAGAGTATAAGTATGGTGTAAGAGATCTTAGATTATGCCGTAGTCTGTGGTTTATTTATATGCTATTATTGCTACTATATTATAGGGTACAGTTTTATATACACACTCTAGTCATTTTTCACATTTATTTTCTTTTACTTCAAGAATAAACATTTTCACAGCTAGTACCATTAAGATATGGTTTAGAGTGGAAGATATTTAGTAGCAGGCCACTCAAGACCCACCAATCCATTTATGATTTATGTGGTTTGGATAGGAAAATCCTGAGAGCTATGCTTTAGAACTGTTTTGGGATTAAATCGATGATTGACCACACTCCAGGCCTCTTCACCTTCATCAATACCTGGCTTTATTAACACCCTTGTGGATAAATGAACACGTGTGTTAACATTCACATGCAAATCGTATGGCCAGATGTCTAAACTTTTCTCCATATTTGTCCATTTCAAGATTCACATATTAAAGATAATTGAAGCTTCATCAGTTTAAAATATTATAAAATGTTCTTACAATTAAAATAAAAAACTTGGAACGTAGTTTAAGGTGGTTCATAGGTGCAGACAAAACACTATTGTAAAATGGATGACAACAAAAACAACAACAAAAACTGTTATTATACAAGAAAAAGTTCATATATGTAGTTAATCTAACTTGTCATAGTAATATAATTTTTTCTGATTTATCTACTATATTATTATAGTATTCTCACAGTATCAACATTTTGACTTCCATATGGCACTTAGATTATATAAATATTAAATAACCTCATACCAAGAGCATATTGATATTATGGCAAAAAAAACAAACTCAGAACTGTGTAATGGAACTTTGGGTGTTTATTAATAGATAAAAACAATGTTTATTTGCTAAAATAAAATATAACAGTTAAAAAAAATGTAAATAATATTTAAAAGATGAATTCCTCATGTTTCAACACCATGAATGTTGAAGCGCATCCCAGTAGGGGAAAAAATCCGCTCTCGCACAAAATGCACACACCGCCCCCTCGAGTCCAATACTTGGAACTACAGTCGTTTTTAAAGTACTGGTACTTAAAAAAAAATCATATCCGTCTTTTTGAATCAGGGTACCGTGGTAACTTTCTCGTACCGTTATATCCTTCAGCATTATATTATTGTATGTTTTCGAGTATTATTATTGTGCTCATGTAGGAGTGTGTAGTCACTGGTTTAAGGCACTGGGCTACTGATCGGAAGGTCGGGTGTTCAAGTCCCGTATCGCCAAGCTGCCACTCTTGGGTCCTTGATCAAGGCCTGTAACCCCAATTGAAAAATGTCTATGGATAATGGTGTCTGCTAAAATGCCATGAATGTAAATGTCATTCAGAGAAATAGAGTTTTGTGCATAAGTGACCAATCAGTTGTAGCTCAACATCGATAGAAGATAATTAGGAGGCTTGTTACTGGATTGATTTATGGCTATTTAATTACAATAAAACTCCAGGCTCACAAGATGACTGAATCACAAAATAACTGCTATGTTTGTGTGTTTGAGCGCATCTAAACAATTAAGAAGCAATAACTGCATGTGCCCTATGTATAATTCTCTTCCTTTTCCTGTTTATAGGTTGAAAAGTCATCATGCAGTTCCTAGGTAGGAGGAAGAAGGTGACTCTGAACCAGCAAAATGAGCTGTATGGTCACTGTCTGCAGTTCTACTGCCAGCCTCCACTAGAAAACATCTCCTTGACCGAATTCGAGTGCTTTGCTGTGGACAGACTGAAATGTAAGATCTTCTATGAAGTTATTGGCAAACACTGAAATGGATCTCGCTGTATTAACAGCCTTGTATTGATTGTTATTTCTGTAGTGTTGAAGACGGTGGAGAACCTCGGCGTAAGCTACGTGAAAGCGACAGAACAGTACAAGAAAAAGCTCCATGCCGAGTTCTCCGGTCTCGGTTTCCCACACAGAGAGGAAGCGGTGAGGGTCAAATTCCCAAATTTCCCTTCAATTAAGAGATGACTGATATAAGCCTGCTATGTTTTTGACATTGTATTGATTAGATTTGATGCGTCAGTGTAAGTCCTGGAGAACACTCACAGAACTGTCACTGTTACATGCACAAACACGATCAGATAGTTTTACTCTTATTGACATTGGCAAGAAAGTAGCACTATTCAAGCCAGCACAGACACTCTATCTGAACTGTACAGAACCTCTATACTACAGTATAATAATCTAAATCCGTGGGCCACGTTGATATTTATGATTGCCCTCAAAGGGCCAGTTGTAACTATAAGACAGTAAATACTCTTTGACAAGCGACATCGCCTCATAACACAATAGACACCCCGCTTTTTCTCCTCGAAGCACAAACATTTATTCGCTTTCCCAACTTTCTTGGACGTGGCTTCCATCTGGATGAATTGTTTGCTAGTTTGGGTCAATGAATGTAACAATCTGTATCCTTCTCTTGCACTTTGGCACATTAATAAACTTGATGTCATGTGGAAAAAACTCTGAGCAAACCATTTGCATCATTTCTTATTTAAAATTGTTTTGCTCTTCACTAGTCCTGTTGCTATTTGCCTTTGGTTGATTAGGATGACCCGAGCTCGAACAAAAACCAATCTGGGCCCACGGAATATGAGAAACGAAGGAAAGATCACATCTCTCATTTTATCCTGCGCCTGGCGTACTGCCAAACGTAAGTGAAGTTTTTTTTCAGGGGGTTTATTTAATTAGACTTTTTTGTTGTGTGTTTTTGTTGATAGTGCTGCTGTATTTTATTTTGTTCCCATGAGAGGATTACCGTAAATTCCGGACTATAAAGCGCACCTGCATATAAGCCGCATCTGCTCTATTTAAAAAAAAAACCCAAAAAATTCATAAATAAGCCGCACCTGCATACAAGCCGCATCCGCTTTTTGAATTAAATGTAAATGTACATGTATGTAAATAATAGATCCTTTCCTAAATGTATTTTAACCTTTCCTAACCTGTATTTTAACACGGTGGTGGAACGGTGGACGCTGCACAGACGGAGATCGCGGAGATCCGGAATTCATACAAAACAGGATTTATTAGAATAAAGAACTCAGGAGACGCCGCTCATACGGAGCGGCCAGGACAGACAGGCTAGGGAGCCTTGCGCTCTGCGCGCCGTGGTAATCTGGGAGTACGCGCCGTGGTACCGGGAGTACCGGAGAGTCCGGGAATGGAAGTCGGGAACAGACAAAGGTGAATCGGGAACAGACAAAGGTATATCGAGCGTCCGTGTCCGCGAACTACATATATCGAGCCCGGACAGGGATTGTTGGGTGAACCGTGTCCGCGATATCGGGAGAGGGAAAATATGTGCCGCTGACGAGCCCGGAAAAGAGCAGGGGAGGAGAGAGACAGCACTGTAGGGTGAACCGGTTATATCGGGGAAAAGAGCATGATTAAAACGGGAGAGGGAAAATAAGCGCTGTGTGTGAAATCGGGACAGAACGAAGAGAAAATCACGCTTTAACCTTGTAAAGATAGAGTTTGTCGGGACAGAACGAAGATCCTTCATCCGCTTCTACCCAACCAAGAGAAAATTATATCTGCTAAAGAGGAACTTTAAAGATAGATTTTGTCTTCTTCTTTGCATTTATTTTGTGTTAGTTTTGTTTCTAATTCCGCTTCTACCCACGTTAGAGCCCCTAGCGCATCGGGAAAAAATCTTCTTTGCATTTATTTTGTAGCCGCACCTTATTATTAGTTTTGATTCTAATTCCGGAACTTAGAGCAAAACCCTAGGAAAAAAGTAGCGGTCTTATAGGGAAAAAATCTGCAGAATTTACGCCGCACCTATGAGAGATTTGTTGCTCATAACAGGGATAGAGGCACTCGTTTAACACAAAAGTTATAGTCCAGAATTTTTTCTAAACGGTATATGAGAGATTTGTTGCTCGAGTACACAGGGATAGAGGCAGTGTTTCTCTTGTGCTAACACAAAAGTTGTTCAGCAGATTTTTTCACAATTCTTCTTTCCATTTCGGGTGCTCCAGTTAGGGTCCGCCGCAGTGGATTCTCTTGTGCTACTTGTTCTTCAAAAGTATAGCCACCCAATTCTTCTTTCCATTTCGCCTCTTTCACACTTGTATGTCCGCCGCAGTTCCCTTATCACCACCCAATCTTCTGCCTCTTTCACACTTGTATGTCTTCCCTCACCGCATCCATAAACCTCCTCCTTGTCCTCACCGCATCCTCTTTTCCTCCTTCCTGGCACCTCTATCCCCAGCATTCTTCTCCCTCTGTACCCCATGTCCCTCCTTTGCACATGTCCAAACCATCCCATGTGCTGTCCCTCTAATAGACTCAGTCTAATCCTGTGCATCCTTGTCACTCCCAATGAAAAACTCCTCCAGCTCCACCTTTTTTAGACGACGCCACTGTTTCAAAACCGTGCAACATCGCAGGTCTCACCACAGTCCTATAAACTTTCCCTTTCACTCTGACCACTCTGACCGATTCTGTCACAACTCTTCTCCACCCACAGAGCTACCCTTCCTGCATTCTTTTCTTTACTCAATAACAAACACTGCAACTGCAACATTCTGCTGCCTTCTCTAGAAGAGTAATCTACTCTTACTCCTACTGATTTTCATTCCCCCCTTTTCCAGTGCGTTCCTCCACCTCTCCAGACTCTTCTCAACCTGCTTCCCACACTCACCACAAATCACAATCTCATCCGCAAACATCATAGTCCATCTAGACTCCTGTCTGACCTCATCTGTCAACCTGTCCATCATCACTGCAAACAGGAAAAGGGCCCAGGGCCAACCCTTGATGCAATCTCACCTGCACCTTGAACCAGTCTGTCATTCCTACTGCACACATCACTGCTATCACACTGTCCTCATGCATGTCCTGCACCACCCTCATATGTTTCTCTGCTACACCTGACATCCTCATACAATATCACAACTCCTGTCTTGGAACCCTGTCATATGTTTTTTCTAGATCCACAAACACAAACACACAATGCAACTCCTTCTGACCTTCTCTCCAACAACCTGTTCTTCACAGTTTCTTTTATCAAATTCAATTGTTTGATGTTCTATCGAATCACCGAAGGCATTTCCAAGTTTTCTGTTACTTATGTTTCATCACTTAGTTAAGTAACAGTCTTTAGGATGGAAATGATATTAATTTACAGATGTTATACTTAGTAAAAAAAAAAAAGTTTTAAATATTATACACATTAAAGCCTAAATCTAATCTTAGGGAGGATCTCAGACGATGGTTTATCCAGCAGGAGATGGATCTTTTCCGCTACCGTTTCAGCGAACTCCCGCCGAAGTACAAGACCAACTTTCTACACAAAAATAATCTGAAATATGACACGGTAAGGCTATTATTATTCCAAATGGTCATTAACCCCCCCCCCATCCCCGACCCAACACGAACCCCCGTGAACAGTATGAAAAAAAGACAGAAGACGAAACCCAAACAAACCACAATTGGTTCCAAAAAACAAACATTTCAAGCAAACACGTACACCGTAAGAAACCACCCGGCAAAAAAACAAAAATATTAAAAAACACAAACCAAAAAAAGAAAAAAAAAGACAAAAAAAAATTATTCCAAAAAAATAAACGGCGAAAATCACCAAAAAATAAAAAAATAAAAGAAAAAACAAAAAAAAAGAACCCCCAAAAAACGAAAGCATAAAAACCCCCCCCCCCCAGAAGGGGCAACAACCAACTAAAACAGACAAAGTCCAAAAAAAACAAAAAAAAAAAACCAAAAAAAAAAAAACAAACAAAAGACAAAAAAAAAACCCCCCCCCCACTAAACCAAACAACAAAAAAAAACAAAAAATGGAAAACCAACAACCCCCCCCCCCAACCCTACAACAAACATCAAACACCCCACACACCCCCCCCATGGTTTATCCACAGGAGAACCCCCCCCCCCCCCCCCCCCCCCCCCCCCCCCCCCCCCCCCACCCCACCCCCCCCCGTAACAGTAATGTCTGTTTTAAAGTAAAACAGACATTACAACAAACATTAAATATAATTTTTGACCATGTAAGAGTTTCTAGGCTAAGTGACAATGAACAGATCTGTGTACAGTTAGAGGAGAGCAAGTGTGCATTGTTGAATTGAGAGAAAGAAGTATTTATCTAATGGAAATGTAATAGTTAGTTTATTTTATGTGCATAAAATGTGTGATCTAAATTGCTTTCCAAATTTGGACTGTTAATATTGCACAATGTAAACAATTATAAAAAAAAAACATTTTTTAAAATATGAATGCAATTGTTTCCTTTGTTTAAGTGAAACACATTCAACTTTGGTGGTTAATTTTTTTACAAAATAGTGATGTAATTATTGTTGTTCTTATTATTGATCAGATGTGTAAAAAGATTTTACCACCAGCAGGTGGCACTGTGAACCCACCAGAGTCTGAGCACTGACTCCAGCACTGAGCCAGAGCTAAATTAAGGTCTTGGATGTAGGCAGCCACTGGAGAGTGTCTGAGTACTGAATAGAAAATGATTCTTCATTATGCGGCGCTTTGATGCTGTGGGATTAATGGTCGTCCTTCCACTACGTTTTAATTGAAATACGCCGAAGTCTAATATGGCTTAGAAGATACGTTTGTTTTTATTGCAGTGTTTGATGCTCGTTGTCCATTTCGATTTTCCTTTAATGTCGGATTTGTCCTTTATCTTCCCTTTGACAGATAAGTGCCGATGAAAAGAATAATCTGAAAGACCAACTCATAAACTCCAGTTACGCTGTCAGCGGAATCACCATCGTGGAACAAGACTTCTACAAAGTACGACTTACCGCTGCACAAATCTAATCGAACTGTATCCCGAGAGGGTTTCTTGTATAAGGCAATATTTAGAAAAGCCTTTCATATGTAATATTTTTTGAGCGTACGTCCCAACATACACGGTATAATTTACTTTTCGTTTTTTAATGCTGGAGTTGCCTACAGGGTTTATATCCCTGGAATGCGAAGACGAAAGATGTCTTCCGATGACTACATTTATGAGGAAATGCATCTGTTCTATTTAATCAGAGCCTCCAGCTGTGTGAAGAAAGCCTGGCTCATAAACGATTTTACTTTGGTCCAGGTCCCGTTCCAGGATGCTCTGGATTTAGTGCGGACGAGAAAAGTGTTTCTGAAGGCAGGCTATGCCTACATTCCTCACCAGGACATTGTTGCTATCGTTCTCAACGACTTCCGTACCAGGCTCTCCAAAGCACTCGCGGTGAGTCACTGATTTACCAGAACTGTGGATTTATTTATTTATTCATTCATTCAGTATAAACATTGAATATAACTGGAGAGATTTATGTGTAACTTTTTTTAACACACAGTGTGTGATTTGTCCTGGGTGAATTAATTATCGAGGCCTTTTTCAGCTTGGCTGTGCTTGTGATTTAGTGGATAATTGTAAGTAGCTTTGATTTTAAAAAAGTAAATAAATAAAATAAAACATCTAATTACTATGGAAGACTGCCTTGTTGTAGGACTAAAGTTGGGAATTAAACGGTCTAATTATATGCAGTTTAAGTGATTTTTTTTCGTACTTTTTTTTTTTTTTTTTTTTTTAATACAAATACTAATACAAATGTATTAATTTTAAAGACGTCGGACTATAATCTTTAAAAAAAATCCTTTAGATCTATGTTATATTGTAATGAATATAACTGTTAATGCTTGTTATAGTGTATTTATAAGTGATTTCATCACCTAATACTTACTGACACAAACTAAAATTGCACAAAATCTGTTTTTTTTGCAAATTGCATTTCATTTTATATAACTATATACTGCTATATATAAGTATAGTAGAGGTATGATGATAATATTATCTGTGCAGTAGGGAAATGTGGCAATCGCACAAATTCCGATGGCGGGTGGGATTTTATGTAGTTCTCCAGTAATGCACAGTAAACAGTTTAACCAAAAATAATAGCAGGTTTACGATGCCATCCTTTTACGGATCGACTGTTTTAATATCCATACGGCTGATATTTGGCCAGCATCATGTATTTAATCTCTTCACCGTCAACATTGTTTGTAATATTTTAGATTTAACTCTTCTTCTGTGGTCTGTATTATCTTTTTAAATAAATAGTCTTGCATGTATATTTTGTTCAATGCTAATGAACTCGACGTTTTTCTTTCAAAGTTATTGAAGCAACATGTGTGATTTGAGAGCATGATAGGTTGGAGTAAAAGGGGGTGGGGCTTCCAGGAAGTAGCGGTTAATATTGGAGACATGAGACCAGTGATCCACATGTTTTTTCTTAATGGAATAGAATGGCCTTTATTTGTCACATATACATTACAGCACAGTGAAATGATTTCTTCGCATATCCCAGCTTGTTGTTGGTAGCTGGGGTAAGAGCGCAAGGTCAGCCATGATAGCCCCTGCTCTCCAGACGCCCGTGGAGAACAGAGGGTTAAGGGTCTTGCTCAAGGACCCAAGGGCGGCAGCTTGGCGATACCGGGGCTCGAACTTGGATCTCCTGATCAGCAGCCCAGCGCCTTAAAACACTGAGCTACCCCGCTCCCCTACACCATTCCTGGAAGTACTGCAATACCGGGTTGACGCGTGGAGCGGAGGGGCAAGCTCCTCTTCCAGCTCCCACGGCCAAAAATGCGCTTAATATGAAGTCCTCATATAGAGGACATATCAGATATTAAACTGATAAGAACAGATACTACAATTGTTTCTGTGCAGCCATTTTTATATATTTACAGTATGGTGGGTAAATTTTGAACAGCCGGGTAGTTTGGAAATATAACGACTGATTTTTACTAATGCGATATAAGAAGGTTAATATTGTTGTCGGACAAGCACGCTGTATATTCATATAATATATATGAATATATATTAATCACAAACATATATATTCTCTTTGTTAGAATACACTCTTGGTGAGAGTTATTTTTCATTTAAAGTTAAGCATTTGAACTTGTGATCTGTATTAACAAGCTGGTGGAGTATAACCACCGACATCATTGATTTCAGGATCCATCTGTGTTGTGAAGTTTGTTGGCAGAATGTTGTACAACTGGCAGAAGAGGATGTAATGAGTGGGATGAATTTCTTTACAGCTTGGCAGATGACGGTTTATATATTTTCTTGTTTTTTTTTTCCTCCAAACATTAACTCTGAATTTACTATCGCCAGTTGGTGAGCCATGTACTCCCTTAATTACGGTAAAATACACTCAACAGGTTAGATCCATGGATTAAATTATACCTAATTTAATCTTCCTAAATAAATAAATAAATAAATGAATAGAAATATCGGGTGAAACTGGCACTGCTAATGAGCTACCTGTCTTTTATAGCGTTTCGGGACAAGCACTAAGAGAAAATGAAAGTGTCAATCATCTTGACAGACACATCTATATAGCGGGCTTGGATTGAGATGCTCTGAAGGTTGAAAATCTTTTCTGACACCTGATATGAGGGTCATCACCTCCAGCTTCACCGGCTTACCCTGCCTGCTGAATGAAACAATTTGATACGCAGGCTGTGGACCTTCATGTGCCGTTTTCGGCAAACACGCGCCAGCATAGGAGTATAAAATGTAAGAATGGATTTTTTTTTTTTTTTTTTTTTGAGTAGTTGAGCTGTTGAAGATTTTTACTGCTTGTAGTGATTGAGTAAGTTCATATCTTGTTTCGGAATCGCAGCACTTTACGGGGCTATAATTATTTTTCTTTTTGCACCGAACAAAGCAAAGCTACAAGCAACAACGTGAAAGGAGGTCTAATTGAAATCTTTCATGTTTCTCTTTCTTTTGTTCCTGGTCGGATGCGAACGAGTTGTTTGCCGAGCTTTTCGCGATGTGCCGATACAGCTTATATGTGCACGGGGATTGGTACAACCGTCTTAATTTGAATATGCCACGGGAAACATTGGATTTAACACTGTGTCGTTCTCTCTTAGTTGAACTCTTTGTTCTTTTTTATTTATTTATATTTTTTATTTAATGTCTACAAAGATATTCAGAGTGTTTTTGTATGTGACATTTTATGCCATTTTAACAATAGAGAGCATGAGGTTTGGCCAATCTGAGTGCACAGAGCAGTGTCTGAGTGTGGTCATTGAAAAACAAATGCAAGGTAACACTAATTGCATTTCGCCAGCATGTCCTCGCTTCAAAAGGATGTGCGTCTCAGTGCTCAGCACTCATTAAATTCAATTCACTTTTATTTGTATAGCGTTAAAGCTTCTTTACAAAAATTAATTGATTATGAATATTAAATTGTCCATTCATGAAGTAGTCTGTAATGAGAGAACCAGTGGCCACTGTGGCATGAAAAAAAAAACCTCCCAGAGGTGATATTAGGATGAAAACCTTGAAAGGATTCAAAAAGTCTCCTCATTGGGCTATCACTTAATGTAAGTTTGTTTTAGCACCATCGTTGTTAAGGTTCACTGATGGACAGTTGAGTGCAGAGCAGTGCAGGACAGACCATTGCAGCAGACTGTTTATATTAATTATGGTTTAATCCTCAACAGTAATCTCATGAACAGTCGACTCCCCAACTTAAAATATGCCCCTGAAACAGTTTTCCATTTCGCATTACCCTTTAAAAAATGTAAAGGTAAACCTGTACCCTGTACAGTGTGCCTCCCACAGTGCTAGAACGTAAAATACAGCTGTTATTCCTATTTTCTGTATTTTATTCAAGCACATTTTCTTTGGTATGCTCTGTCTTTTTCTTTTCTATAAGTAGGGTAAATACAGTAATTTAATAAAAGTACAGTAACTGTATGAGTACCATTAATGGCATGAATGAAATAAATGCTTTAGTGCACAGAAAATGCACGGAAAATTATATGTTACCACGAGAGGGAAAAAAAGCCATAAAAAGTTGAAGAGGATATTTGCCGTTTCCTTGAACTATTATTAATTCGTTTCTAAGGAAAAATCTACGAATGGCTTAGACTGCGAAATGTCAGAACCGTGACTTAATGGGGGGGGGGGGGGGGGTTTGACTATGTCCTCACTTCAAAAGGATGTGTGTGTGTCAGTAAAAATGGCATCCGGCTGAATTGCTACAGTTTGATATCCTTGCTCCATGCTCACAAATACATTTGCTTTTTTTAGGAAAACCAATCATTTATGATGAATCTTAAGGGTGGACAGTTATATATTCATTAGACATTGTTAGCTGGTAAACATAAGTTACTTGCTTAAAAACCTAACTTAATCTTTAAAAAGAAGTAAAAGGCCAGACAAACTGAGTGCTCTTTATTTTGTCCTGTATAAAGGGAAACGATGTAGTGCGTGTTTAATGTAGTTTGTGACCTTGTGATATGCATCGAGTCATCGTTTAAAAAGGGAGATCGTTTGTATTGCAGTAAAAGCAATAAGGCGAGGGGTTTATTTTATATTCTAGGTAGCTATAAATAAATCACAAACTGCATAGACGTGTATCTCTATTAGATGAATCATTCACTGTGGATCCGAGAGAGATTATGCTTCTAATAAGGTGTTGCATCGATGTAATTTAGAGACGCATGTCCCTAAAGAACATACAAAATATCCGACTGCGGTACACCCGAGGTCCGCTTCCGTCCAAGTGGCTGTTCTGGCTCACTCCTGTGAAAGTCACGGTGGATAAAGTGGTTCAGTCAGCAAATATTGGATATCCTGTGAAAAGGTTAGCTGATATATTGGAGCTGTCACTGGATGGAAATATAATCTAAAGCTGAGCCTTGTTTTGAATTCTTTATCTGACTGATTGATTTAGTTTCCTCGCCGTAATGATGTTTTACGTGATTTGGTTCAGAACCTTCCCAAACTTAATTTGGGTGCCGCAGGTTATCGATCCGTACCGCCCGACGTACACGTTTTTAGCCGCACTCCAGAGCTGCTATTTATGGATGTCGGAAATTCGTAATAAATTCCATGACGGTGCATGGTTGCATGCCTGGCTTTTTTTTTTTTTTTGCGCTCACCTTGAGCATAGACATTTAGCTCTTAAAGCCTCTAATGGTCAGCTTCTTGCTGTTTTGGCGTATAGCACGGCAGAGATGATTAATATGTTTGAGAAATCCGCTGAGCCTTACGGAACGTGAAGGATGTCCATTAGGGACGCCTGCCCAGGTGCATCCAGGTGAAGGCTGTGCTCTCTAATTGCTTTCATCTGTTATATCCACGTTAGTAAGTGAAAATGAAGGATAGCGTGCAGGCGAAAGGAGAAGGGTTTTAAGGATCGAGACATTGAATTGTGTATGACCTAGAACAGTCTCGAGAAAGATTTAAGTGCCTTTGAACAGGGAACGAAGGGGGTCGTGCGTTAAAAGGCACAAGACTATATTGCTATTCTAGACACTGTCTCGCGCTACACCACACATGGTAATGAGTTTACGGCCGGTCGCAGGTCAGGGCCGGCATGAATCGTCCAGATCTATAAGCAGCCTACAAGAGTCAATTGACTGTTGATTGAGGAGTAGAGGGCGATAATACAAAAGCATCTCTAATGCTTCTGTACACGACAATGCAAACCGTGCATGCATTTAACATTTGAATTGTGTTTGAAGAGGGAATTGAGAAAGGAGGCTATGAGATCTCTTAAAGCCAGGTAAATACTCTTCAGATATTTGCTAGAGAATCTCGAACCACTTTGAAGTTTAGTGTAGGATTTCACATAGCGGTGAAGCAGGCATGTGTGAATTAGATTAGACTACCATACGGCGGTGAGGATGCGTGGTATGATTTTACGTATTGTAAACAACACTCGAATTTAGATTTAGGTTTCTGTATGCATTATATGGATTTAAAAAAAAAAAAAAGTTTCACGACACCTGCCTTTTCCAGCCATATGTGGTTCTAACTCAGCTGTTACCACACAGCTGGGGGTGCACAATTGTATAGGATGTCTTTGGAGGAGGGAGCATTCAATATTTCCCTCCACTAGGAAGTATTAAGCTACTCAGACTTGTTCCAGCATGACAACGCCCCTTTGCACAACCCACAATTCGTGAAGTTATGGTTTTATATGGGTTGGAGTAGAAGTTTTTGAGAGGCCTGCTGGAGAACTTTGAACTCTATGATGAATTGGAAGTGCATCCAAGGCTTCCTTATATCACCCACTTTTGTATTTAGTGGAGAAAATGTGTCCGTTATTTTTACCAGTTTTTAGTCTGTTTTGGGGTTTGCCGTTGTTGTGTTTAACTCGCAGCGCCACACACACCTTCCCCACTCAACAACATGATTGTGTATGAGGTGCTGGAATAAATTAGTTGTGCTGCTACATTTAGTTGCCAGAAATGTCAGACAAATTTTTACAGTGGGCTTTGGCTTGTTGAAGTCTGAAGTTGCAAACTCGAACCGTTTCCACACTGATGAAACCTCGCTACTGTTGTTAACAATCTCTTCAGATTCGTCAAAGAGCGCGGCCATGTTGTATTTCGCAAGTGTAATGCGGGGCGGGAGGCGGAGAAGCTCGCTGTGCCAAACCGAAGTGAAATCGCAAAATTGTTTTTTTTAACATCGACGTAAACCATAAACTCGCACACTCCAGAATCCAGTGAAACATCTTCCCAGAAGAATGGGAGAGCGGATATGGAATGGAATATTCAAAAAGCACAGCGTAACTTTTGTCCATAGTATTTTGCATTTTGTTTGATTTGATCTGCATTCTGTCTTTGCCACACAGAAGCAGTCCCATCAGGCTCTCGGGCAATATCGCCTCTTAATTATCGGCGCAATTATAATGTATTTGATTTGATGTGGGCGCCAATATTTTAAATTATTCATCATTTTAATTAATTCAGGTGACAACCTACATCCAGAGATATTTGCAGCTTGAGTAAATCCCGTAGTTTTGTGGTTTCTTCACATCTCAGTGTGAAGACTGAAATGACCAGTTTACGGCAAAACAAACAAGGAAAAAGACGCTTTTTTTCCAGACAAATTCCAATAAAGATTGGAATTCAAATGAGTTAGTGTCTGTGATCACACCAGTATATATTTCAAAGTGTACAATGTAACTTTAAGGTTTGTGTAGGCAGAAGGAATTTTACTATGTTTTCCTATATATGATGCAAAGGATTAATGTTTGCTGAGAATGTGCCCACCGGTAATTGGTATAACAGCAGCACCTTCTGTCATCCGCTGTTCAGTGTTGCGTGTAGTCAGTGGTGCTACCTGGCAGTTTAAATTACTGTTTTGTCTCCTTGATAATTTTGCTTCAAATTTTTCAGACAATACGTTTTTTTGTTTGCATTTACTTTATTATCAGTGTTAAAACATTTGTAGTATTTGGCAGATATCTGTTTGCATACAAACAGAAGGACCCTCTGGAAGCCCCGCCCCTTTCTCAGATTTGTCTTTCATTCAAGTGGCTGTCTGCTCACCTCAATTTTCTTAAGCATATAAACATGTAGATGTGACCGAGAACTTTTTGAGTGCAAAAATGTGAAATAAAATGACGCTTTACAAGTGACAGATGTTTAGGCAGGTATATAGATATCAGTAGAAGAAGAATAGAATAGATTGACACTTTTTGTCACATAAACTTGTTTGGAAGCTGGGGTTAGATTGCAGGGTCAGCCATGATACCGCCCCCCCCCGGAGCTTGGCGAAACCAAGACTCGAACCCCTGACCCGGCCAATGCCTTAACCCCTGATCTACCCTGTCCTATTTATTAGGGCAAGGAAATAATGATGATGAATTTACTTGATGTAAATTGAATTACTACTCATTATCTCTATTCTGGGTTTTCGGGTACGATATATGAACAAATCTTTGTGGACACATGACCATGGCTTTGGAGCATCATGTTTCCACATTTAGTCCTCAGTTTCTGTTCTAATAGCTTTTACTCTTCTGGGAACATGTCCCGCTGGAGTTTGGAGTGTGCCAGTGGCCATTTGTGCTCGTTCATAAGTGCAAAGTCAGGTAGTGATGTAGGGTGAGGTGAGGAGGCCTTTGGTGCACTCACTGGTCCAATTCATTGCAAAAGTGTTCAATCAGCACTCTGTAGCAGGCCACTCAAGATCTTCCACTCAAACCCATGTAAAACATAATTTAATGGAGCTTTCTATTGTCATGCTGGAACAGGTTTGAGGCTTTTAGTTCAAGTGAAAGGAGAATGTAAGGCTCCATGGACCTCTATTCCAACGTTGTGGTAACAGTTTGATGAGGTGCCGAGGTCTGTAAAAGAAAGGAGTGCCGATACTTTGGTATGATAGCATTTGAGTCTGAATAATTTTTAAAAAAAGGCTTTTTTTTTGGTATGTCTATATGGTTTAGTTTCAACTTCTGTTAAAGCAGCATCACATTTTTTATCAACGTCAAACAGTTTGTGTCTGTTTACCTACCTGTAGGGACTGAATTACATATTTGTTCATTTTGGAATTTGTTTTAAAGCTTGGTTAAACTTGGTTTGTCTTTTATTGCAATGCAATCACTGTCAAACCAGTCCGTATAAACCGTAGTTCTCAGCTTTAATTCCCTCCTCCTCTCCAGCACTGTGTAATATAAACCCTGAGCTAATAAAGCTCTTGAATATGTCCCAGCTATAATTATTGAAGAGAAGATGTGTAAAAAGCTCAAGTGTGTGTGTGTGTGTGTGTGTTTTTTCTTTTCCTGAACATTGTCACACTTAAAGATAAAACCTTTAATGTTTAAACACCATTACTCCAGCACTCTGGAGGCTGTAACAGTACGTCATTATCGTCTCGTTGCGCCGTTTTTCTTTTTCCTCCTCCTTTATTGCATACGTTTCTTACCTGCCAACAACGAGACTGCTCTTCAGTTCGAAACAGCCCCAGTCAAGGTGAACTCTTATTGACTCCTAAAACTTTGTTTATATATCGAGTGGATTGGTGTACATTATGGCCTGATCGAACTTTTAAAAATGTGGGATGATGGTCTGCTGTTCATTAATGGCACGTGCCATGGCTTCTAAATTAGAATAAGCTATATGAACCCTACTGTTGTGTGGATAACAAGATTATAAGAACATTTAATAATTTAAAAAACTCACTTGTTAAAGCCTGGGCTAATCATCTGTGCCTCTTTTTATCATGCTGTTTGATATCAGAATAATACCACTACCAACACAAAGGTGGTGTCAAAACCATACAGTTTAATTTACGTGATCAAAGAGGCAAAAGAGAACAGGAAAATAAATGGAGACATAGCAAAAATAAAAGTCTCTATATACACTGTGTGTATATATATGTGTGTGTGTGTGTGTGTGTGTGTGTGTGTGTGTGTGTGTGTGTGTAATTTATTTATATATATATAGGATATATATGAGAAAGTTCACCTCACCGTCTACTCTTTGCCTCATGAGCTGGGTTAATTAATAAATTAAATGAGCCATGGCTAAAGTTAAATTAATATGTATTGTTTGGTTTAGTAATATTGATTTCTTTAGGTTGGATTTTGAATTGGGAAAATGGATTGGATTGAATTCCACTTCAACAATTCCATCTCCATCCAGTTTAACCAATTACCCCCCTGATTATTTTCCACATGATTAAACCAAGTGATGCGTTATTGGTGCTATATTTATAATAGGTTTTTTTTGTGAGTAATTTAATCGTACCCCCCCCGACCTTCTACTCTATTCCAGATGACATGGTTTTACTTTTTCTTACAATTTTGTGTGCAGTATAATTGCTGCTACACGTAATTAACTGCTACATGTATATGGCATGTGACATTTAACTTAAGCAGCGTTGCAGACATTGAGCACAGAAACATCTCTGGTGCTGTAAAAGGTTATTTGTTTGATGAATAGGCTTGTCTTTAATAATGTGTTAATAATGTATGCTATGCTGTGAACAGTGTTCACTCGTTATACAGTGCGTTTCAAAAACACATTATATGGATAGGAACTTTTGCACTCATGGATAGTTGAAGAACAGGAAGTCATCAGCTGTCAGGCTGCAGTGAACACAAGCTCACCGTTTAAAAAAAAAAAAAAAAAAAAAAAAGATTACTAGTCTTGACTGATGAAAGTAGAATCTGTTGCGTCTCCTTCAATTATAGTTCGTCCACCTCAGGGTTTAACATGATGCTTTTCTGTTTCACCATTAGTTTGCCTGTTCTTCTTTCAGCTCTCAACAGTATCTCGAAACTGCTGTTAACTGCGAGTCTTTTTCACACTTGTCTTGTGTTGACGCTAATGTGTTAAAATCTCTGGAGATCAGCAGTTTCTGAAATACTCGAACCAGCCCACATTGCCACAACCATGCTACAGTTAAAAGCACAGAAATCACACTTCTTTCCCCATTCTGATGTTTGATGCAAATATAAATGAGATGCTTTAACCCATATCTGTATGATCTTCTTGAACTGATCTGCTGTTACATCATTGGCTGATTGGCTAAAAACATCAGGTGCTCAGAGTAAGTACAGTAGTAACTGCTAAAATTGTAGACTGGTTTAGGACTGTAACGAGTCCACGAGTAATTTGATTGCACAAATGAATCGAGGAAAATTAATGTGCTTCGATGATTCATTTAGTCTGTTTAACTAAAGTATTTGTATTTTGGTGTAATATGGCAATTAAATACACTAAATGAGTTTTGTTTTTACCGATATCCTTGTATGCAATAAAAGCAGATTTTTCTAAAGAGAAAAACATAACATTTTAAGAGACCTCGCTTTAATTTCTCTTTACTTAGTTTTGCTCTTTAATAAAGAAAATGTTCTTTGTATTCGATTAATCGATGGAATAAGTTAGAATATTCTAAAATAAAAGATAGAAACAGCCATAATCTAGTTTGGTTTCTTTTTGTGTCACTTCTGGGATGATTCTCCTGTTTTGAAAAATGTTGCATCATGAGGATTTGTTTATCCTGGAATTATTTTCTTTCTTTTTTTTTTCCTTCGCAGTCATAACCATAATCAGAGAAAGGGTGAACATTTGATCTGCTGTCATCTAAATCAAGCAATAAAAAAAAGCTTACATCTAATTTATTTTGATTGGTTGTGCAGGCTGAGCTTTATGATTACATTGACGCACTATAATTGAATCTCGAATCTGTTTTTGTTGTTGTTGAGACAGTTGAAGAATATTGCGTACTTTGTTAGTAACAGAAAACTGTCAGTCGGTGAATATAGTGCAGATGATTTTAAAATAACATGAGTAAAGCAAGTTGACCAGGGACAGAGAAGAGCCTTTATATAAAGGCAAAGAAACTGACGAGCCGTTTAGTCAATGGCAAAATAATTTGTGCCTGATAGTTATGTTTGAATACTGAATAATTAACCATTTGGTAAAGTGCACCAAAGTGCTGAATAGCTTTTCTTCAAGTGGAGGCTACAGGTAAAGTTTTGTGAAAGTATTCCCAGTGCTCAGCGTTTAGTGTACAGCACTGCCAAGCTTTAATTGCAACACAGCATTTTTGCTGCTTGGCCCGGGAACCGCAGGACGTTTGCCATTTTGTCAATCAAACACCATTTTGCAATATTGTGAAAGAGACCGACAGTCAGTCCGTTTATGGCTGTGACTTGATCTGAGTGATGGGATTGTTCCAGCCCGTGCGCTGACATAATGCCAGCCAGTCTTCTTATGCAGCTCTGTTTCATTTCTTTCACTTTATTTTTATTAAGTGTGCTTGTCACAAACCTCAAAGCCTTAAACGAAGAAAGTCTGGCAAATGATTGTGCTGAAGAACAAAAATGCTGATGCATGCTACGTAGTGAAAAGTGGATGTGCAGTGACTGAAATCATTCCTTATTCTCTTAGTTATCAGAGAGCAGAGTTCGTGGGCCACACATGAGCTACATACGACTACCACAGATTGAACTGATTGTTGTGAAAGGCTTACAAATCATGAATAACAAATGAGTTGATATTAAAAGGGTTTGAGACTATTTAGAGAGAGCAATGTAGAAATGGTAGCTCAGTGTTTAAGACATTTGGCTCTGGACCAGAAGATTGAAGAAAAGGACTCCACAAGTGCGAATCTGTAAGTTAGTGTGGGCATGGAAATGAGACCAATGTGGATTGTTCTCCGGCGATCATTGTACACATTTCCGAATGGTTTTGACTTATTCAGGGATTGAGCTCGTTAAAGGTCTTCCTGATCTTTTGTCGTCTTCCAGTGTTGATTGTCCGCTGCTGGAGCCCCCGTGCCACGCAAAACTCCTCGAACGATTCATTGCAGACGATAACTCATGGTAGCCCAGTTTCACATGGAACTTCACGTTTGCCCTTTGTTCTGTCTTGCAGCCCATAATAATCTTGCAGAGGTTTAAAGCGCGTGCTAAGAATACCACTTCAGCCAGGGGTCCACAGGGTGTCTGACGTACTGCGGGTTTTTTTTTTTTTTTTTTTTGTTAAAAGATGTAAACATGGAAAAAGTATCAAAGATGAAATATGTAAGTTAAAAAATAGTATAATTATTTACATTATTCCTATATAATATATAGATATAAATTCTATTACGTTGAAATTGTATTATATTTAAAGCCGAGGGTTAATGTAAATGTTATTGTAGATCTGACAGTAAAATTAAATGTTATGTTCTATTAACATTAAGGCTGAATTTCATGGTATAATAATCCACCTTAATAGGGAAAGAAAGTGTATTTAAGGGCATATCTTTTAAAATACAAGGCAACTGTGATAAATAATAAACTGATTTTAAATCGTTTCCTAATATAAAAGTATACAGACAATGATGCAACATCAGCATGGCTCTAACTGTCTTAATATAAGTAGCCTAATATCATTACTTTCTATTATCAGTGTGGTGCTTGACGCATTTTATGCCCCATGCCTGTATCACCTAAAGTTTTTTTTTAAAGACCCATGATAAGCCCCATATACATATAGCCCATGTCTAAATCTCTGATGGATTGCCTTTCTGAAAAAGTTCCCTTTTTCACTTTTATTGCTGCACTTTAAATTCAGCACTACTAGTATTTGCAATAATTTTGGCTTGAAACAAAAAAGTGCTTTCCTGAGGAAAAAAGTATGTAAAAAAAAAATCCATAGGTGAGCTACTTTATATTAAGGGCAGCATTTCCACTTAAGTAATGCATGCAGGTTCAATAAAAGATGGATATAAGGATGGAAGTATGGCTTGATCAATTTATTCTTTTCAGAGGGAAATTGACAGCTCAATAAAAAGGAAGTGCACATTTCTGAAAGCTAATTCACTTTAGTAGGATGGACTAATGCATGCAAGTTCTACATAAAGCCATAGAGAGGCTAATGTTAATGATTTCTACTGGTAATTGTGTACAAAATGATGTTTTCACTCTGTAGAAACGGTTGACGTGACGAATCCAGGAATACTCCAGGAAAAATGGCATTACTCCAGCTTTATGTGTAAATCTAACCCAATCGGAGCAGAGTTTATCAGCATGAGGAATTCATGCTGTTGTGCATTTCATTTTTTTTTTGTATTTATTTATCCCATTTATTCCCCACTATAATCTCCAATCCTCTGAGATGATGATCCGCTAGATTTTAGTGTGTGTGAAGATTTGTGCTCTTTCAGCCACAAGGGCTTTATTATAGCTCTATAGCCGACCACTTGAAATCTTCCACTCCTGTCTGTGTATAACATGTTCATGGAGCTGGCTTTGTGCCCAGTTCTTTATTTCATGCCAGAACAGATTCAAGTGTCCTGGTTCAGGCGAACGGAAAATGCATTTCCAACACGTCCAATGATACGGTTTTGTACCTCCGAATTTGGGGAAGAACCACAGATGGCTTTAGTCATTCTCCGCCTGCTGTTAGGGGGCGCCACAGCGTATATATTAGTATATTAGTAATATATATATTACACTTCCTAACGCAACCCTCCCCGTTTATCCGGGCTTGGGACCGCCACCAGGAATGCACAGGTGTGTTCAAGCCTAATGGCTGGGTCAAACTGAGCATTCTGGGGTTAAGGTTCTTGCTCAAGGTCCCACTAGTGGCAGCTCGGCTGGGATTCAAACCTGCGACCTTTTGGTCCAGAGCCCAACGGCATAACCACCTCCCCATACATATGGTTTTGGTATAACGGTCAAAAAATGTAATAAAATTTTTTAAGATTCCTAAATATTTAAATGTTGTCTGTTTCAGCTCATTTGTACTAAACTGATAGATTGATGGATGGATACATACATGCATGCTTTAAGTGATCACCATGCACAATTTATCAGAATGTATGTTTTGCTGTTGTGTGTCGAGTCTGCCGTGCATATCTGATTTCCGTCCCTTCTCCTGGATACATTTTCCTATCTGTGTTGGACAGAAAGCCCTTCGTGGTCCGAGCCTGTTAATCTTGTCAGATCAATTTTCCGTATTACTGATTGCTTATCAAGGCCACGCTGTCTCTGTCAACAAAGGTGGAAGACGGGTTTGCGCCTTGTTTTCACACGGCGATAATCCTATGCTCAATACAGCCTGTAACTACAGCGGGATTAGCACAGCAGCAGAGGACCTTCTTCTGAATAGCGGCCGCTGCTTCTTCGCCCGGACACGCGGAACATCTGTTCAATAAGTCGTCAATAAAACGTGACGCATCTAAAACTTTACGAAACATCATCTGAATAAGTGACCAGTGATAAGCTTTCCAGTGTTCCTCGCTTTAGAACCATGTGACCGGGTCATTATTATTCATAGAAGCGCTTATCGCAGTGTAAGCTGCTTAGGACTTTGCTTGAAGTTGCATTTTATTATTCCCCCCCCAAGTGAGAGAGTTGAGCTTGAACTATAAGAACTAATTCTAAGACTGTTCCTGACCATACAGTGGTCTTATTGCGTGTCCTGTTAATATTTAGGTTGGAGAAATGCAGTTTGTCGTGATGTAGGCTCACGCCTCAGACATGTGATCAGCCATGTGATTTGTGGGAATTTTCAGTGACTTGTCCACAATAATTCATTTGAGAATTTTGAGCTTTTTGAACGCACACTGTATTTGTATTTTGAAGCAATATGTTAAATACACTAATTGGTTTTAATTTTCACTGATTATACTCGCATGCAATGTCGGCAATACATTTTCTAAAACCAAAAACAAATTACTTTTACATTACAAATTACATTTTAAGAGACCTGCCGCAGTTTCTCTCTCATTTACTTTCGATTCTCTTTAGCAAACACAAAGTACCCTTTTCCCCGATTAATCGATTGAATAATCATTAGAATACCCAATTAATAAAATAATCGATAGCTCCTACAATAGAACCTGTAGTTTGTGTCTTTTACTAGTCGCATCAATCCAGAACTTTTAAAATGTGTTTTTGTCCAGGTTTTTCAATTCTTTTGTGTCCTATCCTTTCCTTCCCCATGAATTTCCTATCCCCCTTTCCTAACGTATTCTTTATTTATTATAAGCAATCCTATCTTTTCTTTCCACCCCTTTCTGTTCCCTGTATTATCCATTCCTATCCTACTCTACTTTCCCTATCTTATCTTATTTTATCCTATTCACTTTCCCTTTCTTCTTTTTGATTCCTTTCTTCTTTTTTTTCCATTCTTCTCCAGTCCTCTCCACCTTCCACCCACGACCGAGCACTTGAGAGATTTGAAATGGTCAATAGTTGAGCGCCTTCAGCTACGGCTGTCCAGTATCGTCAAACTTTGTCGAACCTCTGCAAAATGCTGACTTATCTTGTTCCGTATGCACCATTAGCGGCTACAGTAAATGTTCATGAACTGTTCAGACATCTGGTTAATGGTGAAAATGTCATCATCCGCACTGTCGGGTTAATGTCATTCACACGTCCCTCTATTCCCTCGAGCACGAGCAACGTCTTAGAGACCCGCATTACTTTCCAAGTTGGCGTACGTGTTAACAAGCTACATCTCGGGGACCGAGTGCTCCTCGGAGAAATGCGCTCGCTTCCGGTGAACCACACTAATGCCAATTAGCTGGAGTAGCTTCTCCGTATTGCGCGCTCTCCCCTGGCAGGATGTAGACGGACGGCTCGAGAGTTCAGGATCCTGATGAGTACCGCTCTCTAGAATGGCTTATGTTGCACTGCACTTGAATCACCATCTGGCTGGGAGCATTCATTAACTTTTTTTTTCTTTTCTTTTTTTTTTCTTTCTTTCCTTTTTTTTTTTTTTTTTAAAGATATATTCTGCTGTTTGCTGTTGCCAGCTTTTAAATGAGCGATGGCCGCTTTGGCGGGGTTTTTATTTAATGAGCAGCGTTTGCGAATTTCCCTAGCAGCGTTCTCACATCTTAAAGCTGTATCCTGAATCCCAATAGGATTCAGACGTCTTTGGTGAACCCTCCTAAAAGTTCCCACTAAAGGAACAGTGCTCGCTCTGAACCAGTGTGTAGTTCTTTCTGTTTCCTATAGGAGGCACTGCCTCTTCATCCTCTAGCCAGCTTCTCAGACACGTCTCTTCTTTTTAAACCACTTCCGAAAAACAAGCTGATTAACAATTAGAAACGCGCACGGCGCGGTATCTCTACTTAAGTGGTTGATTTTGTTCTTGCACTCGTTTCCTGAATTCCATATTTACAAGTCTTCCCCCCCCTCCTCGAAAAGGCAAAACGCACAAGTGCGGCTCTTATTTTAGGCGGTTAAAATTCCGAGCACGTTAACATATTAAGACGCGTTTCCCATTCACCCGTAATTGCCCATCCAAAGACAATAGAGATTGTTTAATTATGTGGGAAAGAAAGCTGCCTAGGACAGAAAAGTGATCGTTTCTTCTCGCAGCATTGATCAGTTTCAGCTCCGAAAACGGAAGCTTTTGTGTTCGTTACTTTACCGGGAGATCCGAGACACAAAAGAGTTCATGATGCTGAAAAGCAGCCTGATGACAATCTATTAATCAATAAGCCCATGACGCAGCCGAGTCTTCTTTTTCCGGGAATCTTTTATCTTTTAAGCCTTTGTTTTTAACCCCTAGAGAAACACTAGTAGATAAAGGAACGTGTGTGTGTGTGTGTGTGTGTGTGTGTGTGTGTGTTATTCCCTGTGACTTCATGATCAGGTGAATTGTTGTGGAGGGTAAAACACACTTCAGAAGTAATTAAGTATGTCATTAAAGTGTGCAAATGAATAAATAAAATCATTCATTCCTTCAATCACTTGTACAGTTTGCATTGTTTATTATTATTATTATTTATTTTGTTGTAATGAGTGTGTTTTAGTGTGTTCGAGGCAAAAGGAAGGGATAATTTGCTAAAAGTAGTGTTCCTTCTAAAATATCAGGTTCTACTCCAAGAAAATAAACAGCGGCTTATAAATCTTTATGTAAACAACGGAAAAGGGGGGAATTTGTCCACAGTGTTTCATTATTTCTGTCTTACAAAAAAATAATAATGTAAACTACTAATTATAATAAAAATTATAAACTACTTAATGAAGCACCTTGGTCCTGGAGGACCTTCTAAGGTATAATTTATTATAGTATTTTTTCTAATAACATCTTGTGAAAAGCCTGTGTACTCTCTATAAGAAGGAATGAAACATATAAAGTGGAAGCTTGGATGGAGAACAGGGACAATCAGCTAATTGTGACTTTTGGTTTGTTTGTTTTTTAAGAAAAATAATAAAATCCTCCTTCTTTTGGTTTAATAAGCAGAATCTATTTTTTTTTTCTGTGTAGTTAATTTTTAAACATAAAGCACTTCCTTGTGCACTGCACATTTTGGCCAACAATTCTGATTTCTGACCGCGGATAAAAGAAGGACTATTATTGGTTCTTGGAAGGAGTTATTATTGGTGAGGTGATCAAACCTTGAGATTGGTAAAGTAGAGAATGGCGCCATCATAGTGTGTGTATATAAAGCTTTACATGGTGATTGCAAATGAAAGCCTTCTTGAGCTTTAAATGGTTCAATGAGTTTTTGTCAATATTGCAAACACGATTCGAAAAACTTTGTTTGCAGGAGAAGCTTTTATTGGCGCTTTTACATGCCTGATTAGGCCTGCAATAAAATTTTACTAGTTTGTGTAAATTGCTGTCTAATTCTGTCGATGTTCAGCAGCCTCATTATACACTATATATCCACTGTCACTTCATGCTGTACTGAGTATTATCATTCAGAATCTGGGGGGTGAGATGGAGGGAGACGCATGGGTTGAGGGATGAGCGAATGGCTGAAGATGAATGTGAAGTCAATAAAAAAGTGAAAACAACAACAACGCTGACTATTTATTTTTTGTGCAGAAAGCTGAGAATACAGCAGGGACTATGAATGCCACATCTGATGATTAAATACAATTTGCTGATGGGATGGTCTGTGGAGGAAAGATATGCCATATGTGACAAAGCATGTTTCAGTATCCTATTTACATACAAACCAGTGATAATATTCAATAATCTGGCAGAACTTTATGGCCACCTGCCTAATATTGTGTTGATTCCCCATTCACTGCCAATACAGTCCTGATTCATTGAGCATTAACAGTAGAGCTGGACGATATGTCATTGAAATTGAATCTCTAAATTTGTCTTAGACAAAATTTGATTTTGGATACAGTGGGGGAAAATGCATCCGATATTTTTTTTCTGTTTTTAGTCGGTGTTTTGGGGATTGCCGCTGTCATGTTTATCCCGCAGCAGATATTTTTACAGAGGGATTTGGATTGTTGGACATCTGAAGTTGCAAACGCGACTCATCAACTGATTAAACCACGCCCCTTTTGGAAACAAGAGCTTCTGATTCGTCAGAACGCACTGCCGTGTTATAATAGGTATTTTGTGAATGAGGGACGGGAGGGGGAGAACTACGGAAGCTCGCTGTGCCAAACGCCTTGAAATCGTTAAATCGTTTTTTTGTCGGCATAAACTCTAATTAATCGATAATGACACACAATCTCTCAGCTCTAATTAATAGCATTCAATTCTTCATCAGTTTGAGCTGCAGCAGTTGGATTTGGACCGTCTTTGCATCACAATTTGTCCCTTATCAAACTGCTCAAATCCTTTCACTTACCTGCTTAAAAAAACCATTGATTTTGAGGACAAAATCTTAATAAATCCCACGCACAAACTTAATGAAGAGATGCACATAATGTTAGGACTGATCGGTGTGTATAGAACTTGCATTTATGTTGTTAGTGTACATCAACTGATGTACATAAATGAAACCATTGCCCCCCCCCCCCCCCCCCGCCCACCCCCCCACCCCCCCCCCCCCCCCCCCCTTTTTATTGTATTTATGTATTTATTTTTAGCAATTTTGTTATGTTCTGGTATTAATCAGTCGGACAGTATCTCATGAATCAATGTGAGTTTTAGCCAGTTGGGAATACAAAAGACCGTGTTGAATACAGGGAATATTCCCTGTACCTCCTCTGTCCCCCAGGAGCACTGTGCTCTGTGCTGCCCTTTTCTCTGTCTGACTCGTATTTTTTCACCAATTGTTTGGATCACCAACATGGCAGCAGTTAAGTAATGATTCTGCGTCCCTGTGGACGGTTAGCTAGCCGTTATGAAAGGTGCGCGCGCCCGTGTGTGTGTGTGTTGCCCTGGCTGACTCCTCTCTGCTGTCTGTGTTGGCCCGACAGGAGACCTTGCTGGAAAATGTTTGCTTCTTCCATTTGGCTGAATGAGTGTGACTCATAGTGTTTCCTTGAGCTTTGTGTGCTGGTGGAATTTTTCTTTTTCAGAGAGCAGCAAAATAAGACCTGGCTTATAAAATGTACAAGGCAGAGTATGTTTCAATTTATTAAGATGTCGGATCAGATATATTAGTTACACCAGATAATATAAACGGAATATAACATGGCAGGCTGTGCCGTTATTGTATATTCTCTGGTTTGGAAAAGATTGCATGTTGAATGATGCATTTTTAATGCATTCCTATTGTTGTATTATATATATATATATATATATATATATATATATATATATATATATATATATATATATATATATATATATATATATATACATGTATTATACGGAGATACTTAATGGCGTTGTGCTCCAATTACTGTGTACACAATTGGATGTTGTTAAAAGTTCCACCGAACAGACACAGCATATTGCAAATTTGTAATTATTTATTACATGCCGCTGATGCAATTGCCGTCCCAGATAGCACCGTGATACGGCGAGAGCAGGCGTGTAATCTGTGTGTTTTTTTTTTCTTCTTCTTCCCTCCATTCTTCTGGCATAAAAGCAGACTTTTCTGACATTCAGAGGAGAGAACATAATGAACACAAAGAAAGAAAAGCAATAATATATAAAAATAGAGATGGGGGAAAAAAAAATCTCACATATGAAAAATATGCACAAACGAAACGCTAAATTATCAGACTAACATTAGCAGTCGAACAGTATAACATGTTTGTACACAATCACCCACACACAGTGTGAACTGTTTGGTGCACGAGTGAGTTATGATCGTTTATAATAATCTACTTACATTATCTTGTACTAAATATTAGGTTGCTGCTAGAATCAGATACTTTAACTTGCTAAGACAAAAATATTGAACAGTTTTTAGCTGGTTAATTTAAAGCAAATATACGTTTGAAAGTAAGCAGTGCTATTTTTAGTGGCTGTGGAAGTTGTGGATGACCGGATGATATTTTTCTATTAATATTGTTATCGAAACATTGTATATATTTTATTCATTACTTCTTTAACTATTATTACTAAAGCACTTTAAATCGTAATACTGCTGTCGAGCTCTCGATTCTGATTGGTCAGAATGTATTTGTTTTTTGGGGGTTAAACAACTAGATTGAATTAAAGTTAAAATAAATAAATAATTAGACTATAAAGTTGGGAACGTTTGTCAGCTCTCTAGATTCATACATATATTTCATACATATAATTCAAACGTTCAAGAAATAGGGAAAAACAGACCCCAAAAGAGAACAATGTGAATAAAAATAATAGTCATTTATTTTTCTATGTGGATTTCTTGGATTAGCCATTAATTTTTGAATTTTAAGCGCCACTGTATTCATGTATGTGCCGCATTCATTTTTCTCCCTTTACATCGTGCCTTGTTTAACCAGTGTATGGAAATAGAAGCTAATCTCTTTGGATTTTATGATCCCGAGAACCACATATTTGTCGGAGTGGAGATGTCGCTGCCTACGCCGCAATCTGCTACTTCCTCAGTAGTTTGTTCGTGTTTATCTAACACGTCTCTTCATCACTGACTTCGTCTCGCTTCAGTAAACAGATGCACTGCAGAGTCTTCTGCTGCCGAGTTTATGAATGTTGTCATATTTATGAGCTGAAGTTGGAGAGAACTACTAGTTTCATGTGTGTGACACTTCAGGAAGGCTGTGCAAAAAAAAAAAAAAAAAAAAACCCAAAAAATCCCCCTTTTTTCCTTTATTTCGACATGCATGAGGAAGAAAACATGATGGGGTACGCTTTTGAGAAAGGATAAACAGCAAGATCTTGTGTGTCAAAACGACTTTTATTCCATCTATTATCCAGTTTATACAAGAGTCACATGTCATTTTATTCATTTCTAGTTACATGTAATGCATTTATTTATTGCTGCCTCATCCACTGATGTCCTGAAGGTTTTGAGGAAGAGAAACAACAATGGAAATATGAATCAAAAATCTTGATTTCTGACCAATCAGAATTAAACATTTGACAGGAGAATGCGTTTAATTGTGCCTTCAATTGCTTTAAATGGAATGTAGTAATATAGACATAGCGCTATAGTAGCGATTAAAGGATACAATTTTGGTATTTTTGAGCTTTGTCAAACTTTTACAACTCTATTTATACTCAGGAGGATCTCTTCAACCTGCAATTTCAGCAGATAGTGTCATCAACATGGCCGCCCACAGCATTAAGAATAAATAGAGTAAATACAGTAAATAGAGCATCTTCAGCATTTCAGATGCCTGAAAGCCGAAAATGTAAAAATCCAAATTTTAGTCTGTAAAATGTCATAAATTCGCTTTTGAAGATCTTCATAAAAGTAAGACCGGTTTGAAATAAGTTATGTCCATGTAACACTACCTCTAAAGCCCATTGAAATGCTCCGAATAGCACGTTTTTGTTCGGTAGATTCTGCAACAGTTAATTAGTTTTCTGTTATTGGTGCAGACCACAGATGTAAAATATCTTTAGCGATACCTGGTGTAAGTAAGTAAGTAAATAAATAAATAAATAAATAAGCCAAACATTTTTTTTATATCTATATATACATTTAACAGGGTATTATCTTAAATGCCATTTTCAGTGGTCTACCAAAAGCTCTTGGTAAAACCCTGCCCTTTTACTTTTAGTTAAATTGAACATTATATTTGCTAAGTATTTAACATCTAGACACACTTGTTTGCTTGTAAATATTGGTTGTATGGAATACACCAGCGCTGTAGCAAACAATTATTTAAGTCATTTAGAGTATTCTATTGATCATTTCCTGCGATTAATAATATGACCGGATACTTTTTCCTGTATTACAGAGAAATACTCGATAAATTTTTTTTTTTGTGTAGCGCTTTTTAACAGTGGACAATGTCTCAAAACAGTGCTACTAAATTATACAAGAGAAACTAAGTTATATTTATTTCCGCAGTTGCATATACGTGTATCTTTGAAAGCTATTTTGTGCATTTAATTGCCATATTATAACAAAATGCTAACACAGATAAATAATTGAAAATAAATGTGAGTCCTCCAAAAAAGTAAAGACGCTGTGGAACAAGGCCACTTTTGCTTCATCTGTCTTGTTCCGTCTCCTCCGGAGCTGATTGTTAGACGAAGTTTTCTCCAGGGATCCGGGATTTAGCTTAATCCTGTGATTCTCGGAATTGCAAGAAAGAGACCAGAATTGCGTGGAAAAAAGTTGGAATTAGCCAAACTTTTATTCCTTTTTTTTGTATTTGTATATGCAAACAGGCTTCCATATAATTATTCTCCTTGTTCCACCTTTTTTTCAATCTGCAGTGTATTCTGGGTTACCTGTCCATAGCGCTTCAGAGTTTAGCGGGTGGTGCGTGAGTTTCTGTAGCCAACACGGATAATTGTCTGTGTAAACACGGTGTGCCAAAAATAAAAGGGGTCACATTTTTGTTTTTGTGTCATTCTGGTGGGTAATTAAATGAAATACATTTTGGTGGTGGTGGTGGCTTAGTGGTTAGTGGTTAAGGTGTTGGACTCTGGACCAGGAGATCGCAGGTTCAAACCCCACCACCACCAAGCTACTACTAGTGGGCCCTTGAGCAAGGCCCTTAACCCTCAATTGCTCAGTTGTAAGTCGCTCTGGATAAGGGCATCTGCCAAATGCTGCAAATGTAAATGTAAATACATTGTTTGGGAATCGTTACAGCCCCAGACTATACACAATCTGTTTTGAAGAAAATGTTAAGGAATCGATAGTCTCCTGCATCGTTCCGAACAAAATCCAAACATCGAGGCCTCTTTTGGCCCTTTACACTCTGTGGTCAAATATTTCCAATATAGTTTGTGTAATATGTAGCAGTGAAGATATTTGCAGAAATGGAGCCATAAATGTATTAGATTGCACTAATACAGTAATTGTCACTGTGATAACACAGGATGAATTGCTTTATTCCTTTTTCATTTTATTTCATTTTTTGTATATATATATATATATATATATATATATATATATATATTCATTCCTCACGAACATGACCTTAACGTTTGACTCATTGACTCATTGATTCCGCTTTTTGTGCGTGCGTGTGTTTGCAGCTGACGGCGCGCTCTTTACCAGCAGTGCAGTCTGACGAGCGACTCCAGCCTCTGCTGAACCACCTCAGGTAATTGGGATCATCTGACATTTTTCAGGTTTTCGGATTTCCACCTCTGCTATTTATCATCAATGTACCATCACATTTACTGTTCTAATACATCGATCCCGGTGCCATTCCAATTGTATTTCTACCTCCTTCTGAACCTAATTACGCGACGGGAAGCTTTTATTAATGTCCGTGCCATAAATGAGGACGTCGTCATCCTCTATGAACTTGTTGTTTTTGATCAACATTTCTTTACACTATGGTTTTTCTCACGTCATGGTGACACGTGCTAGTTTTTATTTATGACAATATCAGAGTGACAGATGAGCTGTTTAGGGGACTTTTGTGTTTTTATGACCACTTCCTGATCTTTTCAATGATGCAACCATTTCAATGATGAAACGCCTTCAAGTTTCAGTATCAAAGCTTCTCTGTGTGTATTAGGGCTGGTGCTATCGATTATTTTCAATATTTATAGATTATTTATTTATTTATCGAGTCTGTAATCAATTACTACTTTAATCGATTCTCTCAATATATATGTATTGATTTATTTATTCATTGATTTATTAATCTATTTTACAGTTGATTTTTTTATTTTATTTATAAAAACAATTCCGCAGTTTACCGATATTTATTATTAATTATTTATCGAATTGATTATTCAATCTTGAATTGATTATATTTTTATTATTATTCTGTGTGTATTAGTTGTCGTTATCGATTATTTTAATAATCGAGTATTCTAATGATTATTCCATAGTGTAATCGAATAAGAAATGTAATTTTTTTTTTAAGAAGTTTAAATTTTCTTTAAACAGTAATACTAAATAAGAGATAGAAAATAAGCAAGTAATTTGCTTTTCTTTTTTGAAAAATCTGCATCCAAGTATATCAGTGAAGACTAAACCCATTTAGTGTATTTAATTGCCATATTATAAATGCAGTGCGTTCAAAAACTCCCTCCTCGGTGTAGAGACCATGGGAAGGTCCGTGTACAGACCAGTATCTGTGCAGTAGTCATTGGAAACCACTTGTTTAATTAAACTCATTATTTGTAGCATCTACAAAGTTGGAGACATATGTGGTAGCATTAAATTTGCGCACCGAACCCGCATGATAGTGTGTGTGTACGCATAGCGAGCTCAGTGACAATATGCTTCACATGGTCTGGAGTGGAAGATCTTGACTGGCCTGCTATAGAGCTCTACCCTCAACCCTTTTGGGATGAATTAGAACGCTGAATTCGCCACAGGCCTCCTCACCCTACATCAGTGCCCGACTTTTGTGTCTGAATCTCCACCAGCAAACCGCACGATCCCAGCAGAGTGGAGGTTATTATAACAGCAGGCAGTGACTAAATGTGGAATTCGATGCTTAGAAATTCCGTGTGACTACAAGTATCACATGTAAGTATTCTTGCAATGAAATCTGTTTATATGGCTGTAATAGACACTGGATGGTTACTGGGCCCAGAGTCAGAGCAGAAGTGTTGCGATGGTAATGACCTCTATTGCATTCTATATAAATTCACATCATGGTTTGATCCCCCCCCCCCCCCCCCACCACACACCACACACACAAACACACAAACACAGCTAGCTGTTAAAGGGCAGTCGCTCCAGAGTGTCAACAGAGTAGTGTCTTTTCTCTCTGTTGTGGAGTAAAGGAACAATGGCAGTGTGCCCGATTGGCATCGCAGCCAGCAGCATTTCATTTGTTATCCAATTAAAGCCGCTGCAGTCCCCGGAATTCAGTTGCCTTAATTGAATTCGTCTGTGGGGACACACAGGCAGTGATTTGAAGCCGTGAGGTGCTTTTTCTTTTTTTTTTTTTTGGCCGTTTTTCATCATTGGTCCAGTCTGATAAGAGCACTCATTTGACCCCAAGCTTCGCAAAGACGTGCCCAGTCGGTGCACAAGAAGAATTTGCTCAACTGGCTTGGTGTGGATTCAAAAGTTTAGATACAAATCTGTTGAAATTGCTTTGGCCTCCACTAAGGTCCTGTGAGGATGGATAATGCTATGAGTGGTCAAGCAGTACATTTTTGAGGGCAAATGTTTGCATCCCCTTTGGTTTTTTACTTGAGAAACCTGAGATTGAAATTATTCTTACACTGAATATCAGTGTTGGGGAGTAACTGCATTTACACCCTTATCCAGAGCGACTTGCACCTAACCAATTGTGGGTTAAGGGCCTTGCTCAAGGGCCCACTAATGTCAGTTTGGTGATGGTGGGATTTGAACCTGCGATCTTCTAGTCCGAAGGCCAACGCCTTAACCACTGAGCTTCCACCTCCCCCCTAGTTACATGTAACGGCGTTACATAATTTAATTACAAAATACATGCATCAGTAATTCGTTATAGTTACTAAAGAAAAAATGTGTAATTAAATTACAGTTACTAGTGAACATATTAAAGATTACAAATAGGGTTACATTTGTACATTCATTCATTCATCTTCTACCGCTATATCCGATCTTCCCTCCGGTCACGGAGAGCCTGTGCCAATCTCAGGCGTCTATGGGCATTAATGCAGGATACACCCTGGATGGAATGCCATCCCATCACATGATACACACACACACACACACATTCATACACTAGGGACAATTTTCCAAGGTGTCGTGCATGTTTTTGGACCGGGGAGGAAACCGGAGCACCCGGAGAAAAACCCCCTGAAGCACGGGGAGAACATGCAAACTCCACACACACATGGCCGAGATGGGACTCGAACCCGGACCCTGGCGGTGTGAGGCGAACGTGCTAACCACTAAGCCACCGTGCCCCTACAAGTAAAATTAGTGCTTTAGACTAAGGCATGATTTTCAACTGAAATGTTATTTTGATTTGAATGATGACAATCTGTTGGAGTTTCATTTCAGAAAAATAGCACCTATTTTTTTTCTTGGAATGTTAACTTAAAGTGCCACCTAGTGGACAAATGAAAGTAATCAAATGTAATCAGTTACTTTACTTGTATTATGTAATTGAAATGTTACAGTACTTATTACATTTTGAATAGGTTCATTTGTAATCTGGAATCTATTACAACGTACCTTTCCAATCACTGCTGAAGATTACTAATACAGCGCAGGCCAGAAGTTTGGATAATGACAAAAATATTCCTCAAGTGAAAAATTTGAGTGCTGCCATCAGTCGTGCGTCATGCGAACACTAAAGCTTCCTGGGATCATTCAAATGTGGCGTCGCTTCTCAGCCAGTCGAGTGGGTTTACACACCATTTTGCCTAAGAACACAGGCATGAATAAAGGATGATATAAAAACATCCTCTGAGAACAACTTCTCCCAGCCATCCAAGAACAGCGTGGTGATGAACAATGCCTTCCCTGCATGATTGAGCACCTTACCATAAGGCAGAAGTGATAAGCGGCTCGGGGGACAAAACAGAGCAATGTTGGATCCGTGACCAGGAAACTCCTTAAAGCTTAATCCCATTAAGAACTCGTCTTCAATTCTCAAGAGGCGGGTTCACGAACAACAAACCCACAAATTCTGACAAACTCGATGCATCGATTTTGCAAGAATGGGCGCCCATCAGTCAGAATGGGGCCCAGAAGTTGAGTGACAGCATGCCAGGGTGAATTAGTATGTACCTCGGTTTAAGTGAAATGTACTCACTGTACAGAACAGATAGGGGGAAGAAGAGCAAAACAAAAAGCTTTTTATTATTATTTTTTAATTAATGTTTATTATTAGAATTTGTGAACATTGGCAGTCTTTGTAAACAATTTTAAATGGAAGTGGCTTAGTCCAATTTGATTCATTCCATTTTATTTTTGTATATTTTATTTTTTATAAAATACTATTTCTATATTATTGTAAAATGAATAGGTAGGTGGAGAGTGTCAGGTGCAGCTTGACTGGATAAGCAGTTTGCAATATATATCTTATTTTAGGAAAGGGAAGACATTTCCTTAACGTCAGGCATTTTTTGCAGCGTTGCATAAGAGTGGGGAATGTACAGACCTAAAAATGCTTTAAATATGGCAAAATGCCAAAGAGAAGATAAAATGAATGCACTTAAAGGAAAGCAAGGACTTTTTCGGACAATTAATGTAAAAAAATGTTCAATGTTAATATAGGGGTCTCCTGGGGGGGGTTTCATTGATTTTAATCAATGACACAGTTCACATGCTGAATGTGATCTTGACCTTCATTTATTAGCATTTGTGAACATCAACAGATTTTGCATCCAGTTTTAAACAAACTGTATTACACTAATTTGAGTCATTCTATTTTATTTGAGTGTATTTTAGTTATATTATTGTAAAATGGCAAAATGTCAAATACATTAAGTATATATGTATGGCATGTGGTAGACCCCCTTGTCTAGAGATTGGTGGTGCAGAGATTTTAGCTCATGAACACCTGGTGAAAAGTTCAGTGCCTTAACCACTGAGCTGTACAGCTGTGTGATTTCTCCATCTCTTATCTTTCCTGCTTTCTCATGCTTTTCCTTTCTCTCGCTCTGCCTCTTTCCTCCTTCTCGCATTATTTCACACTCTTTTGGTCAATATGATTTCTCTCGCTTCGTTACAACCAGAACTACCGCAACAAAGATGGTGCACTGTACAAAAAAATGAGTTTTGAGTATTAAACTGTGGTAAAGTTGTTTTTGTTGATTTTGTCTTGATCGATATATATATGTATACATGTGTGTGTGTGTATGTATATGTATATATATATATATATATATATATATATATAATTATATATACACACACACACACACACACACGCGTGTGTGTGTATGTTTCTACATTACAACATATTAAAAGTGCATTTTTTTTTTTTTTACCATAATGGCTTCTATCTTAGAAACCAGTGTGCAACCGAACATCATAAACATTAATGCACTCGTTAAACATCCCATTTCAAGTTTTGTGGCGAAATTGCTGCTACAGTAGAATAACCTCCAATCTTCTGTAAGGAGATGCCCCATTAGATTTTGGAGTGCGGAGATTTGCGCTCGTTCAGCCACAAGGGCAAGGCATGACCAAGTCCTCTATACCAGGTGGCCACTCAAGACTTCCCCATGGATGGTTGCAGCCCCTCCGCTATGACTCTCGTATCAAGTCCTCGTGACTATTAAACACATCTTGCTGTACTGTTATTTTCACAATATTGATAGGAAAGATTTTGCTCAAACGCGTCTTACTGGGATTTTTCATAAAGTCTCACCAGTTTTAACTTTTCCATCACAAGGTGAAACACCTTATATAACAACTCGCATGTAAATGAATAAATTCAATACATTATTACTTTTGTTAGAGCAGCAATGCCACAGAGGATTGTACAGCAGACACTAATTAAATAGATAAAAAAGAAATATGTCGACACTTTGTGACATTCATTACACCTTTTTCTTTGGAGTCTTTAGGGTCCGTGTTTTGTCATTTTGCGACTCATAAAGCTGAAATTTAAAATATCTTTTATGATCAACTTTTCAGTAGCACGGGGTCACACAATGTTCATTTCCCTCACGTTCAGCTGTTTATAATCTTTAACAAAGTGCACTGTGTTGAGAGAACGATGAGTTCTGCACCGAGAAAGCAAGATTTATTTTGGGATTAAGTGCGCTAATTCCTCGCGCCAGGCAAGGTCACGCCGTTCCACCGCGAGCGCTTTTCCTTAGCGGCATGCTCCGTCATGTTTTTATTCCTCGCATAATACAAAAATTGCAGTAAATGAATCATGATCTCGAGATTTCGGCTTGGCAGCTGTCTCTGAATCCCGACTCCGCTGCGCACTAGCAGGTGTAGGCGAGAGCTGCCTCGAGGTTAGTTTAAGAGCGTTCAGCGAGCCGCAGTGCTGAAACAGGAGCAGCTTTAATAATGCACATGCATTTCATTCTGCTGCTGAGCTTTCACATTTAGGGCTTGGGGGGGGGGGGGGGGGGGTCGGAGCAAGGTGCTTACCTTCAGAATTTCAATCGGAGCGCAGTTGATATGGGAGATTAAATTGGTTAAAGTCCCAACTGGCGAATAAAGAACAGAAACGGTTCCAGTGGCTGCACTGATGGACGCCGATCTCAGGGGAGGCACGCAACTATAAACAATCAGACGCTTTGAGGGAAATGAACATAGTGTGTGTGTGTGTGTGTGTGTGTGTGTGTGTGTAGTCACATTTATAGTTCCAGTAATAGCTGGTTTTATCGTGCGCTAGGTGAAATCTCGCTTGTTGTTTTGTTCGTCGTTAGTTAATGCTTCATCTTAGTCAATTGCTGACGCTTCTCTTGAGAGACCTCGTCGTTTCATCTTTACTTTCAGGAAGAGATTAGGCTGTCTCACTCCGAAGTGCTTTTTTTCCCCCCATCTCTGCTCCATTTGTCTCTTTACTTTAAAGGCAGATTGCTACCCAAAATATTTTATGTTTTGTGTTTTCGCGGAGGAAAAAAAAAATCTTTGCAAACTCTTGCAGAGTGCTCATTTTCTGTTGTTTTGATTCACAAGGCCTGTCAAGTACGTCATCTGGCAAGCTTAAAAATGGGCTCCTATGCAGCCTTGAAAAGTATAGGGTGCCTCAAAAAGCCTTTTTCGTTTAGCATGGTTGTGACAGTCGAGTCAAATATGAACGTTTTTGGGGGGCTGAAATGGCCCTTATTTTAAAGTGTTTTTTTTTCCTCCCCCCTCCTTCCCCCGAGTGCTTTTGCACTTTCAGCCATTCTGTGCATTTTGGGAATTCAATTTTAGCACGCAAACAAATTATTTTAACCAGACTAGAGGGGTGAAATTTGGCCGTAAAATCCAGAACCCATATTCGAGGGCCTACGGAAGAAAGTATACATAATATATTCAATTGTTTCCTTACTTTCAACAAGATAGTGAGAGACTTGAGGCTTTTTTTCCCCCATGTTGCAAAATGATGTTGCATTATTTTGTCTCAAGAACTTTCTAACACAGATTATTTTAACAAAATCTTTTTTTTTGTTTTGTTTTGCTTAAATGGCACCATTTTCCTCTTTTTTTTTCCCCTGACAAAACTGTGTTTTGGGCTGATTATGGATATTTTAGCGCTGTCCGCTCATCTTGTTTTAACATGTATTTACTGTTTGCTACATTGAGCACACAGCGTTAAATGTGCAGTCAAACAGCTGGAGAAATGAGAAGCAAACAGAAGCAGCGGTTGTCTGATTTGTAACAACACAGTTGCGCAGAGAAAAATCATAGCGTTATTAAAGAGACACCAGCCGTCTGATGCGTTAGGCGCTTCCTTTTGGCAGACCTATTCCAGAGCCGAAAGAGATCCTCTTTTGCAGTGTCAGTCAGCCAAACAAAATCTGATATCTCTATGTATCTGCTGTGTCTGTTCGTTTATGTACTGTATGTATGGATTATTTTAGCTGAATTGCAGTCTCGAAGAGAAAGCTTCATCTCAGGCTTTTTCTTTCATAAGGCACCAAGATTGCACTACAAGTGCAAAAACATTTGACAGCCAGCAAGGTCCAAATTCTGACACGTTTCAAAACTAGTTTTTACCAGTGCCATGTGTGTTACACCTGTAAATAGCATATTAAAAAGAACCAAAAAATAAATCAATTCACAACATCACAACCACAATCAACCCCGACATCACAACCACATTTAGTCCAGACATCATCACAACTACATTCAGCCCAGACATCACCTTCAGCTCCGACATCATCACAACCACAATCAGCCAGGCATTATCAAAACCACATTCAGCCCCGGCATCAACCTTCTGCCCCGAACCACATCCCCGACATCACCTTCAGCCCCGACATCATCACAACCACAATCAGGCATCAAAACCACATCACCTTCTGCCCCGACATCATCACCTTCATCCCCGACACCACCTTCAGCCCCGACATCATCACAACCACAATCAGCCAGGCATTATCAAAACCACATTCAGCCCCGGCATCATCACCTTCTGCCCCGACATCATCACAACCACAATCAGCATCATTTTCAAAACCTTCTGCCCCGACATCATTCACAACCACAATCAGCCAGGCCATTTTCACAAAACCACATTCAGCCCCAACCTCCGGCATCATCACCTTCTGCCCCGAAACCACCCCGACATCATCACAACCACAATCAGCCAGGCCTGATGTTATCAAAACCACATTCAGCCCCGGCATCATCACCTTCTGCCCCGAAATCATCACCTTCAGCCCTGACATCATCACAACCACAATCAGCCAGGCATTTTCAAAACTACCTTCAGCCCCAACCTCATCAAAACCACCTTCAGCCCCGACATCATCACAACCACAATCAGACATCATCACCCCAGCCCCGGCATCATCACCTTCTCCCCCGTCCTTATTAGCAGACATCACATCCCCCCTCAGCCAGGCATTTTCAAAACTACCTTCAGCCCCAACCTTATCAAAACCACCTTCAGCCCTGATGTTATCACATTCAGCAAAGACGTTATCAAAACCACCTTCAGCCCCGACATCATCACCTTCAGCCCCGACATCATCACCCCTGTCCTTATTAGGATGGATAGATTTCTATACACACAAACTTGTTGAACATTTTTAATATATTTCACTGTGGACTTGTTTTGTGTTGCAGTCATGCATACGTGGGCCAGGATTACAGCATTCAGAAGAACATTGGCAAAGTCTCCTTGGAACAGATTGATCCAGTAAGTCAGTTCTCAGTAACTTGTAATGAAAGAAAAAATTAAAAACCCATAACATCTAACTTGTGATGTGTTAAACCTGTTCCTGTCTTTTGATGATAAAAAAATGAAAAGCATTTTTTTTCTTGTTTTCATTTCCATTTTAATTAGTCTAGCAATGCTGGCGTAATTTTGAGGTGCCTACACTTTGTGCTTCATGTCTAGAGAAGCATCTGTATTTGGTAGCTTTAATTCTGATTGCGATTGTAAAGATGTGTGCTTCTTTGTAGTTAAAAACCCGATGGTTGAAAGCTTAAAATGTTTAACTAACACTCTGGGTCCTTAAGATTTTTAGATTTTATTATAATAAATGTAAAATTAGTTCAGCTGTTCTTATTCATTGCATGATTTACATGCACAGTTTATTAGCTATGAAGATTTTTTGGTAAACCCTTTTTTATTTATTTATTTTTTTTTACATATCGGTCAGCAGAGCACATACTTCACATATTTGCTTTTTTTGTCCCCAGTTTTTTGTGCAATTTTTTTTTTTACAATTGATTGCTTTTTTTGTTTTTTCCTTTTTGTGCAATATATTATATAATGTAATAACGTATGACCATATGACGGTACATAATAGTTATGACATTCTGTTTTTATTATTATTGATGATAGAGATTTGAGAGAGAGAGAGCTTTATTTATAGATATATATATATATGGGGATATATATATATATATCTATATATTATATATATATATATATATATATATATATATAAATATAATATATTAAATATTAATAAATCTCATTATTTTTTCTGTACTCTTTTCAGAGTACCTCAAAATCTCTCACTTTAATAAAATTATCGATCATTTATTTTACCCTGGAAGTTTTTCTTGTTAATTAATTTCTTGTTAATTTCAATGTTACCTTTTTAGTGGTTGTTTTAATTGTAAAATATGGGACGTGGCTCCTTGTGTTCCGGTTGCTTTCCATATAAACATGTTATATGTTTAGGTTATACTGGTGCGTGTGTGTGCGTGCGTATCCACAAGTACGTGCCATTGTCTCGTCATCTGAGATATGATGTTCAAAAAGCACAAACCATGTTTGTGACCAGGTGTCCAACTTTTGGCAACATTAATGTATAACATGTTCACAAATGTGTCAATGAGATCACCTTTCATTCCTCCCTTTTTTGTTTTTGTTTTGTTAAAAAGCTCTCGGCCAAATCGTTCCCTCTGTGCATGAGGCAGCTGCACAAAGCCCTGAGAGAAAACCACCACCTGCGCCACGGCGGCCGCATGCAGTACGGCCTTTTCCTCAAGGGCATCGGCCTCACACTGGAACAGGCAATGCAGTTTTGGAGGTCCGAGTTTATCAAGGGCAAAGTAGATGCGGATAAGGTAAATATAACCGCGCCTTTACCCTTTCGAATGCTCTTGGACTCATTTAGCCCTCTTTCTCGGCTGTCCATATATTTCACTCTCTTGTTGTCTCCCTGTTTGTCCTTCAACAAAACTGAAGTCCGGGTCACTCAGACAAATGAGTGCTCTCATACTGTGAATGGAACGCTGGAATGGATGCGCTTCCCTTCCTCTGCATTCTTAATTATGAATTTCTGTAGAACGTAACGCTTTCTTTGCATTTCACAAGAAAATGGCGCTCCTGAGCCTAGTCCTCTGTTCACCATCGTTCCCGCTCGGGGAAGGGGGGAAATGTATATTCCCAGCTGATTCTCAATCAAGGGGAAGCTAATGGCATCCGCGCCCTCCCCTGAGAACGCCTGTCCTGATGGGATCGCTTTTGAATAGGTTCAGTTTCTCACCAGTCAAATGAGTGCATTCATGAGGCAAGAGGAATTTGTGTTATATTAGGTCATAGTCATTTTCCTGATTTCATACTGGGGGTTTTGTTCTGCAGCTCTGTGCATGCAGTAACGCCTTTAAATACAGAGTCAGGTCGAAACTAGGTCTCAGGTTCACTATTAGCTACAGTGTATGATTATTGTGACATTAGGGTGTAGCTCAGTGGTCTAAGGCGCTGGGCTGCTGATCGGAAGATCCGGGTTCGAGCCCCGGTATGGCCAAGCTGCCGCCCTTGGGTCCTTGAGCAAGACCCTTAACCCTCTGTGCTCCAGGGGCGCCGTATCATGGCCGACCCTGCGCTCTGACCCCAGCTACCAAAAACAAGCTGGGAGGATATGCGAAGAAAAAATTTCACTGTGCTGTGTAATGTATATATGTGACCAATAAAGGATATTATTATTATTCATTATTATTATTATTATTATTATTATTATTATTATTATTATTAGTTGGTGTTAGTAATAATAACACTACAGTTTGCAAGTGGACGATATTATGAAACTATACAAGGTTATCATTATGTTGAAATATTCTAATAGACCTCAGTGCAGAGTGGACAAATCCTTCCAAACCCTTTTGTTTCATCGAAGTCTTCAATGAAAACTTTGGACACACAACGTCCCAATTTGCAATTGTTGGTCTTAAATAATTTTGAACAGCTCGTCCATAATTGAAACGCTCACGCGGCACTTTTTGCTGTGATGTTCTTTTTTTCTTTTGCTGGTCCAAATATACCGTAAATTCTGGACTATAAAGCGCACCTGCATATAAGCCGCATCCGCTCTATTTAAAAAAAAACCCCAAAAAATCATAAATAAGCCGCACCTGCATACAAGCCGCATCCGCTTTTGAATTGTAAATGTACATGTATGTACCTAAATAGATCCTTTCCTAACCTGTATTTTAACACGGTGTAACGGTGGACGCTGCACAGAGACGCGGAGATCCGGAATTCATACAAAACAGGATTTATTAGAATAAAGAACTCAGGAGACGCCGCTCATACGGAGCGGCCAGACAGGCTAGGGAGCCTTGCGCTCTGCGCGCCGTGGTACCGGGAGTACCGGAAAGAGGAGCGGTGGCGGACTGGAAGTCCGTGAATCGGGAACAGACAAAGGTTAGGCATAAACATATATCGAGCGTCCGTGTCCGCGACACTAGGTATGTGCTACGAGCCCGGACGGGGATTGTAGGGTGAACCGGGCTTATATCGGGAGAGGGAAAATCAAGAACCGCTGAGGCTGTATTGTGTGTGTGTGTGTGTGTGGGTGTGTTGTGTGTGTGTGTGTGTGTGTGTGTGTGTGTGTGTGTGTGTGTGTGTGTGTGTGTGTGTGTGTGTGTGTGTGTGTGTGTGTGTGTGTGTGTGTGTGTGTGCGTGCGTGTACGTGTGCGTGTGTGTGTGTGGGGGGGGAAAAGAGCAGGGAGGAGAGAGAGAGCACCGAGCAGCAACTTTGCTGATTAAAACGGGACAGAACCAAGAGAAAATAAGCGCTATTTACAGTATTTATCTTCATTTCTCCTGTGTGTGAAATCACGTCACCTTAACCTTGTAAAGATAGAGTTTGTCCTCCTTCTATCCGCTTCTACCCACTTATATCTGCTAAAGAGGAACTAGCGCATTCTTCTTCTTTGCATTTATTTTGTGTTAGTTTTGATTCTAATTCCGGTTAGAGCCCCTAGCGGTCTGGGAAAAAATCTGCAGAATAGCCGCACCTTATTATTAGCCGCATGGTTCAAAACCTATGAAAAAAGTAGCGGCTTATAGTCCAGAATTTACGGTAATTTGTTCTATTACAACTACAAATGAGGCCAACATCCAATCAGCTTGCTGTTATTGGTGCAAATCTGTCTTGGATTGTAGCACAAACGTAAAATGGAGTTTATTGTACTTCTATGGGGAAGTGCAATTTTAGAGGTCCTTGGTTAGAACTAGTTTCTAACAATGTATTTGTATGAATTTAGAGATTGCTTTTTGTGTGAAGGTTGAATTTAGGGCTTGGTCAAGGTGTTTGTGTGTGTGTTTTTGATGTTGTGATATTAAATTTCTTTCTTATTTGCCTTAAAAACAGAACTGTGACCTGCTGTGTAATATATATCCACTTTTAAATACCTTTTTGCAGAAGAATGCAGGATTAGACATCATGATAATCTTCATTAATTGTGAAGATTGTTCATTGAGTAAGGTTGTAATATATATACTGTATATTTCTCCGACCTTTTTTGTTCCTCTAACGTTCTGCAAAACTAATCTCTGAATGAAGCGAAAGCTGTAAAAACAGCAAGCGAATACCAGCGCCGCACTGTTTTCCTTTGTCGTCCTCCCCTCACGCAGCGCGCTGTTTTTATCTTATAAATAAGCATACTATTCCATTAAATACATTATTCATGCCTGAGGCCACGCTCATTGCAGCATGTCTATTGAGCCATACAGTGGCAGTAATGCTGCGATGGCTTGTTGCTTTCCGCTGTGAATGGAGGTGAATATCTGCACCTGAAGTAATCTAAAACCAATAAACCGAACAATAGATCTGCGCGCACTGCACTTCCCGCCTCCATCTATGAAATGGTGTGCAATTTTCTGTGACAACAATGTAAAGGCAAAAGGGGAGACAAATTAAGCTTGTTTTGCACAGAATGGTACGCTTTCCCATTTTGGCAGAAATAAGATGTCACTTTGCGTGACAACAGCAATAAATGAAGATCAAGAGGGACAGCACGTTTGTACACGTGTGTTCGGGTAGCACTTAAAAAAGGGGGGAAAAAATGAAGCAGCAGCGCCTCATCACCGAGATTTCACTAATTTAGAGTGACGTCTTTCGAACGTTTTATCAGCTTTTGCTGAGTACAAACAACCTTTTCAATAAAATGGATGATGGTGGCATTTTTTTATACTGTGAAAATGTAGCAGTGCAGGATTGTTTTCCCTACTTTTTCTTACGTCGATGAAATGCCACTAAACAATCGTCTTCTGTTGTTTTGTTTTTTTTATCCTCGAGTATGCATATATGCTTGAGTAGACAATAGCCAGACTGTATTTTTAGCCCCGTATTCTATATATTCTCTTGAAGGCACACAATTGCATATGATTTCTTCTGTGTAGGAGTGTGGAAGTTCACTTGAACTAAGAGAGATGAACCCTGTCAATCAAAAGTGTTCCCTTGAAATTGTATATATAGATTGTAATAAATTGTATATATGTGTATATATAGACATGATAGTGGAACAAGTGCTACTGAGCAGCTCTTAAAAATAGCTATATATCTGAGATTATTATCGATCCAACAACACTTCATCCGCGCATCAATTCTACATGAAGTAGGATCCATCTAGTGGAACATTTTTCCATTATTATTATTATTACTACTATTTGCTATTATTATTATTATTCAATACCAAATGTGGAATAGGATTCCATGGGTCATGGAATTTATGGAATATCATGGAATTTTAAAGGGTCTATTACAGTCTGTGATTTTTTTTTTTCTTTTTGTGCGACTTTTGGTACTGAGCAACTCCTAAAACAGCTCTATATATCCAAGATCATCATCAATCCAACACCAATTCATCCATTTATCAATTCTACATAAAGTAGGATCCAACATTTAGCCAAACATTTTTCCAGAAGGGTGGACATTATTATTAAATTCCAAATGTGGAATGGGCTTATCAAAACGAAGATGTATATTTTATAGTCAGGTGCCAAGAAACTGTTGTCTATATAGTAAATGTTTCAAATGAATGCGACTAGACGGAAATATGAGGATTATGGCCGCTTCTTTAAAACAACTGGCAGCCTGGAAAAACACTTCTCATGCTGAGATATGTATGTGTGTTTGAAAGACCACAGATGCTTTTTAATGTCTAGACCTATAATAGAATACATCCTTTTAAACCTACCAAAATATTAAATAATAAAGATTTCATTCCAGCTGCAGTATATAATTCTCGTGGACTATTTTTTTTGTTGTTTTTTTGACAGCAGGTATGTGATTGCAAAACAAACGTGTGTCTTTTTCACAAGGGCATGTAGCGATCCACCAACTTAATCATGGCATAGCATTTATTTACCTTGTGATGAAATCGCACTTACGGGTTTAAACATCTTTAGGCCTAATGACTGCTGTGTTTGTTAAACTGACTCCTTAACGAACATGCACTTTGCAGGCAGAAAGCCAAAGCAAGGTCAGAAAGGAAATAAAAATATTTCCACATCATTTGGTTTAATTAAAGTTGAGGGGTCGGTGGATGTTAGAGGCCCGGGGTGTTGAACATGTGACCCGTGGCCCGCTAAAGCTTTTATATCACACACGCCAAACGAATTTATAAGCCGTGCTTTAAATAAAACTTGTGTGAAATTCAAAAGCTGTAGGAGGGGAAATAATGGCTTGTTGTTCCAGTAGAAGCCTAAATGCAGAAGGAATTTCTGGGATCTTATTTCATCTTGTTTTCTTCCCGATCATTCTGATGTGTTTTGCATGTTACCTGGCAGTATTGGGGTCACGTTTTTGGAGAAAACAAGTTTTTATAATAGTGGATTGCAGTGAGTTCAGGTCGATAAATGTTACAACAGTAACAACAGACCGAGTGTTGTGCCGGCTATTAGTTGAAATGTTTTGACACCCCTGTTATTATCAGAAAACCAGAACTTGGAGTGAAAAAAAAAATCTTAAAAATGACCTGTTTGCTATTTGATGGGTTATTGAATTTTTTTTTTTTTCTTCTTCAACTTTAACACAAAACATTGTGACTTGTGAACATTGCGGCTTAGACTACTGTATTATAGCACCCAGTTTTGGATGAAGCGTACCATTTTGTTGTACATTTTGCATGTCTACCATTTAGAAACACGTAGTACCTAACAAATTCTCAATTTTCAATTCTCAAATTTTCAAAATGAATGCAATTAAACTGAGCCGTTGCGTTTTAAGGGCCGCCCTAATGGACTACTTTTATTGGGAGATATATTGTTGCTAAACAAAATATAAATACACCAAAGTCCAACATTTTCACTGAAAAGCTTCACACATATGCTTTCGCATCTCTTATGTACTAGTACTACTAGTAGTAGCTTCATGATGGTGGGATTTGAACCTGCGATCTTCTGGTCCAGAGTCCAATGGCATAACCACTGAGCTACCACCTCCCGCTACCATGGAATGGTGGCTAAGACTCTACAAAAGAAACAGAACAACAGAACAAAAAATACTTACAGAGCTGGGATGTATTCAAGCCATTGTCTTTTTTTTTGTATGGTGAAGTTGGTTTCAATTCTCTCCAGGAGAATGTTTCTATGGAATGGCAGCCATATTGGTTCCTTTCTAGTCGAGCATTAGCAGCTCCAAAACGACCAATTTATAACTGTACGAGTGTTAAAGTTTTTCCTAAATGTCACATTTGCACGTATTCCCTTTGTATTTACGCTTGTTAGTCTGCTGAACATAAAGAAACGAAACCCACGTGTCTCAAAACCAATAATAAAAAAAAAACTGACGTTGTATATGGCAAGGAAAAAAATCACTTTCTCAATATCCAGCAGAAGACTGTGATGCCCTACTATCAGTCTATCCCCAATGATTGATATCCAGTTTAATGCTCAAATAAGCCACAGAAAACACAGCGTCCCTATGAAGTGGGGGAGCAATTACATTTTCTGGTGAAATTGTGTCCTTGAGCGCATTATCTGTTTCAGCTTTTGCTACACACTCCGTTTTTCGGTGCGTCTCTCCTGCAGCATCGTGCTAACTCTCGCAGAGGTTACAGCCCAGGCCCTCGGTAGAGCTATGAACATGGAGGCTTAATATAAATATGAATAATATAGTGAGGGTAAATGAGATCATCTATGAGAATCTCTGCGGCGCAAAGGCACCTCATTTAATGGCGAGTAAAAGTTTTTTTGTTTTTTTTAAAAATGTGTTTTTCGGTGTCGGATCTGATCTGGAAGTAGTATTTATTCAAGTTTATAATTATTCAATTATATATATATATATATATATATATATATATATATATATATATACTATATATATATATATATATAACATTTAAATTTAAATCTTTAGCTTAATTTCAGCTCAATCAACTGGGGCAATGGGCAAAAATAAATATAATATATATATATATATATATATATATATATATATATATATATATATATATATATATATATATATATATATATATATATATATACTATATATATATATATATATATGAGCTGAAATTAAGCTAAAGATTTAAATGGTATATTTATCAGTTTAATGAGCGATAGTTAGTTTAAGCTCAGCATGTCAGAATTTACTAATCCGCTTTTCTCTTTTTTTGAATGGTCAATGCCGGGCCATCTGAAATCCTTTCTTCCAAGATTTGAGCTCTATGAAGCACCGAATGTTTTTTTTTTTGTTTGTTTGTTTGTGAAGCGACCCCCCCCCCCCCCCCTTTTCCATGCCTCAAAGCTGGCAAGGAACAAGCTTCAGTTCAAAGAAGCATTACGGCTTTGACTACAACTAAGCCACTTTCACACACTCCAAAGCAATCTGGGGGTGTGTGTTTACCCCACTCTCAGAGCTCTATCCGTTCCACAAGTCAGAGGAGGGGAAGAAATTATTCAGACATTCCTGTTCTGTTGTGGTCATGCACCAGCACTCACCAAAGTGGTCTATTTTTGGGGTGGCTGCATCTTCTCAGTGTGGCTCCTCAGGTGTAACGTGGTGAGATCGCACTTTCCAAAGCGCAAGCGTGCTCTCTCTCTTTCTCTCTCTCCCTTGCTCTCTCTCTCTCTCTCTCCCCCTCCTTTCAGAGGCACAGGATGGAGTGATGTGCAGCACCATGCCTGATGTATGTGAGGTGTCTGAGACAGCAGGGCATGTCAAAAGCCATATTAATATTCTGCCGCTACTGGAGGAGAAAGCAGCATTTGGGTTGGAATTATAACATGCAAAAGAAGAGTGTAAAAATTAAAAGTAGGTGCAAAGCGCATCACAGCTCGCTCGTTTTGGCAAATGACCTGCCTTTCAAGTAGGGAAAGAATCGAAGCGCCAAGACTACAAAATAGTGTTCAATAGCGTGCTCCATAATATAAATATATTAATGTAGATGGATGAATATGAATAGATAAGGATGGTGAGACATTAATTAATAAAAATGGATTTAAATCAGGTGGATGGATAGGGTTTAGACAAGATGAATGGATATAGATGGAGCCTATTCTTAATATTAATGGATAAAGGGGGTAAAAAAATGTGCAACTATAGTTGGAGATAATATTGATGTATGATCTAGATATAGATATACGGAATAATGAATGTATGTAAAGATATATGGATGATGAATAATGATGGATAGATGAATATAGGTTTAGCAATAGATATCTAGGTTTTTTTAAACAATATTAGTAGATAGATAGATAGATAGATAGATAGATAGATAGATAGATAGATAGAGATAGATAGATATACATACATACATACATACATACTTGTACAGGCGCATGGAGATGGATAGATAGGAAAACAGAATAAGACAGAAACCATCACAGGCAGTCAGACTAGTCACTAGGGGTCTCCTTTCAGATCACTGCTAGAAGTGTTGGCACTCCCCCCGCACCACATTTCACAGAGCCACATCTTTTAATCATCATCTATTAATTAAAGATAAAGCACCAGAATTCTATTGGTGCTTCCCCCACCACCACCCCCTACTTATTCAATCACTGGCATATATTAAAACCCTCGTCCACTTAAAATTAACACATTAATAACCCATTAAACCAACTGCCAATACTCTTGTGCTTCCACATGACACTTGGCTCGGAGAAGAATACAGCTTGAATCCTAGTGATCTGATGCTGTTTTTGGAAATGAAAGAAAGTAAGATATTCTTTTAAAGGATCCACCAAATGTTATTTAGTCATGGAATCCGATGATCTCATATTTTGAAAACGCTTCCCCCAATCTAAAACGAGTAGAGAAATGAAAAGAACCCGGGTGCACATTAACGCAGTCAGACACGATGGACTAACAATGACAAGTGTTTTCTCATTGTTTGTAATATCAAAACTCTTGTATACAATACATCACTCTGTGAGTAAAAATACTATTTTTGGGTATTTATTTAGATGTTCTTTTTGTGCTCACTGAGGTTTGGTCACCCCGTTAAGGAGAAGGATTGGGTTTTTAATTTCTCCCTTAATCTCTCCTTGTCCACTCCCTTTCTTGCCTCGTGCACCCTTCTCGTAGGCATACGAGATGAATCCAATGCAAGAAGTTTGATTTTGTGTTAATAAATAATGGCGAACTCCGTGGCTCCTATTCAGCTATCAGGTTATGACATCTCATAAATATTGCATGAAGCCCAGGTCTCTGAATGCTCCTGTTCCATATCACTGGCCCACAGTATGTCTTGTTCCTTTCTGATTTGTGCTGTAGGGATCTTGGCTTCTCTCTAGCTAGGTTTAAACCGCAACTCGACTGAGTGCTATAAATCTGAGGAGCGTGCAGAGGTGAAACTCATTAGACTTGTTCATGCCTGCTGTCGAGATCTTCATGGCGTCCGCTCGTAGACTGAAGGGGAGGGACTTTATATATAGAGCATATAGAATATAGAGCAACACCAATAATTCTGTCTGAGAGAGAAATAATGTACAGTGACATTAGCTTCCATTCGCTGGATGTCACCATACACTGAATACAGACACTTTGATTAACACGCTGTCAAAATACATCATCTTGCTCCGCCACTGACAGGCTTGCATTTGAGCAAACACCCGAGGAGGGGGGGGGGGGCTGGGGGCATGTCTTTGTCTTTGGATCACAAGGAAGGAAAGCTTGAACAAGGACAAAATGTGTAATTTGCAACCATTTGGGGTAATATTTATCAGTGAAGTGACAGCTGTTAGCAAACAGTAACCTTGTCTTAATGGAAGCCGAACATGTGACCTGACGGACGGAGAAAATAAGACAAATGCACAACACTGCTATTTGGCAGGCAAAAATCAATCTACTTAACCTGCTTGGTTTTTAAACATTGGCGTTCATCTAATTAAGATATAGTAACAGTGCTAGAGAAACTCTGAGCCAGTGTTTATTGTTAATCTTTATATATTTTTTGTGCAATTGTAGAATATGATCTAGTGAAATTGTGGCATGTTTTCCAGTGAACGCCTACTCGTAAACAGTTCAGTAAAGAGTACGACTGTCAAGTCCACCGAGACGAAAATTCATGAAATTAAGTAGAAATTATTGCAGGAAAAATATATATGTATAGATATGTAGGTGGACAGAGGTGGTGCGTCGCTAATAATGTTTGATGGGGAACACAATATGTATATCTTTATATATTTGTATATTTCAAATCATATTTCCATGCTGACCATTGGAAAGCATTTAGTGTGTGTGTGTGTTAATTTATTTTCCCCAATTTTTGTGCTTAACCTAGACATCAGAAAGCAACCCTTTCTTTCTTTTTTTTTTCTTTTATTTTTTTTAATAAATAGACTGACAAAAATAACTCTGATGTTGTCAGCTTGTTCCTGATTTTAATTTATTGCCTTCTGATTCTCTTTGCTTTAGAGGTGTTATTAGCTGAGAATGTGTAATTACTTTTTTCTTTGAGTTAATGAAGAAAAATTGGGTAGAAGTCAGATACAGCAGTGGGTGTGAAGTTTTCCCTGCACGCAGTTGCTGAGTATTTAATGCATACTTTAAACTATATAAGAGGGCTTTACTATATAAGAGGATTCAAGGACTGAATTCAGACCGTATTTATGAATGTTTCCCCGTAAAGCCCGTCGTATGTTTGTGTGTCCACGAATTTAAGCTTCGGGCTGCATCTATCAATTATTTTATTAATCGTGTATGCTACCCACTGTTCCATTGATTAATTGTGTAATCAGATAAGAAGAGCTTTTTCTTTATTAAAGAGTAACACTAAATATACAAAAATATTGTAGGTCTCTTGAAATTAACATTTCTTTCCTTTTTAGAAAAATGTACATTTTTATTGGATATAAGAACATCATCTATGTTTACATGTGGAGCGTCAGTTTAATGGACTAAATAACTTCCTCGATGCATTTTTATTTGTTTTCATTTTTAGATATTGTTTTATATATACTAATATTATATATATATATATATATATATATATATATATATATATATATATATATATATATATATATATATATATATATATATATATGCACATACATATAGGTTTTGAACATGCATACACATACACATACACACACTTAAAATGTTTTTTTTTTTTGTACGTGTGTGTGTCTGTGTGTATACATGATTATATATAGATATAGACAGACATAGAGCAAGTATGAGGCTGGGTTATGGGTTCAATAAGTAACAAGTAAATAAATCTTTCAAAACTCCACATGTTGTATAACTTCCCCTCCGTTAAAGACCTAATCTAGAACAATAAGTCGTCCTGTTCTCCTTTAAGTATACCAAAAGACCATTCTTTTTTCGCTCCTGAATATGAAAAAGCTAATTATAGGGAAATTTGAAATAACCTTTCATCTGAAAGCATTATGTTGGCATTTTCTTCTGAGAGGAATACCAGCAGGATGGCGGTGGCGTTCATGAGGAGAATTTCAGCTCCATAATAGCCTCCATTTTTATGTAGAATGCTTTCTAATGTACTCTGTCACCAGGTGATCGGAGATCATACTGTGTGCACCATGCTACATTAGAAATCTGTGCGTTTGTGAGTGTAACACAATAATTTGTGACACCTGACCATGTTCTTCTTAAACGTCCTTTTCCTTTCCTGTTATAAAAATAAAAGAATCTAAGAAAATGTTTCTCTAGAGATTTGTGCCACAGGGGTGTCAGGAAAGTCAGGTATAGATGTAACGTTGTCCGTATAGTATATCTGCTCTGTGAGTTCTTCATCTGCACTTCATCTGTTCTTATTTTAAATTACATTTAGCATTATATGATGGTGTCCCTTGTTCCATGTCCCTTAGAGACAGTGCGGCCTGTAATTTATGACAGAAACTTAGCTTTCCCTCCCCAGTGTCAGGAAGGTAAGTGGGCTACAAAGAGCTGTGTCTAGGACACAAGTGGCTGTGCTGTTGCTAATGGCTGCTAGAGTTGTGTACGCAATCCCCTCACCAGCTGCCTGGTTAATTAGAGCGCCGATCCCCTCGAGAGCGCACTTTCTGCATGGAGCAAATCTGGCCTCCTTCATCATTCGCCCTGCCCGTGTTTACACACTCCAAACACACACCAATGGCTTATCCATGCTAATTGACATACGGAGGATGTGGCAGGCAGGAAGAAAGAAGTGACCACCGCTGTGTGTTCAGGGAATGAGCTAGATTGTTTTAGATAGTCAGCGGGTCCAGTTCATCTCGAAGGTGTCACGGTCAGAGATCTATAGCAGGCTACTGAAGATCGTTATCTCTAACCCATGTAAAGCATATCTTCGTGGAAGTGGCTTTATGCATAGGATGAGGTTTGGGTGTCCTAGTGTATCTAAAGGCATCCTATAGAATTATGTATTCATATATATATGTGTGTGTGTGTGTGTGTAGATATGGATGTAGATATACAGATATGTATACATGTATAAATTCGAAATTTTAATATTCCCATGTCCATATAACACTATTAATCAAGCAATCAATCAATATTTATTTGTATAGCACCTTATAACACCCTCAACTTGAACAGCAATAAAAGGTAATTAAAACAAAATCTATATAACAATACAAATAAATAAAAAATAGGAATAAAAGGACAAAACAGAAAATAATCAAAAGCAAAAGGCCATTTTATATAAATCCGTCTTTAGTTTGGCTTTAAACAGAGGCAGGTCAGTAATAGTACACAGCTCGGAGGAGATTGCGTTCCAGAGTGCCCCCCCCCACCGTTTATACCTTGACCGAGGTATACCTTCATCTCTAATGCTTCCACAGCACTTTAGAATGTTTTATTTTGTTTCCATGGTGGTTTCTTATTTTTTCCCCTCCTCTTTCGCTAGTCCAAACATAACTGTATCAGAACTGCAGAAAAGAGCAACGCGCAACAGCCAATTGACTTGGTGGTGCACAACTCTCTTGAGTGCTACCACAACGGTAAGATTTTATTTTTCAGCTTTTGGTGAGTGAAAGTATAATGATAGTTGGCTGGAGAAAAATGGCGAAGGCGAAGTTATGTGCATGTGCGTTTGCTGTGATACTGGCCTTAAAGTTCATTCTTATGTTATAAAAAAGTCTTAAATTTGACTTGGTGAAAGCTGCAGAAGGCCTGTATTATATATTTTGTGATTGCTGAACATTATTTATGGTTACACAGGGAAGGATGATAATATAAGCTGTAGAATCCAAACATTTCGAAGGAAGAACTAATAAATCACATAGTGGCGTCCAGAAGCCAAGTTGAATCGTGAAGTTGCTACCTCAATAAATCTTCCACTTTTTTCCTCCCCCCCCACTTTTTTTTTATTTTTTTCCCCCTCCAAGTACAAAATTTCTAGTTTATTCTCAACAATATCTCACAAGTCGGTGCCCTCCCGAGATTTAAGAATCTTTTGCAAACAAGATCAGAGCTGTGTAAACAATAGATCAGAGTAGCCGTGGTGACAGTTGTGCAGTACAGAAAGGGCATCATGATGAACGATCACACTCACCCTCCCATTACTACCATTACCATTTATAGTAAACTGCACCACTATGGCTGATCTGGCAACATGACAAGCAGGAGAAGGAAGATAAATGTGTCTGCACGAGTTCTGCTTTAATTGTCGGAGAGGCTTAATGCTCACTTCGCCGGGATTTTGCCGGGGCTTTATAGAGGATGCCTTTTAGTGCACCTTTTAATTCAAACACCAAACGCCATTTACACTACGAGTTCTGTTTGATTTCCACCGATAATGTCTTTCCCCTTCTTTTCTCTCGCTTCTCGTCTCTTATCTCACTCACCTCCCCCTCTCTTGTCTTCTCTGTTTTACTTATATTTTCCTCTATATCTTTGCTTTTTTTTTGGTTACTCGTCTCTATCTTCTTGTCGTCTTTTTTCTTTTCACTTCTCTTTTTTTCCACGTTTCACCTTGCCTTTTCGTTTCTTCATTGTTTTTCTATGCTTCTCTTCTTGTGGCATTCCTTTTTTCTTTTTCTCCTCACTTCCTCTCCCTGTTCATGAACTAGTGTACTTGTGAGCAATCGAGTAACGTTTTTACAGCTTTCGCTTGTAGGCTCATTGTGACAGGTTGCACACGTTATTGGGAACGGCGTATGTATGTGTGTGAGAGAGAGTGTGTGTTGGCAGTCATGTGACCTCCTGCTGCCTCTATTTGAGGGAGCGCACAAGCACAATGGGGATGATCTGATTTATTTGTAGGTGTGAGAGCAACCGGGGTTTGTGCGTGCGATTTCCTCCGGTGCTTGAATCCTAGCCGCAGTCCCACAGGGCGCAATATAAATTCAGCGGATACTGTTTTTTTTTTTTTCTCGTTTTTTTTCTGACCCAATTACTTCCGCACCTAATCCTTTTAGAGAAGCCAGTGGTCTTTTAGGGGTTGCATTTATTTTATTTAGTTAGTCAGTTGCACTTGCTTGCGGTGTGAGCGTAAGCATCGCACTTAAGTGTTTGGAACTTGATATCTATGTAGTCTGAAGGGAAATATATTGGCAGTATTTGAAACAGTCCTGTGAGCTGGATCGCATAAAATAGTTACATCTTGTCTTTCTGATTTTGACAAATCGTTAAAGCAGACGCTAGCTCTCGGACGCGAGCGAACCCGCCATCACAAAAACGTCTCTCCTCTCTCGCTCTCTCTCTCGCTCTCTCTCTCTCTCTCTCTCTCTCTCTCTCTCTCTCTCTCTCTCTCTCTCTCTCTCTCTCTCTCTCTCTCTCTTGTGTCCCGGCACCGCTTCAGAGCAGCCGGTGCCAGGAGGCTTTTTACACGCCGCTGCGAATTCATGGCCAATTACCTCGCCGATTTATTCCGGTCCGGATTTCTCCGAGCCTCGTCTCGAAAATATGTATGTAATGCCACCGATGCGCATTTGCATACATTAAAGGGGGCGGCTGCTGATGTTAATACAGCAATTAGTTTCTATTTTAATGAGCTCAGCATACAGGACAGGGAGAACAAGACAACATATGTACAGTATGTGGTAGTGTCTGTGTATACGGCGTTTTAGGATATCGACACGTTGTGTAACGAGAACAATTCGGCCTTTTGTAGCGCCGCCCGCCGTAATCTCCTTACGGTGCCAAGAGCGAATTTAAACCCGACCCGAGCTAATCACTATACAAATGCAGTTTTCACGACGCTCCTCAGCGCTTATCAGGCTTTTCAAACAAAAGGTTTGCTCAATCCATAAACTATTCAAGCCCTATTAATATGGATAGGTTGATTTTTATTGCCTTTTTAACACCACTCCGCTTGAAGTCACCTTGCCTAGTTTGCGAGTTTTATTGTAGTTCTAATGGCTTTAGAGTGCAGGGAAAATGATGAACACTCACTGGCAACCAGAAAAGGGAGGCTGGAGTTTTCCATTCGGATGGTTCTCGAAACGCAAACGGGTTTTGAGTTTGCACCGAGATAGAGTGCACTGACCCTCATCAAATGGCAACACTGTAATGGTTTCTTAAGCATATGCAATATCTATCAGGCCAAGGCGTACACACATTAGTTTTAGCCACAGGATAAAACTATAATGCCTATAGAAGTAGGGTTTTGATTGGCATTATAATAACCTGAATGATCAGTTGAGGCATTATTTATTTTTTTTGGTTTTTCCATGGGTCTTAAAAGGCTTTCACCTTATCCAGATAAGTTTATTCTGGATTCTAGGCTCTTAAAAATTTAAGATCCAAAATGTAATCTTAGTCGTAAGTTGATGGTTCTAGGTGTTAAATAATTAGAAAAAGGTCTTTGTTTTTCCTTGTATAGGTGATTCAGTTGTTATTTTGCTAGTTGAAATAAAATTAACCGTATTGCAACTACAAATGAGACCAACACGCTAATCAGCTTTTTGTTATTAGATTGTACCACAGACGTAAAATGGATTTGATTTTTTAGCTCTGGGAAAGTGCAATTTTCGTGGTATTTGATTTGAATTTGAAAAGAATTAAGAGCTTGGTTAAGGCTATCTGCAAAGGAATTGTGTGTTTGTGATGTTGTGATATACTCGGATGATTTCATTCTTAATGGTCTTACCTGCACAAACCCTGTAAGTCAGTACAGAGGTCCACAGTCGGTTACAATACCCAGACTCCAGCACCTCCGTTGTCGTTTGAAAGAGCTGCCGAACTGCTCTGTTAATTATTTAAAAACATGTTTATGTAAGCGTAAAGCCCATAATGTGTCATAGTGTTCCGGATCTGTCTCTTCACAAATGCAGATGATTCCTGGAACTGTCATTTTACAAGAGTGCTCAATATATACATTAAGTGTACGGGTTGCACGGCCTGGGAACTGCTTTAGATGCATAATTAATAGACTGCAAACTCCTGTCATGTGAATCGCTCGGTCTCTCCAAAGATCGCACAGAGGGTTACGTTTTATTTTTTGGAGGAAACAAAGATCGACACCACCGACTTTCCTCAAAAGTGTTTCATCAGTAATCATATGCATAAAATGACGGTAGTGGAATTAGCGTCACTTCACTCATTTATTATTCTGACCAACCTAGGTCACTAAATCATGCAAGCCTTTTGCAGTCATGTCCCAAATGTAGGGTTGACTCGGGTAACGCTTGTAAAACGTGTAATGATTTCCAGCTGATAATATCGATTGGTCTCGGGACATGCAGAAGGTGGTTGAATAGAGACGTGTGCTAGAGAGCAGACACATGATCCATAATCCAGCTATCTGTAGTATGGCAACGCCACTGCAGCAGGTCTCCACTAATAGCTCTATATTTCATAGCAGAAAGCACCCTGCCACAATCCAATTGATGAACTACTATGTCTCTTTCACCCCCGAGTTTCCGACACTCAGGGCCCGACACTACACCCCCCACGGCCCTTTCAGTGTTCATGTATGTTCTCTTTCGCCGTCTGACACAGTTCTTTCTCTTTCTCTCCCCTCCCGCCTCTCTCAGTTTGACAAAGCATATGCCTACAGCATCCGGCACATGTTCGGGAAGGAAGGCAAGCGCACAGACTACACGCCCTACAGCTGCATGAAGGTGATTTTATCCAATCCGCCCAGCCAAGGCGACTACCACGGTGAGCAAAGTTCTTTTAAAAACCAACCATCGTGCTCTGCCCAATTTAGGATAATGACCTGATCAAATCCTTCAAAAAAAAAAAAAAGCATCAATAATTAATTAGGGCTCATGCTGCAAACCAGAGTGACCGGAATAACAAGTACCGAGTTAAATATCTGAAGGATAAAACGCATTAAGGTGTGCGGTTATCGAACAATCATCACTGACTGGGTTCAGCTTGAAATGGAGTATCGCAAAATTGATTGGTTTCCAATAACGACACACCACAGTGTTGCGTTGTACTACAGCAGTTTATATAAATTGATTGCAAATTAATTAGTTCATTGGTTATAATGATCGCAAGTTAGTTGTTTTTGTTTACATTTTGAAAACCAGTGTACTAAAATATTGTTACAGTATTGCTCATGCAGGAGTTTCCTCCCAAAGATTCCTCCCATTATTTATTTATTAATTTGTTTGTTTGTTTGTTTATTTATATTATTATTGTTGTTGTTGTTTTTATTATTATGTTGAACTTCATACTATTCAAGTCCCTGTGCTTGAGCTGCATATTTTCTATTTTATGTATTTATTTATTTATTTATTTTTACTGTAGCTCTTAACACTAGACCTAGTCCCTGTGATTGAGCTGTTACTATAGAAAAAATTACTTATTAAAAGTGGTGCGTTCGTAACCAGGGGTGTCCTTGACTACATATTTACACCGTCGAATCCGATTTGTGTAGTCTTGCCTGTAGTCGACTGGTGTTTAATTATTTGTGCGCATGTCGGTTTGCGAGCTGTATTGCGATCTCTCAGATTATCTCCGACATCTTAAGTGAGGTCTTAAAAATCTTCGACTGTTCGGGGTCACTCCTAATATTAAGCGGAGTTTTGTTTTCCAGCCCGTTGCAATTATAGACAATAAATCAGAAACATCAGAATTTACAATTTAACAGCACTGTGATATAAGCGAGCGATGGTCCACAGCTAGGTGTATATTACACGCTTTTACTGCAAAAGAGTTGATGTGAAGGTCGGAGTTTATAAGGCAACATGTTTTTTTTTTTTTTTTTAGGACACTAGTTAAAGTTAAGACTAGCGCTACCTGTTCCAAATCTTCCAGCCAATTAGAATTAAATATTCAGACAGATCATGGGATAAAAGGTTATAACCTCAGGTGCTCTAATGTTGGATTCTCATGTCCTCCTCTTAGGATGTCCATACCGCCACAGCGATCCTGAGCTGCTGAAGCAGAAGCTCCAGTCATATAAACTCTCTCCCGGTGGAATTGTGCAGGTGGGTACAAGCACACACACACACACACACACACACACACACACACACACACACACACACACACACACACACACACACACACACACACAAACACACACAGAGCCACTTGAATCATTTTGGGGACATTGGACGCAATATAAGAGCTTCTTCGGATTTATATGAATACTTCAAAGCCGAGCTCAATGTCATTTGCAACTGTTTGAGTTTGTTCATCTGAAAATAATGCACCGGATCCCTGTAACTGTCCCGCAACCGGAAAACATCTTCACAAGGACCTGATTTTACAAGTACTATGAAATGAACTGAGCAAGAAAGCAGCAATCTGTCATGATTCATTTTTTTTTTGCATTCAGGTATTGACCCAATGCTTATGTGCTTCCTTTCATTCATTCGTTTTATTTACTTATTTATTTATTTACCACACATTCAGCAAAGTAATAATAGAAAGTGAATATATGAGCTCAAAGCGCTTTAAAATGGGTCATAAACATTTTAATTCGTCATTAAACAAAATCCGCTGTTTCATCCAAATAGGCCGTTCACATTTATTCACTTGTTGCACGTGGAGTTGCACTGAAATGAACTGGAAATTGTTCCATAGTCATTGTGGAAATATCCAACAAGCCAGATGGAGGATTTTACTTTAGCAAAAAGTGCAGTACATGTTTTGAAGGAAGACTAATAAATATTAACAGCCAGAGATTAATCTGCTGTTAGTCATTTGTATTGTTTTTTTGTTGTTGTTGTTGTTGTTGTTGTTGTTGTTGTTGTTGTTGTTCAGCTTAGTGAATGATTGCATTTCTGCACCCCACTTTGAATGGCAGGAAAATTAGAACCATCATCAGAATAGTGCAACCTTTATTTAATGTGCTGCTTCTCTAATAAGGCGGCAATATGGCCCCAAAATGGACTATGAATCTTTCATAATGCTATTTAGTAATGATTGTTATGAATTATTGATTTAGTCCGTTTGTTTGATTGGTCAAAACTAATCTGAAGGAATGATTTGTTCTGTTCTTCCATAACACAATTGTACCATCATTTCTAATATTTCCAGGAGTTGTGAATAAATAACAAGCAATAACAATCAACAAAACTTAAAACCAAATATTAGTGTTGTTTTTGGTGGCCTGTTTTAATTTGAGTTTTAGTGTAGTCAAGTGAAGCTGCCGTTTGTTTATTAGATTTACTCTTTATTCTATTGAACCAAGTCAGTATAGTATAAATTATATAGTGGAGGAGGGGTGTAGCTCTGTGGTTTAAGGCTCTGGGATACTGATCAGAAGGTCGGGGGTTTGAGATCCATATCGCCAAGCTACCGCCCTTGGGTCCCTGAGCATATATATAGTATATATATGTATATACTATATCAGAGTATATCAGAGACAAAATGCTATTCAAATTCAAACAAGTACCCAGTAGTATAAAACCCATTTCAGAAAAGGTAATCTTATTATATAATTGCTACCTTATAGATACATCTATTCCATACATGGAAGACGCTCTGATTTGAATTTACAACATTTAGTTTACCAAGCAAACATGTTAAAAATACACATGCACCAAGGTAAATAAAATAAATAAAAACAATAAATGAAATAAAATAGCATTGCATGACAATGCCAGAAAAAAAATGGATTGTTTCCTATTTAACTTTGTTGGCATCCTCAAAATAATGTCATGTGTGGAGTTTGATGCAGGAAATGCTTGGAAACAAGAAATGGTGAATAATAATAATAATAATAAACCAATCAAACTAGACAAAATATTTCGTTTAATCTTGTTTTGGTCACCGAAAATGAAGAGAAATTTTAGCATCATTTTTATTTTGTATTACATTTAGTCGCGTTTTTATTGCATCATACAGTAAGTTACCGTCACATGGCCAGCATTTTTGTTGCTCCTTGTCTCATTTTCATCACGGAATAAAGGTTCGTTGATGGCGATATATATTTAGTATTTTTCGTTGACTAAAGCAACACTAATGGATACTTTCAATTATTTTGTACTAGGACCTCACAATTTGACGTTTTTTTTATTAGTTGTTTTTTTTTCTGTCCATCTTTTTCAAAAGTGTCTATAGAGATGGCATCAGCATACTTTGTCATGATTTTTTCCTTCAGTTTTGGCCTATTCTGCATATTGAACAGGGTGCCATGTTTTCAAGTGCTGTATCACAGCCTGGAATAGATGCATCCTTGGGCGTTTGTACTCCTCTCTTGCTACTTGGCATGAACAGTGATTGCCAAATCACTTGGCATGTCAATTGCATGTAAAAAATGTGTTTCGCAGAAAATGTAACACGGCACAAGGGAAGCAATCAGCAGTATTTATCCTGTTCAAAATTCCATTACCTCTAATATTTTGGAGAACTGAAAGTTTTAGAACTTTCTAGGTCATTTTGTATGTTTTTTTCTTTCCTCAGTTCAAATAGCTCACCAAAATGGTTGATTTGCTGCAAGAATAGAATAGTATAGAATTTTTTATAGATTTCGGGAAATAAAGAATATAATATGTTAATCTGTTTTAACAATAAATATGAAATGAAAATGTTTCCCAAATTGGAAACATATCGCTTATGGTTAAAACCTGATCATTTACTTGAGCTAATAAATTAAATGTGTCGTTTATAAATTCTTTGCACTCGGTTGCTTCAATCTGCCCGACATGGCATAATGGCTCGAGACACCGGAATCCTCAGATATATGCTTTGTGAAAGGGTTTACACACAGCACAGGAACCACATCCACTATGGGAGGGAAAAAAACCTGCGTACTGCAGGGCGTAGTTTGCATATTTGCTATTCTAAGTATCACTTATCCAGCCTCCACTTCGTGGTCAGAATGCCTCTCTAATGAATCTGTCGTCTTTTTTTTTTTTTTTTTTTTTTTTATTTCTGTGTGACCCTCTGTTTAAATCCCAGTGATTTAAAGCACACATTTGGCAGCTTTTAAGACCTGAAATTATGTTATAGCACATAAGCAATGAACTGAGGTCACTGGTTATTACAGGAATGTTCTGATGTAGTTATGAGCCGCAGACACCAGTGGATTTAATGGACTGATGAGAATTAGCCTATTAAAGCTTAGTCCTAAAAATGTCTATTCATAACACCATGAACAAAGTTTGCTCAGGTCTCTTTTGATCACATTTTTGGTGGGAATTTTTTAATTTATTTATGTTTTTATAACAAATTGCAATTTTCCAGACGGGTAGTTTGTTGAGTTTGGATTTTGGTGGGGGGGGGGGGGGGGGTTATGATTTAGCATAATCCTATATGCAAGAATGAGCCTTGGCCATCCATCATTTATTGTGCCTCAGTTTTTGACTGGGAACACTCACAAAAGCTGCAGTTTGGGTAATGTCATCCCAATTAGGCCCTTGTCAAAGTCTATTTTGCCTATTTACTCTTCTTGTAACGCATCAACTTTGAGGACACAGCAAACCTGTGTTTATTAACCTGCATTCTCGAAAAGTGACTCCCATTTGAGTGTTTTTTTTTTTTTTTTTTAAATCAATGTAATTTCATGAGAAAGGGTTCAGGGAAAAGATAAATTTTTTGAACCATTTCTACTTTAACAAAAGCGGAATGTCATTGATGGGTTTTTTTTTTTTTTATTACTTGAGGACACTCTATTAATATAAACGATGTGCGCTAACTTTGGAAATGTTTCAGCACACACAGATTCCTATGATTGGCCAGTGTCTACCTTGAGAACATTTGCGCTCTCTCTCTCTCTTGTGCTCCAAACTTTAAATAGCGGTGGTATTTTCAGCCTGCGAACTCTTCAAATGTTCTGTTTGGGTCTATCTCTGATGTCCAAAATGATAGTTGGTGGTCTGTATTCTCTAATTAAGCCTACAGCGGACATCTTTAAATGAAGAAATATATATCAGAGGCTTCGTATTTTCCCACACCTTATGTTTACAACATCATATAGTTAATGTACATGGAATCTATACACCAGACCGTCTCTCTCACACACCACACACACACACACACACACACACACACACAATTCCAATCCGCTTAATAGCTCAGGTCGGCCAGCTTGTCTGAGCCATCTTGGAGCGAGGCTGAGGGGAAAACATGGAGCAGAGCTCTAACTTAGTTTGACAAGTTAGCCCATAGGCTGCACGCTCCCCGTCAAATTAAATTCACTATTAGTTCAGTGACCCGGGCGGCGCATTGTAGTCTGCGGCTGTTCCGAGATCTTGAGACCTGTGGATTCGAGGCCACGAGCCCTCGCTGCAGCACTCAGCCCAGTGCGCTGGATAATTAAAAACTGCAGCAAACGTGAGAGTGGTGATTAAAATGCCGAACAGCAGCCGTCTCCGTCACCCTGTCTAGTGCCAAAATGACACCAGAGGCCAGAAGGAGCAGACGCCAGCCGGTGTGAAGTAGCGCAGGGGCGCAGAATTAACCTCGCTCTCACTCTGTCAGTGAGCACCCAACATGGTGTGACTCTCACCTCTGGAGGTGTTGAAGGACTTGAGAATTCCACATGCTATTTTTATGCCCCATTTTAACTTTTATTGCTTGAAGGAGTAAGGAGAAGGCGGGAAGGGGGGCGGGGGGGGGGGGGTGGGGGGGTGGGGGTAGCGTATGTTTAGTTCTTGTCGCTCATTTGTTGAGGGATGTAATTAAAGTCTTTGATGAATTGGAGTCATTTCCATTCTTTGCAGGCGGTGATTTCTATAGTCGAACACATGGCCATATATGTCAAATGGGAAGGAATGTTCTGAAGTGGTTGCAAATTTCTGCTGAATCCTGATCATAGAGCTGTTCTCAGTAAGCATGAAATGATTGCTGTGCTTTCACTTTCACTGCTAGATGCAGAAATTCTTTAATTCTTAATTCTCCATATCATATTCATTGTAACATTTGTATCAATCCACTGTTCATACGTGTGTGTGTGTGTGTGTGTGTGTGTGTGTGTGTGTGTGTGTGAGTGTGTGTGTTATAAGGTGTGTGTATATGTATATATATGTGTGTATATATATATATATACATATATATAGGGTATATATATATATACAGATATATACAGTACATATACACATACATATACATACATATACATACATACATATACACCCACACACAGTACATATATATATATATATATATATATATATATATATATATATATATATATATATATATATCTATATATATATATATATATATATATATATATATATATAGATAGTGGCATACAGCATACATACCTTTTGGAATTTCATGGTTTTCTGAATAAATTTGTCATAAAATGTTATCTGATCTTCATCTAATTCATTGGTATTGACAAACACAATGTGTCTAAAAATAATAACACCAAAAAAATCCGATCTTTCTTGTCTTTATTGAACACAATCATTCAACATTCAAAATGGCAGTGGAAAAAGTAAGTGAAACCTTAGAATGAATAACTGGTTGACCCCCCCTGGCAGCAATAACCTCAACCAGGCGCTTCCTGTAGCTGTGGATCAGACCTGCACATCGCTGAGGAGGAATTTTAGCCCATTCTTCCTGGCAGAACTGCTTTAGCTCTGTCATATTCTTTGGACGTCTCATGTGTATGGCCCTCTTCAAGTCAATCCATAGCATCTCTATTGGGTTGAGGTCTGGGCTCTGACTTGGCCACTCCAAAAGGCGGATTTTGTTTTTCTGAAGCCATTCTGTTGTGGACTTGCTCCGGTGTTTTGGGTCGTTGTCCTGTTGCATCACCCACTTTCTACACAGTTTCAGCTGATGTACAGACATTCTCACATTATCCTGAAGAATTGTCTGATATACTTGGGAATTCATCTTTCCCTCAATGATTGCAAGCTGGCCAGGCCCTGATGCAGCAAAGCAGGCCCAAATCATGATGCTTCCTCCACCATACTTTACAGTTGGGATGTTTTCATGACGATATGCCGTGCCCTTTCTACGCCAGATGTAGTGCTGTGTGTTTTTTCCAAATAGTTCAATCTTAGTTTCATCAGTCCACAAAACATTTTGCCAATACCGCTGTGGAGTGTCAATGTGCTCTTTTGCAAACTTAAGGCGTGCAGCAATGTTCTTTTTAGTAAGCAGCGGCTTCCTTCGCGGTGTCCTGCCGTGGATACCCTGCTTGTTCAGTGTTTTACGTATTGTAGACTCATGAACAGATATGTTAGCAAGTTCCAATGATGCCTTCAAATCTTTGGCTGTCATTCGGGGTTGTTTCTTTACCTCATTGATGAGTGTTCGTTGTGCTCTTAGTGTCATTTTGACGGGGCGCCCACTTCTAGGTAGAGTAGCAACAGTCCCAAATTGTCTCCATTTGTAGATTGTTTGCCGAACTGTAGACTGGTGAATTTCTAAAGTCTTTGAAATAACTTTGTAACCCTCGCCAGCTTCATGTAAATCAACAATTCTTGATCGTAGGTCCTCTGAAAGCTGAAGGCTCACATAATCATGTTCTTCTTGTGCAGAGCAAACTCCAAAGGTTTTTATCAGTCAAAGTATCTGTAGTCCACACCTCCAAACTTATTATTTTTGGTGTTATTATTTTTAGACACATTGTGTTTGTCAAGATCAGATAACATTTTATGACAAATTTATTCAGAAAACCATGAAATTCCAAAAGGTTATATATATATATATATATATATATATATATATATATATATATTATAATCTATATATATATATATATATATATATAATATATATATATATATAATCTTTTTTAGGCTTTCCTTTAATTTCAAAACTTCTCTACATGTACCAAATGGAAGACTCTTTGACCCACACTATTTCGTGTTTGGTTAACTGAAACCACCATCTCAGTGGGGAAGAAAGGCCAACATGTCTATTTTATTTGAACATGTATCATTTGTTTGGCTTTTTAACTATAGATTTTTGTCCCAAAGCGTAGAAACATGTTGTTGACTCTCCACCAGTCTCCACTAATAGCCACTGCACCTCCTGTGCTGTTTTTGACTCTGAGACCCATTACAATCATGTTAGAATCACATTAGTGTTCTAGTGGCTGCTCCTCAATCACTCATTAACAGGAAGTCCAGTTACAGAAGGAGATGGTTCTGGCCAATGTTTTGGTTTAGTGAGGAAATCCATCTGCTGAGGAATCATTGTGTTGTATACTGAAGTCTGTGAGCAAAATTTGTATGCACATGTCCTTCGTATTCAGATGGGTGAAGGCCAGATGGAGGGTGATAGCGCCGGCGTCGTATGTTGAACAGTCGGGACAATGAGCAAACTGTAGGGGGGCACAATGAAGGGGGACCAGCAGGGTCACAACGAGCCCTCTCGAAGCACTTGTCGTCAGATTGTTGTGTTCACTTAACCGGCTGGAAATCTAAACAATGCTCCTTGTGCAACGTGCACGTGAGGTCAAAGTTCGCTTTAAAGATGAAGAGGTAAATTGTATGAAATATAAGTTTGTACAAGTTTCACCGCCTGCTTGATATTGTATTGGTGCATCACTGTAACCTTCCTTGGAAGACCTTTAGGTAAATACTGATCACCCCACCCCGCTCATAGCCTGTTTTTCCTGCTTCTAAAATATCGACAAAATCTCTACTTGCTGCCTAATAATATCCCATCCACTAACAGGTGCCATGATAATCAGAGATAATCAGCATTAATCACTTCACCGCTCATAATGTTAGAATGTCCTAATGTTATGCTTGATCGCCGTGTATTAGGCTGCACATAAAAAAAAGCACAAATTCAATCCACAATGTTGTGTGAAGCAGCTGCATCAAAAAAAAAAAAAAAAAAAAAAAAAAAAAAATATATATATATATATATATATATATATATATATATATATATATATATATATATAAATAAAATCACCTTGTAGTTTGGAATTCATGGACCGTGTGTACTGTGACATGATGCATCAGGAAAGGATGTCAGGCGTTCCGAGTGAGACGTTTACAAGCACACGTGTTACTTCAGGTTGAATGCATGTCTGTGATTTAAATCTATGCATCTACACAGTATTGAGCATTTATTGCAGCCATAGACCGTTTTTAACTACTACAGTGACATTGGAGTTACCAAAGTGTGTTTTTTTTTTTCCCCTCTTTCTCCCCTCTTCTTCTTTCTTTTTATGGTTTCCTTTTTGTCAGTCATCAGTTGAAGAAATCATAATGAAAGACACTTTTACTTCCAGCAGACATTAACTGAATCAAACATATTTGACCTGGGAATTCAGAAAAAAAAAAATATATATATATATATATATATATATATATATATATATATATATATATAAGTCTCTTAAGACAGGAAAAAACTGGGTTTATCCTCTTTTTTTCCACCGTTTGGTGTATATTTGAATTGTTAGCTCTCTAAAATTACTCCTCTGTTTCATCCCAAGCTTCACCCTGAGGATCCTGTACATATGACACGATGTAGAACACAGAGATGTGCTAATAGAAAAGGAGTGGATATGGTGTATGTATGCAAAGCAAGTCAGTTATGCATGGAATAAAGTTGCTGAGTAAGCCGTCAGCCACTCCTGACGATTATTTTTATATACATATATAAAGTATTCCTTGTTCCTATTCGGACAGCCAAGTAAAGATTTATTTTTCCCTACAACAAATGTGTCAGTAAATATTTTTCACTAAAGTTTATTATTATATCCAGTATAATATGGAGTGGGCTGTATCGTCTACCCTCTACACTCGTGTATAAATCCGTACCGGGCCGCAGTTACGTTTTACAACGTAAGCCATGAATCTGTTTGGACAAAAAGATTACTTCTGGCCTGTATAAAAGCGCATTCGCATCAAACATCGGCTTTAACTTGCTTTGTTTTTAATCGAGTCATAAAAAAAAGAAACGGGCCCAAGACACGCGCTGCTCCGGTCAGATATATGAAATAAGGGCTGCGTGCAGGGATTTACATGACCTCCGACCTCCATCTGTCACACTCCTTCACGGTTCATAGTGACGGTCGCGTGTAATACATTTCAGCGCCTGTTGATACGTCACCGTGGTGGAATGCTGGGAATTCCTGGGGGGGGGCTCAGCACTGCCTCAGGGATTGTGTTGGTATACACTACGCAACATTAAACATTGACCATGCTTTCTTTTCTTTCTTTCATCCGAGTTTCAATATTTCTTTATAATTATGCACAGTTTGTCATTGCGTGTTGTCATATTGTTAAGAATAAATTGTACATGCACGGCCTTTTGTCAAAGAGCAAATGAAAGGCAATGGAGCGCTTAACAGTTCATTTCTCTCCGTTTCGTTCTTGCAGATTTTGGACCTCGTTAAGGGAATGCACTATCAGCTGGCCTGCCAGAAGTACTTTGAACTGACACACAACGTAAGCACACCTTTTGATTCTGACCTTGTTTTTGTGTGTTTTTTGTGCCCCCCCCCCCCCCCCCCTCCCCTCCCTCTTCCCCCACAGCTCTGGGACGAGCGCGTAATTCATCCACAGTGGCTCCATCGAGTCCGGCTTCTGTAATCACATCCATCATTATCTGTCACAGCAGCTTTATTTTTATGGGTTTATTAGAGCACTTAGGATTGAATTACATCTGTGCAAATTTTTTTGTTCTCTTTTTGATCTAATGCTTTTTAGCGACAGACCTTTTGAATCAGCAGTTCGGGGGCGACGTCTAAAAATCCCAATGTTGCTCGTTGAAATGTTAAACATGCGACGGCGATTGGCTCTGGATTCCAAATTTGGTCGTTTTTCTTTTTTCGCCCCTTCTGTATTTTGAGAAGCAGCTGTTTTTTTTTTTTTTTTTGTTTTGTTTTTTTATTCTTCTTCTTCAATGTTCAGTAATGCGTGCTATAAAGCGAAGCATGAAAGCTGCAGATTTGTGGGTCGGAGCCAGTGGGAAAGTAAACGAATGAGTAAACATTTCACTGTCTGCTCAGTTCTTACGGAGTTTCAGCGCCTGCTGTGCTCGTAGTCGAACGCACAACTCCCTCTCGATGCCGCACAACGCACGCTCTCGGAAAAGTTCCCAAACTGTGTCAGTCAGCATTAGCAGTGTCCTCTGTAAAAAAAAAAAAAAAAAAAAAAAAAAAAAGACCCCCCCCCCCCCATTTTGACAGGTCACGGATGAGAATACTCGGAGCTGAAAACACGGATTGGTGACAGGTTAATTTAAGTGAAAAGGAGCAAATCTGTGATATGAAAGCGAGAGCGAAACCTTTCAGATGCTCATCATTACGGTCACGTAAGATGCGTTTTGAGGCTTGGGGGATGACGAGAAATATGTCGGGGATAGTGGCGGAAAGGTTAAACAACCCATCAGTGTGCAGGCCGGAGACTTTTCAATCGAAACTCGAGGGTAAAATCACTTCCTCGAACGGATTAAAGGTGCACGGGATGTGTGTTTGAGCCGGCAGTGTATGTTAGGAAAGAAACGAGTGCTGTTGCAGGGAAAAAATATGAGGTGAATGTAAAGATGGGTGATATGTCATATAAATTGAATCAGCGATTTGTTATTTATTTATTTAATTTAGGCAAAATGAGATTTCCGATTTTGGATACAGTGGGGAAAGCCTGTTTTCAGCTGCTGTTTTGGGGCTGCACAACCCTTGCTAAAATGTGAATCACGATTTTTCTCTAAATACAAATAACGTGTGAATGTAGCATGATCTGAATGCAGGGAAATAAGGCTTTGTAGAGTGAACTGTGTAGCCGACGCCGTCGTGAGTGTTTATACTCCTGCGTCACTCTGCAGTGACTATTCCGAAGCACTAGTTGGCATTTGTGCTGTTTTGTGTTTCTTCGTTGGTGTTTTGTGTTTCTGTTACAGCAACAATGGCGAATTCTAGCAATGACAGGAATTAGCTGGCAGTTTTTGTAAAATGGCGACGAAGAATCATAGAGGTCTTTTTTAATGATATTTTCGGCTGCTTGGTCCATGTCCATACTTTGTTTCTTTCACTATGGACTTTGAAAATGGCGGCACCGAGGAATACACCCCGGAATACGTACGATGAGACACCCGGAAATACGCTGCCAAGCCGACCAATCAGAGTCCTTGCGCTCTGCGATGTGACGAGTAGCTACTTTTTTGGAGAATTAATTGATAATCTATAATGACGATTAATCGACCAGCTGTAAGTGAATCTTATCTTGTGTCCTAATCCAGGAATTAGAATACTTCTTATACATGGTATTTATGAAATGTTTATAATTACGGTTATAAATCACTTTAATGGTGACTCGTAATTCACACGTTGACAGTCCCGGGTGGATCGACCGTTACTATAGAAACACCGTTATACAGTTGCATTAGAACGTGCCTGTGATTTGCCCTGCAGCTGTACTATTAAAGGAAATGACCACACGCTGACCAATTTAGAATTCACAACAGCATCGAGGTATAAAACAAAGCACAACCCAAATCAAGGTTTTTGGGGTACCAACCCATGTAAGTGATGTTGAGTTGTCTCTGTTCTTTTGCTTAAGGGAATTTAACTCTATTTAACTCTTGTGTAGACATATTTTTTGTGTGTTTTAAATGCTGTTAATGTGTATTTAAAAATAAAAAAGTCCTTGGCCAGGGATCCCGTTTGACATAAAAAAGATGTTTCTGTGTGTGGCTTTAAAGCGCTCGATGTCATTGATTAGATTGAACTGCTTCGAACGGATAACAATGAAAACAGCAGTGCCTCCGCGAAGCCTGTTTAGCACCTGATGACTAATAGCCAAACAGTGTGAACAACTTGTCTTCCTCCTAAATTAAAAGACAGCCCTCCTGATGAACAGCCTAACGGGGCTTGAATGATGAGCTGTCCGTTCCCCGCAGACATCGAGCCGTACATACATCTAAAAGTCAGGAGTCATATTTTAAGCCGCTTGTATGAAAAGGCATCGCTGACATTAATGTGCTCGATAAAGCATGCTTATTGACGCATCAATAGATTCCCTGCCCCCTTTTTACACCCCCTACCCCGTCTTGATTTGATATGCCCGAGTCATCGCAGGCATAAAGAAACGCTTGTTAGGCCACGTGGTGTGACTTTAATCACCGCCATATGTCCCTCCTGCTCCCGCAGCCACGGGTTCGAACGGATGGTTCGCCGGCGTTCCTCCCGCCCCGACAGCGCTTATTAAAGGTCAAAATGTAATACTTCACCGATGAAATATTTACACAAGGGCAATAAATCAGGCGCCGGAGAGAATAATGAAAAGGCAGCAGGGAGGGTTCGGGAGGGATTTTAGTTCCCCTCCTCGCTACAAAGCAAGGTGAAACACGACCTCACTCGGAAAAATGTTCGTCTGGATTGATTCGTCCTTATGCAGGATTTAATTCATCACTGCGACAGCGCGATTCCTTAGCGGTTTTGTCAGCTCAATCTTTCCAGTCTAAATCCTTTGCTTTACGTAGGCTTTACGGGAAACTTTTTAACCAAGTGACTGCTTTTCACTTAGTCACGTATACGTACGTTCTTAGCATTATGTCTCGTATTGGAGGGCAATTTCATATCAGTTCAGTGTTCTTTGTAGAGCACTTTTGTAGAGAAGCAGCGTTGCAGAGTCAAATCGTTTACATTTATAAAATCAGCCGTGTATGAGTTTGTCTCTTATAAGTTTCTTTACAAAGTGTATTCCATGTATGATGAACTCCTACAAGTGTTGTGCGTTTACCGTATGCTCATCAATTCAGTTTATAGGAACAATTTCTGTGTGTAAAAAGCCTAGGGTTTCAATACAGGGTTCCTCTGCTTAATGGAAAAGTTTGGGGTTCGATTGGAGCTGGGAGATTGATCGTCATCATCTATTCATTTGAGTTGATGGTTTTTGCCGATGTGGAGCTGTGGGATAAACATGACATGATAAACACCGTATCATGCCTAGCTCTAGTGACGCGTGTTATATGGTCTTTAGGGACTTTTTTTTGTTTATCCCGTTGACACTTTTGAAAAGGTTTTTAAACAGGTGAAAAATCAATACATTTCGATATTTTTTTGTATAGCAAAACTTGGCTTCCGTCATGAACAATAGAATCTAACATGGTGTTAAGGAAAAGAAGGAAAGTCTGTCTCTAATTTTGAAATGTGAAATGTGCAGCAACTTAAAAGGATGCACAATTTTTTTTTTAAATAAATAAATGTGTTACTTTTCCTTATGTATGGAGACTTTTGAGACACTGTCTATTACTATTACAGTATTTTCCTTTTATTATTATTATTATTATTATTATTATTATTATTATAGTTTTAGATTCTGTGATTGTCGCTGAGGTGCTAGTTCCAGTCTACTTTTTTTGTGGTCCTTTTCCACTTTATTTTTTCCCAAACCAATCAGTGTTACATGCCACTTCAGAGACATGCAGAGCTAATCTCAGTATCTATTAGAACCGCTTGTGTTACACTGCAGTGTAACCAAAGTCTGTCCTGTTTGTATGCATGAATCCACACAAGCTTGATTGACAGAGGAGAGAGAAAACCATCCCTCCCTTCCTCCCCAAAGCATAACCAATTTTGCTCCTTTAACTCCCGGCCACAGATGGCTGTGGCATCCTTGGGAATTGACCTTGACTAAAAACATGATGGCTTTTTTTTTGGGGGGGGGGGGGGGGGGGGGGGGGGGGGAGGGGGGGGGGGGTGGGGGGGGGGGGTGGGGGTGGTGGATTAAATGTGCCATTGACATCGTAATGCCAAGACGAATCCCATTTTTGCTCCAAAGCGATAACCCTGGAATGGATCCGTGTGTAAAGGATCACTCAGCTTTGCGCTTAAACGGCGCTGTTGACCTTGGCGTGCTCCCTCGGAGGGCAACAAGACTTCAGATCTGATTTATTTTCCGAAGGCCAGGAGACGTACAGGGCTCCTGCGATGCTCCTGCAGTTCACATACTGTTAAATCGTCGCCTTCATTTATTTTAAACAATGGAAACGGACTTCAGTCTCCAGACAAGGCAGCACAGAGGGAATGTTCAGTGTAACTTCAAAGTACATCAGGCTTGTAGAAAGGTAGAAAGGAGGGCACAGCATGTCTTTTTCTCTTTGCAGAGGAAGCTCCATAAACAACACCACTCTAATCTCCATATCCTCACATCTCACTGTAGAGTGCCGACACAAGGCTGCGCAACTCTTTCTGAAATGTTCCGATTCCTCCATACAGATCGACGACGCAGGGTTTTCTCTCAATCACCCGAACCAGTACTTCGTGGAGAGTCAGAAGCTGCTCGGTGGAGGAAAGGAGGTCAAAAAAGAAGCCGAGACGCCTCAAAGGGGCCCGGAAAACACATCCAGCAACGGTCCCAGTGTCCCTCCGTCACGCCAGTCCAACACCACTCAGGCTGCGGATGACATGGCTGATCTCGACTCCTATTTCCTTGATGAGTAAAACATACACTTAAACATATGCATTTTTTTTTTTACATGTTTACAACTCCTAGTATCAATATTTTGCTAAAGATAAATAAAATATCAATAACAAAGATCTGGATGGTTGTGTTTTGTTCTGTTTTTCCTCCAATTTGATCTCAAATCCAAAAGTATTTCTTTCCTTGTTAATTTTTTGTGCATTCTATATTATTTATGGTAAAAAAACAAATGGATTACATTTAAACATCCAATTCAGTTGTAGGCACTAATTGTAATCATTTTCAATGGAAATGAGATAATTTTGTGGAAATTAGCTTTCAGTGACCATTTCAATAAATATCCAGACATTAAAATGTAAATATATACAAAACAAGGTATTAATGCTGTTATTGTCATTTTATGCTTTTGTTAGGTCATAAAATCAGCCTTTATTCACCAAATCATAAACCTTTTTTTTTACGGCCAACTGCATTTGTTTTTAGAAAAAAAACGGATTCATTAAATGAAAACTGATGCTGGATGTGAAAGATAATTGTCTAGTAAGAGCATTGATTTGAAAATGTATTCTAATCTCTAGTCTGCCTCATACGCAAAAAAAGTCTTTATTGCTTTATTCAGTCATAAAAAAAAATAAGCTTTTAATTAAGTTTGGGTCAAACTGGACATTTTTTTGAACTATTGAATTGTTACAGGTAGAGGTTATATGTACAGTTACAGGTAGCTCCGTTGGTTAATGCGCTGGGCCCAGAAGGTTGGGGGGTTCGAGCCCCCGTATCGCCAGCTGCCACTCGTGGGTCCTTGAGCAAGGCCTTTAACCCTCTTAGCTCCAGAGGCCCGATCGTGTGATCTCAGCTTCCAAGGTGGGAAGAAAGTGAATTTCACTTGCTGTAATATACATGTGACAAATATATCCTTCCAAGTTCACTTTACAATTCTTGCTTCATTGTTTTGATCAAATTTGACTCACTGAACATTTAAAACAAAAATACACCTGATAAAACTATAGTGTATTGTTTTCTGAATCATAAACCAAAGTTCATTTGTGTCCATAACAAATGAATGGTTAAATTGTTTAGGAAAGTTTCAAATTGTAATTAAATGTACTTGTACAGGTTGGATTACAGTCTTGTATGCAGTAAATGATCTTTGAGTATGAAAGAGCTCCATAATTGGCAAAAATGTTTTTTTGTTTTGTTTTTTTTACAGTGGGGTTTACAGCTGGAATCTGTTCATCGGTTACAATTTTGCCATTAGGGTATTGGGTCATTGGTTACTGGTTACTACACTAAGAGCAGATCACACCTCCACATAATCAGATTGCTCTCCGACTTTTGAGGATTTATGGAGGTCAAATAGTGTATAATTATGCAATTATCCACAAATTTCCACGTCACAACATGCACTAACATTTTTATTCGTTTTAATAAATTGTATAATAATAATAAATTGTTAATAATAATAATGTGGGGCACGGTAGCGTAGTGGTTAGCACGCTCTCCTCACACCGCCAGGGTCCGGGGTTCGATTCCCGTCTCGGTCATGTGTGTGTTGGAGTTTGCATGTTCTCCCCGTGCCTCGGGGGGTTTTTCTCCGGGTTCTCCGGTTTCCCCCCGGTCCAAAAACATGCATGATGGGTTGATTGGCACCTTGGAAAATTGTCCCTAGTGTATGAATGTGTGTGTGAATGTGTGTGTGTGCCCTGCGATGGGTTGGCATTCCATCCTGGGTGTATCCTGCCTTAATGCCCATAGACGCCTGAGATAGGCACAGGCTCCCCGTGACCCGATGGAAGATCGGATAAAAGCGGTAGATAGATGAAATGAATGAATGAATGAATGAATGTTAATAATAATATAATAATAATAATAATAATAATAATAAAATAATAGTTTTTCGGATCAGACCTATTTTTTCCGCCCAGTCTGTAAAAATCCCTACTTGCCACGCACATTTTTACATCTGCTGCCGTCTTTTCTCTCTGCATGAATGAGGGGTACAGTATTTTGTCTGATCAAATTCCTCATGTAGATACATTTGTATTATGGCGGACATGGATACTCACAGAGAGGATTGTTGTGCTGTGTTGTGGCTTCGCATGGCCTATTGATCGAGGTGTTGTGCTCTTACATTCTGCAGGCTTTTCTGACCTTGCTAGATTGTGCAGTCAGTAAATATCAGAAGAAAATGGAAACATCTCTCTACATAGGTGTGCATCGTGTGTGTGTGCGCGTGTGTGTGTGTGTGTGTGTGTGTGTGTGTTGTGTGTGTGTGTGTGGTATATATCATATATATATATATATATATATATATCTATATATATATATATATATCTCTCTCTATCTCTCTCCTGAATATTTTGTAGAGAAATGTATATTAATTCACTTAGTTCGAGTATTAAAAAATGTAAAGTATTAATTTATCATTGAAGACGTGCCTGCCATTAATCACAAGTTAACTTGTGGCAATCGCCTTTTAATTGATTGACAGCCCTAATACACACACACGGATACATATATGTATAGATATACACACCCTTTTGCATTGACAGTTGAAAGGAAGTGGTATATCAAATTCTAAAAAAAAAGTTGCTGTGAATGGCCTCCGAATAGATTATGGGAATTGGATTGGGGTCTTGCATTCCTAAGCCTTACCCAAAATAACTAGGGAGTGTACATATATACATATAATATATATCATATATATATATATATATATAATATATTATATATATAATCACACACACACACTGGATGAGTTGTGCTCACTTCTGAGAGGCGAGATATGGTGCTCAAGGATGTTCACTTGGGCTCCGCGGCGCCTCATTTGCCTTCTCGCGAGCACATCTTTCAGGGTTAATCCTCCAAAGCATTTACGTCTAAGCCGTTAAACCTTCTCTTGGATCTGCTGGAATTTGGCCGGAAGGAGAAAAAGATCACAATGTAGACTTTATTTTTTTTTTTTTTTGAATGTCAAACCAATATAGAGATGTAGCATTTGTTCTTTTATTGCCGTTTGTTTTGTAGAACGCAGTCGTATTGTTAGGGTGGGCAACGTGTCATTTTGTGCGTTCCAGCTATAAATGTGTCCTTGGGCTTTTAAATATGCCCTTCGTCTTGTCTCTCTCTCTCTCTCTCTCTCTCGCTCGCTCATGCTTTGCACTTTCTTTCTCACATATTCTCGCAGTAATGGTCTTGTCCACCCCTCTTTCACCGTGTACCCAGGACAAACCGGGCTTGCTATATTTAGAGGCAATTAGAGGCTCTGTGGTGTTGGACCTGCATTGTGCATGCAAATGCCTCCCCCCTCTCAACCCCTCCCTCCTCTCAACCCCTCCCCCCTCCGGTAGGCAACGAAGAAATAGTGCCATTAAGGTAAAAAATGTAATGAATACTCCTAGATTTGAATATGCATATGCTCTCAGTCTAGTACATGGAGTGTTGTTTTTGTTTTGTTGTTTCCCCAAACCCCACCCCTCCTTTTTTCTCTTGCTCTCCTCTTCAGTCACGCCGGTCTACTGCTTATATATAACGCTAAAAGATTCCCACTGCGTCTTTATCCATTCAGAGGTTGAATGGTCTCCTAACCGAATGCTCCCAGTTGGCCCTCAATAGATTTGACCTCTCCTAATGAGAGAGTTTTGCAGCTCACGGAGTTATTTATTCTGCTTGGTACAGCATATCGCCTCGCCTCGCCTCGGCGCTGCGGAAAGCGTTTATTTCTCAGCGGTCACGGCGCCTGAAAAGCATTCACCCTACGCACGTTGTTCTCTAAGTGTTTGTTAATTGAGAGGCTGTATGACCTGTGACATCACAATGCCTTTCACACCCTGACCATAGTAGTTGGAATCCTCTTACACAGCTGTTCCTGTTTCAGTTAGAGAACCTACAAATGAAATGCTTGGTGAAATTGTTTAGTAATATACCCGACTCGGATCTTAGGAAATCCCTGACATTGTGCAAGTTGTATGGGCATCTAAATTAAAACTAGTTTTAAAAACACATGCTTTCTCATGTCACAGCATTTCAGCCTAGAACCTTTTCTCGTTACACTCTACATCAGGGCTATTGATTTGGCAGCCCACGGGCCCCTGAGGTAATTTATTCTGGCCCCTCATATAGCCCAGTGTGGCAAAGACATATCTAGAATAAAGTTTAGTTTATTCGGAAACGGCCGTTAGAGTTATGAAGTGACGTGCGTCTGTTCAGTGCTGCACGCTGAGTGAGTCACGTGACTTTAAGCGAGTGGTGTGAGCAGCCTCTGGGCGAGACGCGGTGACTGACAGGACGACGACAGACGATAACGTTTATTCATTTCTTCTGTTTATTTCTTTCTTGTATTTGAAGTACGTTATTCCTGTACTTGAGAAAAGTACAAATCCCTGAAATATTTACCCCGTTACACATAAAAGTAGTCGTTTAGCATTTCTAAACGATTAAAAGGAAGTTGTAAATGTCCTTGAGTTTCAAAAAGTACGGCTCTTAGAGAACTGCATTTGTGTAATTGATGCAGTTACCGTACATACACATTAGACCTATACAATGAGAGCACTTTCTATTGTTACAGGGAGACTCCATGCAGTCTCTCCACGAAAACCGACTTGGGCTTGTGCTGTCATGACATGTTTTCATTTAATGCAATTTCTGTATTTGCTTTAAAGTAGCAAAAGATCACACTTTAATGAATCTGTAATGGTTATGCAGTAAAAATGTGGTAATATAAAGTACACTATATGAAGACGTGTATTGGGACAACTGGCATTTCCAGCTATATGCGGTTCTTCTGTGCACTATTATATAGGATGTCGATGTTGAATGATGGATGCTGAAATGGTTCCAGCAAAAAGCGCGCGCGCGCGTCGTGTGTGTGTGTGTGTGTGTGTGTGTGTGTGTGATATATTATATATATATATATAGATATATATATATATATATATATATATATATATATATATATACATAGCTGCGCCAATATCAATATTATTTCTTTCTGGCCAAGAAAGACGTAGGAGGGGTGTAGCTCAGTGGTTTAAAGGCTCTGGGCTACTGATCGGAAAGTCGGGGGTTCGAGTCCTGGTATCACCAAGCTGCCACCCAAGGCCCTTAACCCTCTGTGCTCCGTATCATGGCTGACCCTGCGCTCTGACCCTAGCTTCCAAACAAGCTGGGATATGGGATATTCCAAACACAACGCATCCATGAGCTTTATGTAAAAAGGGAAAAAAAGAAAAATTTTATGGTCAGATGCCCAAAAAGCTTTTGTATAGCATATAACATTCTATATTGAATTATAAAGCCTTTTTTAAGCATTATAAATGTTTATATGGATAGTGCCCTGGCTGTGCACTTTCACCAAAGTGACACCAAATGTCCATTCATTAAAACTCCAGCATTGTTGGGGTTATCAGCTGTTCACTGGCGCAAAACTTTTCGGTCCAAATTCATCGTCATAGTTTCTCGGTTTAATCTCCACGGTCCACCTGAAGAGAATGGGATGGTGGTAGCCCAGTGGTTAAGGGTGTTGGACTCTGGACCGTTAGTGGGCCCTTGAGCAAGGCCCTTAACCCTCAATTGCTCAGTTGTACGTTCGCTCTGGATAAGGGCGTCAGCCAAATGCTGCAAATGTAAAGGTAAGAGAACTCCATCCGGAATCGTAGTGTCAGAATGACTGGAAGGTGATTGCGGGTCACTAACCTCAGTAGCTTTACATAGAAAAAGAAGCAGGGATTATAATGTGTCTTAATAGATACAGAATGATTAAGGACGCTGCGAAGTGAAATAATTATTGCTCGTTCGGGTTTTGTTGTGATAAAAGCCAGAAAAGTGGCGGATTTTTCGGGGTCCACATCGGCATTCCGAGTGAAGCGATCTTTACTGAAGGTCTCCTCGGGGCACGGTGCTTGGCTGCAGAGCACGTTACACAGGCGAGCAGAAATGGCCCTGGTTTTGCTTGGATCCTGCCACACTCTCGGAATTAAATTAGCTTTCTTGATCCGGAGCGTGGAGCCCGACAGTGAAAGGATTTACGCCAAATAATAAGGGAGTTGGATATTAAGAGGCGCACAGCTCGGCTATTGTCGGCAAGTGCCCTTGATGTTTAATACTCTTCGGGGGCTCGCCTGCAACGGACAAAAAGCTGTTCCTGCGCTTTTCTTCGCAGTTCCTTGCAGCATCAGGACAGTATTCCCCCCCCCCCTTTTTTTTTTATAACCCTGGTGAAAGGGTATTCTGGATTGTTAATCATATTATAAAGTACACAAACTCGCTGGTGTTCGTCTCCTTCTATTACTTAGTACTTAGAGCAGGCCTTATTGGCAATGGCAGGGGTCTAAGGTGGACACGACGTATGCTCGGAACGCCGCGACACCCTTTTTACTTACTGCCTTGTCGTGGTCATTTTTGTTCATTTACGTTGCCAAAGTAAGACAAATGACTTTCTTGCGCTCGCAAATATTGCGAGCAGGCTGTGCAGTTCAGTGTGCAATATTAATGGCTTTTACCTGGCCATGGTGCCGTGCTGGTGTTTGCTCAGTCCAAAGTGTGCAAGCGAATTTCATCATTGCAGAAAATACGCGAGGATTAAGCGGCTACGGATCATCAGTTTAAAATGGGACACATACAGTAAGTGTTGGCACCCTCGGTCAAGCTCAGTAGGAGGTCTAAAATGCCTGAATGGTAATTAATTGCATCCGTCACTCAAAATAAAAAAAACGGTTCACTTGGAGCTCCTTACCACAGAAATTCCTCTCCCCCCCCTCTGTTTACCTGCCTCTTTCAGGAGCATAGCTTACATTAACGTTGTTACCCCGATTTCCCCTTTCAAGCACACATTTCTCCTTAAATTAGGCTGGGACCAATCTTACTTACCGTATATAGGCTTCCTCTAAGACACTTTATTTATTTATGTATGTATTTATTTATTTATTTAAACGTTATAAGGACAGAACACCAGAGCTCACAGTCAAAGCGCGGCAGCAATTTTTATGTCAAAATTAAGAATGCAAAATGCTACATAATGCTACATGTACATATTCATTACATTTTCTACAATTTTACTCAAAACATGAGCCTGAACATTGTGACAATGTATTTTTGATATTTCTTTGGTAATAATTATGATTTGCACAAAAACAGGCACATTGGAAAAGAACACACAGT
>JACRUU010000003.1:7220810-7548310 GCA_030449085.1 Kryptopterus vitreolus
GGGGGGGATAATCTGGGAATGGCAGCGAAGGTGATCGAGCAAGCAATTATTTTTAAAGTTGTGTCTGTCTTTGACACTTAATGACACAGTAGGTGAAGCGCTCTCCTTCTGCCTCTGCACTGGAACTTGCTCCTAATCTGTCCAGACAGTGACTAATTAGCAGGGGCCTGAGGTGCATTCACTGGTCCGCAGAGAATTGCACTTATCTCAGCTTGGTGTTCGCTCGTACGCTCCAGCTCATTTTTCCTGGAGGTTTCCTGAACGCAGCTACCCCCCCCCCCCCCCCGAATTCATGCGAAAGAACGAGTATTTGTGGGTTTTTGACACTTTGCTTCGACAAATGTCACAGTTGGAGATAAGGATTGTGTGTGTGTGTGTATGGTATGTGGCAGTGGAGCTGGGCATTCACTTGATCGTGCAGTGTGAGACAGAAATAACTAGAGCAAAGCTCACGCTGTTAGGAAAGAAGGGGCAAAAAGGCGATGTGACAGGAACCTGAACTTATTTCTGCCACAGAGGTCCAGGGTTTGATCACTGTGAGGATGATGAGCCTGTCTTTTTGGATTCAAGGATTATGAATCACACTGCTCTCGGGATGCCTTTTGTGTTGCTGTTATACGATCTTGCTGTTCCCCGCACTAGTAGCAGAGCACTACTGTTTCTGGTGACATACTGACATCCAAGAGCGATCTACAAAAATAGCTCGTTCTAACCGGAACATTCCTTATTATTCTTTGAAAAACAACAAAACGCTGGTCCGCCTTCACAACCCGTGTGTTTTGCAGCGACGGTATTTACATTCGAATGTAATTCTCCACGCGGGAAAATGCCGCCGAATCCGGTTGTGTCGTTGATCGACAAGGAAATTGTTTAGCTTTTGCGGTGCTTTAATCTGTTCTTTCCTCTGAGTGTAATCAGCCGGCAGTTCCTCTGCTGTTCCAGGACACACACGACGCGAAATGAAAGAGTGTCTTCCTCATGGTGGAACGAACGACAGCAGAAGTATTAACTTCAGTGAACACCGGGGATGGTGGATGTTGTGGGGGGGGGGGATTACCGTAGTGAAAGATTCCAGAAACAATTTAATTACCCATTGTATAAATATACACCAAAGGTTTTGTGGTACACCTGATCATAAGTACGACGTTACGCATTATGAACGTCGTGTTGCAAATTTAGTCCCAATACGCTGGCACAATGGTGTTAGTACACTCAGGTACTGATGTAGGTGAGGTGAAGAAGCATTTCAGGGTTGAGGTCGGAGCAGAAGGGTCGCATACCTTCATGGGGTCTGCTTTGGGTTACCAAAAGAAGTGAAAGGATCATTTCATGCTAGCGTATATACGGAGTGGGTAGCACAATGGTCTAAGGCGCTGGGATGCTGATCGGAAGATCGGGGTTCGAGCCCTGTTATCTCCAAGCTGCCGCCCTTGGGTCCTTGAGCAAGACCCTTAACCCTCTGTGCTCCAGTTGCGCCGTATCATGGCCGACCCTGCGCTCTGACCCCAGCTTCCAAACAACAAGCTGGGATATGCGAAGAACGAATTTCACTGTGCTGTAATGTGACAAACAAAGGCTATTCGGCGATTCTATTCATAAACGATTGTGTGCATTCATCTTTGGAATAACGATTTGGAAACATATAGGCTGCGAAACTACTCTAGTATATTTTAAATCCAAAGTCCACATGCACTAGCGACTGCGTCTCAAGAACTGCCAGTGTAGAAAATGAAACTGTTAGGGTGCCAAAACTTTTGCCACGACTAATATTACACTGAAGGCCATGTTCAATTGAACGTTCTAATAGAAACTCTCAAAAGTATTTCTCCCCCCCTCTCGTGACTTGTACTGTATGTATACTGTATGTACACACGTGTTGTATTCTGAGCACGTAAGCGCATTAAACGCATCAACTACCGAAGAGCCGCCTCGATACCCAAACCGCTCTGTATCATCCGCCCTTTCCTCTTTACCAATCCGCTAGCTAAGTGGGAGGCTTTTCAATTCAAACTCGTATAGCTATAACCTAGAGGGTGCTCAGTAGAAGCCTAGCGGGTGCCGTGAATGAGGCTTTCACTCAGCAGCGGTAGTGGCAGATACGGTGTGCTGAGTGTAACGGCAGATGGTGAACAGATCCGGAGCCACAACGCAATAATGGTGGAAAAAGTGGAAAAGCTTCAAAATGGCGGCGTCGTTCCCTATCCGCTCCATGCACTTTATCTACATGTACGGCATTTTCCCTTATCCCAGAGCACTTTATTATTATTATTATTATTTTTTATCATCTTTTTTTATACATCTGAGCTGTTCTGGGATTTGAGCTCAAGGCATTTTGATCAGAAGACCAACATCTGAGCGAACACTTTCTCCTCTTTTCAATAAAAAAAAGAAATAGAGAAATAACTTCTTAATACTAATACAGACGTGGACAAAATTGTTGGTACCCTTTGGTCAATGAAAGAAAAAGTCACAATGGTCACAGAAATAACTTTAATCTGACAAAAGTAATAATAAATAAAAATTCTATAAATGTTAACCAATGAAAGTCAACATTGTTTATAACCATGTAAAAAAATGTAAAAAAAAAAACTCATGAAACAGGCATGGACAAAAATGATGGTACCCCTAGAAAACACAGAAAATAATGTGACCAAAGGGACATGTTAATTGTGTGTCCACTAATTAGCATCACAGGTTTACAACCTTGTTTTAATCAGCCATTGGCTCCTATATATCATGGCTCCAGGTAATCACTGTGTTTGGTGATATGGTGTGTACACACTCCACATGGACCAGAGGAAGCAAAGGAATTGTCTCAAGAGATCAGAAAGAAAATTATAGACAAGCATGTTAAAGGTAAAGGCTATAAGACCATCTCCAAGCAACTAGATGTTCCTGTGAGTACAGTTGCACATATTATTCGAAGTTTAAGATCCATGGGGACTGTAGCCGCATGGACGTGGCCGCACAAACAAATCTATAATCCGAATGGTAACAAAAGAGCCTAGAAAGACTTCTAAAGAGATTCAAGGTGAACTTCATGCTCAAGGAACATCAGTGTCAGATCGCACCATCCGTCGTTGTTTGAGCCAAAGTGGACTACATGGGAGACGACCAAGGAGGACACCATTGTTGAAAACGAATCATAAAAAAGCAAGACTGGAATTGCCAAACTACATGTTGACAAGCCACAAAGCTTCTGGGAGAATGTCCTGTGGACGATGAGACAAAAATCGAAGTTTTTGCCAAGGCACATCAGCTGTATGTTCACAGACGAAAAAATGAAGCATATCAAGAAAAGAACACTGTCCCTACTGTGAAAAACATGGGGAGTTAATCTGTTAGGGTTAATCAACAATGAAATCTTCTGCGTGGATGTCTTGAATCTGACAATGTTCTCAAGACTATCACTCACATCAGAAAGCTTGGTCTGTCTCTTCAACAGGACAATGGCTAAAAAGCACCCATGAATGGCTAAGAGGAAAACATTGGACAAAGTGGGCTTTTATGAGCCCTGACTCAATCATGATGGAAGGTTGAGATCAGGACCGGACACAACTCAGTGTGGGGGGTCGTGTTATCAGTTCCACTACTTCTACTTCTTCAAAAGTTCACTCACACCAAATATTGATTTGATTTCGATTCGCTCACGTTGAGAATTATACATTTTGCAAACTCACTGGTAGGTTGTTCAGCAATGACAAAAATAAACAATCATATAGATTTCTGAAAGCATTCTTTGTTTACAGCACTGGACTAAAACATGTGCACTGTACTGTATATGACATAAGCATTGAGAAACTAATCCCTGCTATTACCATAAAGTTGGAGGTACACTATAGTACACAATACATTTCTTTCCCCCCTCACTTGAACTGGGGAACCCCCCCCCCCCAACCTGTTTCCAGCATGACCATTATGGTATTGCTTAAATGTTATTAATATCAATCCTTCTATCGTTTAGTGCAAAAAGACAAAAGATGGGGGAACGGTGGCTTAGCGGTTAGCACGTTCACCTCACACCACCAGGGTCCGGGTTCGATTCCCGTCTCGGCCATGTGTGTGTGGAGTTTGCATGTTCTCCCCGTGCCTCACCGGGTTTTTCTCCGGGTTCTCCAGTTTCCTCCCCGGTCCAAAAACATGCACGGTAGGTTGATTGGCACCTTGGAAAATTGTCCCTAGTGTATGAATGTGTGTGTGTGAATGTGAGTGTGTGTGCCTTGTGATAAGTTGGCATTCCATCCAGGGTGTATCCTGCCTTAATGCCCACAGACGCCTGAGATAGGCACAGGCTCCCCGTGACCCAAAGGAAGATCGGATATAGCGGTAGAAGATGAATGAATGAAGACAAAAGATTTGCCGTTAGTCCTGCCGTTACTAATGTCTCTAAGCAAACAGAAAACTGTCCAAAGCATCCAAAGCAACATATTTTAATGAAAGATATTTTGGATCACGCCCGAAAATCAATTATCCAATAAAACAAATCCATCTTCTCTTTCGCCTTCTCACCGTATTTTAGTCATCCGCATATTCGGTTTTTCGACGAGGGCTTCCACCCTCGGGTCCTTGAGCAAGGCCCTTAACCCTCCGTGATCCAAGAGCGCCTTATCATGGCCGACCCTGCGTCCCTTCCTAAAACAATCTGGGATATGTGAAGAAAAGAATTTCACTGTGCTGTAATGTATATGTGACAAGCCTATTCTATTCTCTATCAGCTACCAACTTTTGTCTATATACTGTCTTATTTCTACCAAAGTATCAATCGTCCTTTAAAAGAGAAAGGATTCTGGCGGTCACAAAAAAAAGTAAAGGAAAAAGAAAAAATCCCCAGACAGACATGGAATAGCATCTGGTGTTTACTCAAGATTTTTGCTCAGTGGAACAAAAGGTAGAAGGATGCCGACATTTCTCAGGGTGAATCCAAAGCACAATGCGACTCCGACATTAGTGAGGATGTCGGGGGGGGGGAAAGGGGGGGGGGGGGGGGCATGGCTTAGAAATGTACTGTGTTTTCAGGGGAATATATAATATGTGAACCCCCTGACTTTAGCTTGAAGCATTCCACACTTCTGTCCTCTTTAATAGGTACACCAGGGCACCTGTTATTTTATGCCTTTTTTTTCTCACTGAGCCAAACCAGCAGTGGCAGCAGCACAATGTGTAAACACATGCAGGTCAAGAGCTTTATTTATGTAGACGTCGAACGTCAAAAATGAGAAAAAGTGTGATCTTTGTGGGCTGCTTTGGGTGTTTCATAAAAACCCCAAATCTCCCGGGATATTCCCATACAGCAGTCTCTATAGTTCACACCACAGATCATTTTTTTGTGAGAATCGGTATCCTGTAAGCTAATCTTCTGCAGGCTGAAGCCCCTGGATAATAATAATAGAATTCATGTTGAATTGTGTAACACTTTTTACAAATGTGTGCAAATGGAAAAGCATTGGTTATTTTAGCCATCGATTATTCCAACAATCAATCAAGTAATCGGATAAAAAGCACCTTTTTCTTTCTTAAAGAGAAATACTAATTAATAGAGAGTCTCTATAAATAAGACCTCTCTCTAAAAACAGAACAAGGAATTTATTTTTATTGCTGAAATTGCATCCAAGCCAAACCCATGTAGTTCACCGCCATAATAAAAGTCCTTCCGCAGTGGCCTTATAGAGAAAGGTTATGGGGAAACGATTTGTCTAATGAATCTTATTCTTACACATGTGTTTATTTATTAAATCTATTAAATCTAGTATCAAATGTTGTATTCCTGTCTCTGGAAAAGCTGCTTGAAATTTTCTTGACTAAATTCGGATATCTCTATGTATTTAAAAACGTGCTCCACATGGCCACTGCGGAGGGATATTTTGAACGGACCATATATAAATGGAAACATAAAAAGCAAAATATTACCATAATAAAAAAACAGTTAAAGAGTGCGTATTGCAGTCATAAATGATCTCAAACTTTGGAAACTTTCTGTCGTTTTCTTTGGCCTGATTATTCGCCCCTCGCTGTTTTCTCCAAGTTCCTCCATTTTTCATTCTGCTGTGTATTCCAGAGCGCTGCACAGGAAAGACCTGCACCAGATACAAACCAGCAGGGCGAGGAGAGGGGGACAAGATTTGATAGCATATAGCATATATATATATATATATATATATATATATATATATATATATATATATATATATATATATATATATTATATATATATATATAAACAAGCAACTAAAATAAAACAAAACAATATACAAGCACACAGCTGGACGTTTCTCTCGCCTGGATCATGCAAGAGAAGCACAAGACAGAGGTGAATCACTGAATGCTACAGATATTTATTTTTTAAATAAGATATCGCTTATTATGAAAAGTCCTTTGTTCATGGCCACATTTATCATTTACACAAAAAAAACCTCAAATATATTGAAATGTTTGTTTATTTTCCATCTCTTTTTTATTTATATTCAAAAGGGAAGCAATTAAAGATTAAAAAATAGCAGAGTAGAAGGCAATGTCATAGAAATTAAACTACTTTTACCTAATGGTTTTTGTGGGCGGAAACAAAGCTTAAATATTACATTAATATAATATAAAAACTGTTTTCGCAGTGACGGGACTGGAATACGATCCGTCCCTTGCAGGTTTCTACTCCAGAGTTCAGCGGATCCGTAATAACGGTCCGTGGGAAACGCAATGCTCCATGTTTTGTAAAATGGACTCGATGAATTTTTTTAATATTGAATTACTCAAGGAATCATGACAGCCCTGAAACATGCTATTAGATGGATAGCATATAACAGCAATAGGCTACATCATGTTCCCTTCCTGTCAGCCAAGTCACTCAAATCAGACAGATAAAGACTGAAAAGAGAGAGAGATTATGCATTACTATGTCTTTCCTGGCCTTCCTGGCCATTTTACTTCTAATTAACAAGGGTAGTTCAAACATTGCTGTTGGTAGGATTTTTCCCCTGCTCACCATTCTATGGGAATTCTAGCAGCTGCTAAGTTATCAAGCCAACCCAACCCATGCATCTGATACCAATCGTCATTGTTTTACTACAATCACAGTCACAGAGCGTGCTGTCTATGATCAACATGATCCTATTGACTCACATCTGTGATTTTTACTTCTGCAGAGGGATAACTACAAAAGTGAGCATTTTTTTGGCACACTCATAATATATGGTACATTGGGCTCAAAGGGTTGCTTCATTCATCTTCTACCGCTTTATATGACTTGTCTCTCGGGTCACGGGGAGCCTGTGCCTATCTCAGGCAGGATACACCCTGTATATAGTGCCAACCCATCGCAGGGCACACACACACTCACAATCACACACATTCTCACACTAGGGACAATTTTCCAAGGTGCCAATCAACCTACCGTGCATGTTTTTGGACAGAGGGAGGAAACCGCACCCCCTTGAGGAACGGGTAGAACATGGAAACTCCACACACATATGGCGGGAATCGAACCCCTGACCAACAGAGACAAACATGCTAATGCTAATGAAGTCTTGAATAGCTTTTTTTTACATACAGGTATCTCTAATTTTATTGTAGTATTTCTATTTGGGGAGACTTTTACTTTTTTACTCTCCCCAAAAAATCATTTTAGCATTGTGTGATATCGTGATGAGTCGTTCCTTGTCGCACAGTAAGCCACGGATCAGGGTAGAATGCGCACTCTGTCGTCACTCTGTTGTTTTGATAAGTCGATACCACCAAGCGACATATTCAACAGCAAGTAGAAGCGTTCTAATGCATTACTTTATTTTTGTTGTTGCAGTAGTTGTAAAGAAGGTTATGGGCTCATGATAATATGAATAGAAGAGCTGTTATTTGTCACATATGTACATTACAGCACAGTGAAATTGTTCCTTCGCATATCCCAGACATGATTTATATCAGAGCGACAGAAGCTCTTAAAAATCGGACAAAATATTTTCCTCTACCATTTTCATCCAGGGTTAGAGCGCAAGGTCAGCCATGATACGGCACCCCTGGAGCACAGAGGGTTAAGGGCCTTGCTCAAGGGCGGTAACTTGGCGATACAGGGGCTCGAACCCCCCGGATCTTCCGATCAACAGCCCAGCACCTTAAACCACTGAGCTTACACCCCTCTCTCTCTTTTCACATAAACTGAATTGATGAAGAGCCATGTGACAAAATGATAAGAGGAACATTACAGCCATAATAAATCTTTGGATACTTAAGTATATTTTAAGGTAAAAACGTTTGCACTTTTAATTAAGTGAACACTTAAATGGAGCACTTTCACTGGAGTGATATTTCACGTCTCAAGTACATGCTTTGTTCACTGACTTTGTAGTTTTTAAAATGGTATACAATTATTAAGTGTTAAGTACATTTTCAATGGTGGGTGAAAAGATTGTGATTCGTTGTTTTAAGAGCTGCTATAAATCATGTCAGCATTCTTCCCTCTCACAGGATTTCAAATTCCCGCCGTGATCGCTTCACAATGGCGTCCAATTCAAGATGAGCACTGAATTTCTGTTCGAGGATCAAAACGTTGCTCACATTCATGAAATTCTCAGCCTCTTACACGCCGTCAGTGTTCCGCTCTGGCGCAGTCCTTCAACAGTCCTTGTTTCCAAACCCTGTAAAAGTTATTGCGTATTTTATATGTATAAATACACAATTTATTGGGAAAGTAATATCGACCTAAGACATTAAAGTGTATTGTCCTTTCCCTTTCTCTTATTTTATGCACTACGGCAGCGATCACGTTTAATGCCCCCCCACTCCCGTCCCCTTTTTTATTACACAATTAATTACACCTCATGGCATGGGTTGAGCGTGTAGGGAGTGGAGGATGATCTATGCACCATGTCACAGGAGATGCTTTTTGCTTTATTTTGCTTTACCTCCCAAGTAAACCCAACAAACACACCTGACTTGCACGGACACACAGAGAGACGCTTCACCGGTGTCCCTGCAATCCTAACCATCAACTGTCAAGTGACACTAACAAGAGTACAAACAAGGAAATGAGACACAAAAGGACACGTTCTCGTTTCTCTGATGATTGCTTAGCTTTTAGATCTAATTTAAAAGCTTGGTGGCATGTATACGTCTCACCGTTCACTGTTTTCTGCACACTTTCTGTTTCCAGCAGTGCAATAAGGTCGGGGGTTCGAGCCATTTTATTGCCAAGCTGCCGCCCTTGGACACTTGAGCAAGGCCCTTAACCCCCTGTGCTCCAGGGGCGCTGTATCATGGCTGACCCTGCTCTCTAACCCCAGGTTCCGAACAAGCCGGTATATGCAACACATTTCACTGTGCTGTAATGTATATGTGACAAATAAAGACCATTCATTTATTCATTCATTCATCTTCTACCACTTTATCCGATCTTCCCTCGGGTCACGGAGAGTCTATGCCTATCTCAGGTGTCTATGGGCATTTAGGCAGGATACACCCTGGATGGAATGCCAACCCATCACAGGATACACACACACTAACATACGGGACAATTTTACAAGATGCCAATCAACCTACCGTGCATGTTTTTGGACCGCGGGGGAAACCGGAGAACCCGGAGAAAAACCCCCTGAGGTACACGGAGAACATGCACACACACAGCGGAGACGGGAATTGAACCCGGACCCTGGCAGTGTGAAGCGAACGTGTTAACCACTACGCCACCGTGCTCCCTTAAACGCTATTCTCTATGTGTTTATTTATTTTATATGCGTTAGTGGTTATGCAACATAGCAATGTTCGTAAGAGTGTTTCGCCAACTTTTTCAGTGCTAGAGTGTCGCTTTGCAGACTGATCGAGAACGCAGTCCTGTCAGCTGCCCTGACCAAAAAATAAATCAATAAACACCCGATAAACTTTGCAATTTTTCTTTATTTAGCTCAAGGATTTGTTTAGATTGAGCAAAGTGTGGCATATCTTAAAAGTAATTGGTTGTTGCGTGTATCAGTCTGTCACCCCGTCACACGGCCTTTCATTTCCAAAAAGGGATTATGCCAACATATAGAATCAGATCTCAAAGCCACGGAAAAACAGTTTTCGCTTTCCAAACTAGTCGTCGGGTTTCGGCTGCATTCCGGAGCGTACCCGAACCGCATCCGGCACGATGGCAGGAATTAGGCCATGATGCCGCCTGGCATATTTCCCTGACAATAGAAAGCCATTGGGAGATAAGGACCCTGATAGCACTTCGGCGTCCTGTCAGATCACTAGTTTCTTTCTCGCCCCTGAAATGCAAATGAACTCGAGAGCCTGGTGCATTTGGAACTTATTAACGCTCTAGAATTTTTCCCCCCCTCCCTGCTCGCGCCTCTGAGGACAGAAATGTGTAGTTTGACAGAAGAGGCGAGTCCCCGTAACCCACACTGCTGTAAACGAGTCCCCGGAATGTCTGATGGGAGAGCTCTGAGCTACTGACTCGTTCCTTCCGACTCCCACCTGACAGCCAGGAGTAACACACTCAATTTTTCATGACATCTGCTTCAGTGAGTTCATTGCCTTTAAATGGGACATTTCCACCATATTACCCATTTTACCAGGCCTGTTTTGGCACGCTTGATTGATGAGAGACGAGGAGAAATGTAAGGATGTTCGAGGCAAGGAGAGAATGTCTTTTTCCTTTTTTTTCTTTTTTTCTTTATCAAGGACGACCTATTTACAATCTTCTATATTTAGTAGCTGCCATATATGTATTTGAATTCCTGTTTGACTCGGCAGGTGGATGGTATCTTGGCACTCAGGTGTGTACGATGCTGATAGAATTGCATGCTTTGGGATTGAGATCGAGAATGCATCTCTGAATCCCCTTATATTCCTTTCTTCCCTCCTCTGGGATTGCCTCTTTGAGGAAATCCTTTAAGGTTCTTTATAGAGCCCTATCACACCTACTGTGCCTCTGCGTTTCAGAAAGGAAGAACTGATAGCCAGTCGAAGAACCATTTGCTGTTTTCTGCTTCATTTTTTTCTATTATTTCTCGGCCCCGCCTGATCCACAGGTCTTATTGGATCAGAGATGTATTGTTTTCTTGCTAGAGTTTGTCCAGATGGATTTTGGGAAAGCACAATCTGCATTCCTTGCACATTTCAAGCGTGCTCATTGTACTGGGCTTCTACAGCAAATGCTGTATCCAGGTTGTATTGTGGATAGGAATGATGCTATCCCATGTAATGAAATATTGAAGGAGTGAAATAAAAATGAAATAAAATTGAATGTCAACAAACCGTAAAGAAACATTAACAGAGTAACTTAAAATACTTGTTTACTAAGTAGCATTTCTCCGGCCCAGGGCATTAAAATGTCTACATCACTATTAAACACTGCACCTCAACTGTAGTTCCAGTACAGCTGTATTAGAAATTAACATGAATTAATGTTATGCCATATATATATATATATATATATATATATATATATATATATATATATATATATATATGCAGTGGGTCCTCAGGTTATGACGTTGATCCGTTTCTTAAGATGCATCGTAAGTCGGAACATAAAAAATAAAAATACTGTACGTACAGTGCTATAATAAAATATAACAGGTTAATGACATAAAGAAGTATTAAAAAAGAGAGAACAATTCCTTACCATATGAATTAATTAAAGTAAACATTAATAAAAAAAAGAGAGAACAAGAGAGAACAACTGCCGTCTTCTTCTCCCTACAACCACAACAAAGCGTATTCTTCTGCCGTGCGCCCAAAACTAGTTCGCGAAACTAGATGCGTAATATATATATATATATATATATATATATATATATATATATATATATATATATATATATATATATATATATATATATATATACAGTGGAACCTTGGTTTATGAGTTTTACTGTAAGAGTGTAACACACAGCATGCACTATGATAAAGCTTGTACACGACAGTGTATGTGATACTGTTCAGTAATGGATATTAACGAAACATAGACAGTGTTACAACACTAAGACATTCATTATATTTATATAGAGCTTTTCTAGGTATTCAAAGAGACTTATATTATGAGGGGATCTCCTCATCCACCACTGGTGTGTGCTGCATCCACCTGGATGATGCGACGGCAGCCATAGTGCACACAGGTTACTGGTGGAGAGGAGACAGAATGATGAAGCCAATCAGTAGATATGTTTAGTAGATTTGTTAGGAGGCCGTGATGGTCAGAGGCCAATGGGAGAATTTGGCCGGGATGCCGAGGACATCTTGGGATTTTTAATGACCACAGAGAGTCAGGACCTCGGTTTAACGTCTCGTACAAAAGACAGTGCTTTTTGATTGTACAGTGTCCCCTTTAATATACTAGGGGTGTTAGGACCCACACAGACTACAGGGTAAGCGCCCCCTGCTGTAAGCGCACATCCAGATACTAACCAGGCTCAACCCTGTTTAGCTTCAGTGGGCAACTAGTCTTGGGCTACAGGATGATATGGCTGCTAGCCATATCTATCTGTCTATCTATCTATCTATTTATATCTCTATCTATCTATCTATCTATCTATATATCTATATATCTATATATATATATATATATATATATATATATATATATATATATTATATATATGTATGCCTACCACCTGGGATTTGACGTGCTACTTATAATACTTATAATATAAATATCTTGTTAAATGAGAACTTGTCATGAGGCCAAAGTCTAAACCCAGAGCAGACTTCAGGGAGAAGCCACTCCCTGAAAAGGTTCCGTGTGATGTGCAGGAGAATGGAACGCTGAATTGCATCAAATATTTATAGATAGTTCTCAAAATGCAATACTTTTTTACTTTTGAGACGCATGCGACACTATAACACAAGTTCTTTTATTCAAAGTGGAATGTAAAAGGATCACTTTGACTAGAGGAATATTAAAGCAAGGGGGTGCAAGTGTCCACCATGTCATATAAAGCTGGTGTTTTATTCTGCATCTTCGCTGGATTTGCGAACATTCGATTCACTCTACATTTACGCAATAGAGAAGTTTGTGGCAACAAGTCCCGTGTGCGCTTTTTAAACATCTTATATTTAGTACCGTATTTAGTGGTACAGCCTCTACTCTTCTAGGAAGTGATTTGAGCTCAGATTTGTGCTCATTCAGCCAAAATGTACTGATGTAGGTGAGGTGAGGTGAGGTGAGGTGAGGTGAGGAGGCCTGTGGTGCTGTCAGTGGGAACAGTTCATCCCGAAAGATATTCAGAAGCGTTGAGGTCAGAGCTCTATAACCCGGACACCGAAGATCTTCAGCTCCAAACCATGTAAAAACCATACCTTCCCTTAAGGGGGCTGCCACTGTGTACATGCAGGTCGTCATATCGAAACAGGTTAAATTCTACTATTTTAAAGCAGAATAGTGAATAAAAAAGCCACGCCCTACATTTGTGTGCCTCCAACTTGGTGTGAACAGTTTGAGGAAGAGCCACACATGGCTGGAAAAGTTCCAATACTTTTGTTCATATCGGTCATATAGTTCATAGTTCGGCATCCTATAAAATGACAGTGGATTTGGCGTGGTGGAATGAACTTCCACCAGATGTCCGAACAGCAGATTCACTGGTGACGACCTACAATACCTCTTCCTGAAACTCTTTGCTTTGCACTCTTTTGGCATAAATAAATAAACAAACAAACAAATAAATAAAAAAGCCTCTCAGCAGAGTTTTAGGCTGATTGAGTTTTACGTTTGTGATCTAGAGAGATCTTTTGATTTATTCATAGATAAAGACTATTTTTGGACGTCGCTCTGAATAAGGGTGTCTCCTAAAAGCCGTAAATGTAAATAAGACATATTTATGAAAACATTGCTAGACTGGTTTTTGTTCTTACTTAAGCTGGGTGATGCAATTATATATATATATATATATATATATATATATATATATATATATATATATATATAAGGATATAGGATATAGACTCGTAAGTCTACAGGAGATAAATTGGAATTGCATCTGCTATATACATGTTGTACATCAGACGGCCTGTAACAGCAACCCGACCTTTACATCCGTTCTAATGGAAAATACCGTGAGCAGCACGCCCTCGACCACACTTTTGGAAAAGGAAGTAGAGAGGAATGGTACTTACAGATATGCGCTACACTTCTACTCAGCAGTGATTACTACTACGCAACACACTTTCCTGTATTCACTACCCTATTCGGAATGCCAAGATATGGCTACAGAGCTATAAATGAGCGTCTCTCGTTTAACCCAAATTTACATACCAAAGACTTCTGGGCTTCTTGATCATTCCAAATGGCAGCTATTCAATGTTTTATACAACTCTTCAGGCTGGAGACGTATAGGTAAACATTTTTTTTTTTTTTTATGAGCAAAAGCGATTACTATTATGTTCTTTTATCCGGCGCCGCGATGGGCCATGGTGTATTGCCTTAGACATGATGAATAATTTAGCAGTCTCTAGATTAGAGCTTCATGTGGGATATTAAATAGTTATCTAAAGTGCTGATATGCTAATCGTGGCATAATTAGTTTTCAAATGATAAGCTGATGATGATAAACGTCGGCGCGGTGACAGACGTCTCGTGCTCGCTTCGTTCAGTCTGGCTCTGACGCCAGCTCCGAAAGCCTGCGCTGAAGTGTTTCAAAATTGAAAGCCGGTAAACAAAGGAACGAGACTCTATTTCGTTGACCAGGAGGCGCCTATCACACCTATGTTTACATCTCTGTACAATATGAAATCAGATATGAGGGGTTTATTTTGTGTATCCTAGCCTGAACTTAATGAAAAGTGTCCTAAGCTGTCTGGGGTGAAGCTGCACTTGACTCTTGGACAGGAGGATAAATACTTCACCTTCACAACGACATGTCGCATTAGGAGTCGGAGTCTTTATTCTGAATGCTAACATGGTTATTTCGGTCAAACGTGACACCGGTTCCAGGAACGAGTGCGTGTGATGTGCAGGGTGTGACTGTGGTGAACTCCCCGTGGGAGGAGAACGTGGCTGCCAGGTGGCTCGCTTCCTCTGTGATAAACTGCTGAGGGAGAAAAACGAATGAGAAACTTCAGGTTCCCTCATTCATTAGCGCCTTTCTCTCTCAGAGTCTATCCCATATTTCTCTGTCATCACTCTCTCTCTCTCTCTCTCTCTCTGTTTCTTTCACTCCTTCTAAATCCCCTTCGAAATCTCTCACCCGCTCTCAAGTTCATTTATTTTTGCCATGGTTCTTAAAGTAAGGTCTCTGAAGAGTCACCAGGGGTCAGGTTTATTTGTTTGTTTGGGTTGTTTGTTTGTTTGTTTGGGATCCCAGTCGAGTACGAATAATGCAGTTTAATTCGAATTGGGATCATTGGGAAGTGTGATTTTGATGATAATGTAATATTTGTTTGTGGGTGTTTTCGGGGCGTCACGATCAAGAAACATTATTATTATTTTATTGAAACAAAAATCCCTCGGACGTGGACGAGCTCGTCTTTACACCACTCTCTCCTTTTCTCCCTCCCACTCTTCTCCTTGTTCTCTCTCTCCCAAAATAAAAGACCACATAACCATATATAAAATAACAACATTCATTACATGTGTTTACATGAACTCTTGCACTAATTTTTAAAATTTTGTTTATGATTAGTTTGGCAATTCGTTGAGACTGTGTTGTGTTGCTGCCTGGGGACAAAAGTCACCATTGCAAATTGCAACATTAAAAATTGTTTATTTGTTTGTGCGTTCCTTTTGTTAGTAGGATACATTAGTCTGTATTTGAAGCAGGACAACTGGGAACGCACCAGGATTTGAATGGGTTTAACAAGATAGTGATGGCTAGACACAAAACTGCAGCTCTTGTGTAGCTCTCGCGTGTTCCCGGACTACAAAACGAAAACGCCGAGAACAAACACTAAAAAGTGTTTTATGATTTTGAAAATACAAAGAGCACCCTCATAATTAAACTGTAGTCTTCTGAAAGTATATAGAGTAGATAAAACTATTGTTTTGCCCTTGTGCTGGTTCATAGTTGAATTAAAATGACATTGTGTGTGTGTGTGTGTGTGTGTGTGACTGGCATAGAGAATTTTCCTGTCCTGTTTTGTTTCTTTCTCTGCTTATAACCAAACTTGAAAGCGCAAAAAGATAAGGATAAATAGACTGGACTGGAGCACAACTGGATGTGTGTTACCTGCTTCTTTCACTCACCTTCTCTTCACCTACAGAAACATCAACACAAGCATCCACGTAAATTCCAATTGTCTTTCTCACTTCAGGTTCTTAGCTCCGGTCGGTTGACCTATGGGGAAATATTATAATGACATTTTTACCTCACAAAATATAATATCTATTTAAATCTACTTCTAAATTTAAATCAAATCATAATTTTATTTCATAATCTGCTAATCCCAGGGGCACGGTGACTTAGTGGTTAGCACCGCCAGGGTCCGGGTTCGATTCCTGTCTCGGCCATGTGTGTGTGGGAGTTTGCATGTTCTCTCCGTGCCTCAGGTTTTTTTTTCTCCGGGTTCTCTAGTTTCCCCCGGTCCAAAAACATGCACAAAAAGGTTGATTGGCACCTTGGAAAATTGTCCCTAGTGTATGAATGTGTTGAATGTGAGTGTGTGTGTCCTGTGATGGGTTGGCATTCCATCCAGGGTGTATCCTGCCTTAATGCCCATAGACTCCTGAGATAGGCACAGACTCCCCGTGACCCGAGGGGAAGATCGGATATAGCGGTAGAAGATGAATGAATGAATACATGAGTGGATGGTGGGAGGAGGAGGAGGAGGAGGAGGAGGAGGAGGAGGAGGATGTGTCAAAAATGCTGAAAAGTAAACATATTAACACAATTAAGAATCTATAGCTTGAAAAAATAGTAGGGCTTTTTAATAACGTGTTAACGCAATGCAGGCAAAGATATTTTGTCGAGGGGTGTTGAGCAGTGGTCTTTGGCATTTGTAATCTTCAGCATTTTCAGAACTAACTGTAATTTAACCATTAACTGTTTTGTCGCAGTAACTGTAATGGATTATATGTAATTTATGCACCATGTAAATATGGAACCATGTACCATATTTAACAATTAAATCAACCATTAAAAATTACATACAGAATGAAACAAATATTAAAAAATAGTTTGTCACAATTAGTTATAGCATTAAAACCATAAAAAGTATTCATTCATGGTACATTGCGAACGGGAAAAATATGAGTTACGAGTTAATCGGCATTAAATATTTTATTTTATTGACAGCCCTAATAAATAATCAATTGTGAAAGGTGTAAAAAATGATTAAACATATCTATTTTCATTTGAAACATTAAATAGTATTAACTATTAAATGGCAACTGTAAACTTCTAAATCCAAATCCTGTGAATAGCAAAACAACACTAACATTGATCTTATTCTGAAGTACAAAATGAGGGCAGATAAAAGTAAAATGTTATTTTATTTTGCCTTAATTAATGAATACAGTGGAATTTTATAGCTTTGCATCCTTCTTCTCTGACCTTTACGCGAGAGTGCAGCTACAGGTGTTCTGGTGAAATTTAAAATAGATACTCTTGGTCAACAGTGCTGGTGGGCCGCATATTATTGATTTTATGACGGAGACTGCGGGCCGGGGGAAATTTGAACACGGGCCGCATTTGGCCCCCGGGCTGGACTTTGGACATGCCTGCAGTACAGTATAACAACCTGCATTATTGCTACAGATGTTAGTCTTTTAATTTCCCAATAAGAGAGAGTGGGCTATAAAATGATGTCATGATGGTGTATAAGATCTCTAAACTCTTGTGGACACCTCATCACCACCTATAAGAGGTTCCTTCACAAACTGTTTCCTCAAACGCGGAAACACACACTTGTATTGAATGTCACAGTATTACAATTTCCAATATGAGGGGAAGTGAGAGCTCAGGACCTCTGGACCGGAAGATCGCAGATTCGAATCCCACCACCACTGAGGTGCCAATAGTGGGCCCTTGAGCAAGGCCCTTAACCCTCAATTGCTCACTTGTAAGTCACTTTGGATAAGAGCGTCTGCCAAATGCCATAAATGTACATGTAAATACCTGTTCTAGAGATGTGGCTTGCCAAACTTGCATGGACCGCACAGACCCAGAGCCTTAACTATTGAACCACCACTGGCCTGTATAATTATCTGTCCCTTACAATTACCTCCACTTTTCTATGAAGATGTAGATTTGTTGTGTGGGATGTTTATCTCTGTTCTCAGCATTGTGACAAGTTTCATTATATAAGAAAGTCCATTCATTGTGCTTTAATGTAAATGTGACTAATAAAAGCATCTTCAAAAAAAGAAAGCTGGAAATATTGAGGCTCTTCTCTGTTCTGGCACTGTGGTGGTGGTGGAATGAACTCCCCCTGGACGTCCGAACAGCAGAGTCACTGGCTGTCTTCAAGCGTCGACTGAAGACCTATCGCTTCCACAAATACTTAATGTAGCATGTTTAACTGTCTTGGCATCACAAAAAAACAACAACAAAAAAACCCTCAACTGAGTATAAGATTGTTTGTATCTTAAGTTTGTAATCAATCACAGGAGAGTTTTTCTTAGATGGAGATCTAATGCACTTTTTTTTTGTATGCCACTCTGGATAAGAGAGTCTTCTAAATGCTGTAAAAGAGTGAAATAACCAGTGTACATTTTGTACCGCTGAGTTTTTCTTTATCTGCTCTCTCAGGCCAAAAGAGGGTTTTTTTAATACTCTCTAGGCCTTTAGGCTCTAGGATTTTCTAAGTAGAGGCTCTGCGGCATTTTATCTTTTTTTTCAGTGTTAATTGTAGCTTGTTAAAGTTATTATATGATTATTTATTTACGGTTTATTAATATGGAAATATTAGGCACATTTGTATAAAGTAGTTGCTTGGTGTAATATTGTGCGTTTAGTCTAGACAATCGTCTGCCTTTAGGAGTGGGGGAAAAAAATATCAAAGGCTAGAAAATGCACATTTATAAACCTGATGGCAGCAGATTTCCACATTATACTAAGGTCTAAGTGCAGCAGGTTCAGAGATGCTAATGTGCTAATTGAGATGATGTGTATTACGTGTACGCTAGCGTTTGCTTATGTGTGCAGCGCTTTTGTGCCGCACTCTTACGTAAAAAAAAAAAAGACACTATCAATTATATCTTACTACCTCTTTTTTTCCCCTCTCGCTATAATTATCCTCATCATTACTGATTAACATTATGGCGTCGAGTGGGACGGAATTAGCAAGGGCATACTGTCGGAAAGCCCTGTAGGCACAGCGATTGGACGTGGCTATCCTGAGGCAGTGTGTAAACTCTTCATTAGTCTGTTGGGCTTTGCTTCATTAACCTTTGCTCCACTTGCTCTCCGTGGCACGTTTGATTTACTTCACTTCCTAACTCCGCGTGCCGAGCTTCACCTGGAGCACTTTCAATGTCAAAACCGATTAAAGTGGCAGACAGGCATAAACCCGCAGGCCCGGGATACGTAACGGATCTTACAGATGTTTAAAACATGACTTTAGATGGAGATCATTTATACATATATAATGTGTCTGTGTCCGTTGTGCTCGGTGGTTTGGTCATTACCAGGTCCTCAAAATAACACTGACCTTAATAAGCACACGGTCCTATTTCGGAGCATGAGCATGTTTAGGGACAAAATGTGGTGATGGAATAAGCAATCTTGTTGTCGGACCTCGAAGACATTCGTCTCCTTGTATCCACTCTAGCAGTCGATTTCCCGGCATGTTCCCTCTCCCGGAAGAGTCACTACAGCGCATGTAACGAATTTTAATTGGAACTTAAATCGACAAATGCAGACGCGAAGCAGCCGCACCGAGAATTCAGGGCGTCTCTGCTTCTTGCCTTGTCTAGGACGGTTCCCAGTGGGTTATGTACACGTACTGTAACAATCCCCATGCTTATAAGCCGCGTGAATGATTTGTCATGTTTCTCCACACAACATGCTACTGTCCAACTTTACAACAACATTTCTGTGCTCCTCTTTCTTAAGGATAAACCCAGACAAATGAAAAGCCTTTGTTAATAAGGTGAATTGTGAATGCTGTTGACATCTCTTAGAGAACATCTGCATAATGGTGCTGACAATCAAGCTTTTGAGAGCCCTAAAGCCTGCTTGATTCTTCCGCTGCATGCCGCTACGAACACGTCAAGACACCCATGCATGCAGTCGTCTGCCTTCATATCTGTATATATCAGATTAGTACAGAAAGGAATTGTAATGGCATAACTTGTAGCGCTGCCTCCATACAGCTGTTTATGCAGTTCCTGCTTCTGACCTTAGGTTGTTGTTTCTTATGTGATCCTCTCAGACTTTCCCTTCCTCGTCTTCATTCGAGGGAAAACTGTAAATTACCACTAGATTTATCCATTCCTGCCTTATAACCAGTGTTCCAATGATAGTTCTGGGATTTATCACAATCTTAACCTTTATCCGGAGATCCATATCCACACCCGATCTTCAAAAACCAAACAAAAACAAAGATAAGCAAGGCCTTCTCTGTGATCACAATCACTGTCTTACGCTGTAATATATTCCCTGAATGTACGGTTCACGTATTCATACCCCAATTATTCGGTACAGGGACTTTCGGTTTGGTACAGAATTCAATCATTTTTATGTGTGGAACATATGTGAGTTCCCTCAGTGTTGTAGTGCAAGTGTTAGACTCGCAATCATACACAATAATGCCAGAGTTATAAAATAAAAAAACAAAAAAAACAAAGCAGAGATAGCACAGTGTCACAGTTCTTGCACTGGAAATAAGAATAGTATGCAGCATGCAATGCATGGTGAAAGCTCAGGGGTTAAAGCATTGGTTTCTGGACTGGAGGTTTCTGGAGGTTCAAATCCCACCACCACCCTGCTGCCACTAGTGGGCTATTGAGCACGGCCCTTAACACATTTACATTTACATTTGCAGCATTTGGCAGACGCTCTTATCCAGAGCGACTTACAATTGAGCAATTCAGGGTTAAGGGCCTAAGCTTAGTGGTGGTGGGGTTTGAACCCATGATCTTTCGGTCCAGAGTCCAACACCTTAACCACTGGGCTATCACCTCCCCACTCAATTGCTCGGATATAAGTCACTCTGATTAAGGGCGTCTTGAATCTTGAATCAAAAGAGGGTTAGCATCTAGCCACTTCCAGATTATCAGCCAATGTTGGCACTGTTGATTCTTTAGGGTTTTATGTCTAGCTTCAAAATATTTCCTTAAAAGAAGTAAATGCTGAAGGAAAGAAGTGAATGCACTTCACATATTGAGGGAGTGAATTATTGAAGAGTGCAAAGAATAAAGGCATTTGTTAAACTATGCAGAAATGTGTAGAACAGTTATGTAGGGCATATCTTTAGAAAATTCAATATTACACAAACTTCTGTATTACTCAACTATTTCAATTCATTTTTGTGTTTATTAATTTTTACTGTAGTTTGTGCCAATTTAATTGATTACTCTGTGTATGAATATAACGTATTGCATTTTATTTATTATGTTATTGTTATACAATACTATACAGCTATACTATATATATATATATATATATATATATATATATATATATATATATATATATATATATATATATATATATATAGATAATAATTTGCAAAATAATAAAATGCAAAAAACATTACAAGCAAATGTATGCTTTATATTTCTTCCTCATAATTGGATCAAACCATAAATTAAAACTGAGATACATGCCAAGGTGTGGATTTTTATGTGTATATATATATATATATATATATATCGATATATATATATATATATATATATACATGGCTGGCTTAGTGGTTAGCACGTTCGCCTCACACGGCCAGGGTCTGGGTTCGATTCCCGTCTCGGCCATGTGTGTGTGGAGTTTGCATGTTCTCCCCGTGCCTCAGGGGGTTTTTCTCTGGGTTCCCCGGTTTCCCCCAGTCCAAAAACATGGACGGTAGGTTGATTGGCACCTTGAAAAATTGTCCCTAGTGTATGAATGTGTGTGTGTGTGTGTGTGTGTGTGTGAGTGTGTGTGCCCTGCGATGGGTTGGCATTCCATCCAGGGTGTATCCTGCCTTAATGCCCATAGACGCCTGAGATAGGCACAGGCTCCCCGTGACCCGAAGGGAAAGATCGGATATAGCGGTAGAAGAAGATGAAGATGAATGAATGAATATATTATATAATCATTTCTCATCTATCAATCGCAGAACAACCTTCTAGACCCCAACCCATCTGTTTTTAAAGCAACAACTCTTTGTATTGACTCTTTGTATTGAGTTCTGAACTATTTATTATGGAAATGTTGTTAGTTGTGGCAGTTTGGGGCTGCCTGTACTGTACGTATAGTGTAAAGTAAGATATACTGAGAACTGTTAGGTATCACATACAAAAACGTGGCGCTATACAACACAAATATGAATTGGAAATTTCGTAACAATTGAATGTAACTAGTTTACTAGAATTTTACTCTCTTTTAAATGTTTAAGATCTGTGAAGAAAAACTGAGCTGTTAAAATCGAGTTGCAAACTTTTACATCATCTGCGCTCTCGTCTTTATGAGAGACAGTAACGTACACAACCTGGAGGCTGACTAAATCAGGACTCATCAGGCAGTGTTTTTTTTTTGTTTGCTGAAGTTTGATTGCCCATCGCAGCACAGATACTCATGTAAGGTTTTGGAGAACTGCATGTGTAACATTTCTCAGTTTCCTCCTCTGGGTTTATTGAGACTATATTACAGTACTTCCTTCCTAGTACACTATGAGCAGGCTAGTAAGCAATCTTTTACTCTCTGTATCGACTTACTGTTGTGATTATTATTATTACAACACTACCCTTGGAGTAGTGGTGCTTTCATCAGTGAAAATTATAACTAAATATATATATATATATATATATATATATATATATATATATATAATATATATTTAGATATAACTAAAGATCGTCGTCAACGAACTATTATCACGTCAGGAAAACTTAATTAAATTTAATTAAAACTTAATTAAATGTATAATGTAACATTGTTGATTGTTGTAATTGTATTGTAATAATAATTGTAATAATTGCATTGTAATAATAATAATCATATAATCTTTTTTTTTTTGCAATGAACCAGCACTCTATACATTTACTGTAAAGAGTCTCCATTAGGTTACTTTGCCCTGTCAGACCGTTTGTGAGACGCGCATTGTTTTGTGCCAGAGTAGGTACACTATATAAGTGGCAGCACCTAATTTGGCCTCTACACATGCCATGACTGCTCATAAACACGGCCACACTTCAACGCCGAAGCATAAACCAGCCTTAAGTCACACTCTTCTCTAACTCTAAGTATAGCCTTGAAGCCTGAGCTCAGATAAGCGCCCGGAAGACGCTCGGAGACCCAGTTAGGAGTAAATCAGGCTCACGGCCCTGTGACATTGACAGATTAATAAGGAAGAGAAGCCTCGCGCACTGAGGGTTGTCTGAGCGGCGTCTCCGAATACATCAAGATAAACCCCTGATGTCTGAGGGGCTTTCGGTGCCGGAAATAAAGATATCAATCTCGTTGTGAGATTGCAACCATCATGACTTCTAAGTCGCTATCTGTCCATGTCGAATTTCTACCTTTAACAAAGCAAACAGGAGAAGAAAATGGCCTCTTGTTTCCCACAGGGTTTCTGGTGATAAGCTGTACTGTGTGCAATGTGTGAATTAATAAATGGCTTGTTTGGCTGTCTCTGTGGAGGAATTTGACAGGCCTGGCTGAAAACATGCTTAGTGATGATGAATATATTGCATCCTCTGTAGGTGTGTGGTAATTAGATTAGCGAGACGTTGCTTTCTCACAGTTTGGCTTCACAAAAGCAAATGTGATTCGCAAAGTTTATTCTCTCTCTCTCTCTCACTCTCTCTCTCACTCTCTGCTTCTGTGAGCTCTCTTATTTGCTTGTTTCATCATCTCCGCTGTGGTAAACATAGATAGATCGACTATTAGAGTTTACATTAAAAAAAAGTTTTAAATATCAATGTTTGATTATGTAATAAATGTAAAATTGAACGTGTAATTGCATCAATTTCAGACTTTTGTACAAAAAACTTTTGTTACAAACTAAAAGAATTACGTAGTTTTTCTATAATTAGCATTAATAGAAACGAGGGGGAAAAAATTGGATGGCTCCAGCACAATTTCACAAACACTGGAAAGAGGCATTCTGGAAATGTACCGAGAGTGTTTTTAAAAAAACATTTTGCACCAAATTAGGTTAAACAACAACAAATCAGTCACACGACTGGGTATTTTGTTAACCTGAAATCTGCAAAAACTGCCTTGTGGACCAATTTCAGAATTATGATCCTCAACGTCGAATGAAGATTGTGATCATCAGCATTACAAAATATCATCAAAATATTCCAAGAATCCGTAGCCAGTTATTATGACTTCATAAATCGGCCGTATTATAAGATTTTACGTCTCACTAAAGCAATAAAGGAGCCTGAAATTACTGTATCTGTGATTTAACACTACCCTTGGAATAGTGGTGCTTTCATCAGCGAAAATCATAACTAAATATCGTCGTCAACGAACTTTTATCACGTCAGGAAAACGAGCAGAGACAACGAAAATGCTGGTCATGTGACTATAATTAAATGTATAATGTAACATTGTTGATGAATAAAAACTAAATGGGGTTTACAAAATAAAACGTATGCTAAAATATCTCTTCATGTTTGTTGACAAAACATGACGAAACAAAATGTTATAACATTATTTTGTCTCATTTAGGTGCATTATTATTATTATTATTTTGCAGTATTTAGGTTTCTCGTGTCGTCGCTCACTGGTATAAACCCACGCAGCCATTGTTTAGAAAATGACAAAGCCAAAGTTAAATCCAATATTTTATGGCATTGTGATGCAATGCTATTTTATTTATTTACATAAATCTATGTGTGTGTACTTTTAACATGACTGGTAAAATAAATGTAGAAAATTCAAATCAGAGTCTTCGGGAATGGATGTTTTCTCGAATCTATAACAATAGTAAAAAAAAAAGTTTGCCTTTATTAAAAGACTTATTAAGTGAACTCTGTATTCATTCTGCATTTGGGGTCCCCCGAGACCCCCTCCCATCCCTGACAAAAAGTATGAATGTGACTAAAACTGAAAACTAAAACTAAATCTGCTATTTAATAAGCAGTGGTCACATCAGAGTTATTGCATCGCTGCTTCAGTTTGTCACTTCTCTAAAGAAAAAAACACATACACTTATTAAAGTTGTTTTTTTTTCCATCTGTTTACTTTTTTTTTTTGGTTTGGCTTTTGGATAGAATTAGCTTTCCAATTTAAATGATGGCTGGCTGACAATGTGCTGGAATTAAAAGAAGACAAGCAGGGATTGATGGCCGACACTGAGATCCCGCTAATAAGACAGACATCAGCCGAATTGTTTGGCGAGTGGACGAAGTGCAAACCAGCAGCCTAAAAATACAACACATATGTGTGAAACCACAAAGCAGCTTCTCAGTCGTGAGAATGGGGATATTTTTTCCTTGGTGTAAGTGATGGCTCATGCACACGCCTCCTCATTAGAGCTAAGTGTTAATGATGGTGACTTGCTTTACCTTTAAGATATTATTGACGTCTTATTAACTTTTGAAACCAAACTACATTCAGTTTTTTTCCACAGAATCAGAGACAGTCAGAGACATCAAAAATCCAATGATTAACAATCCTGTATGTAGAACATTATTACATATAATACATATAATATTGTATTATTTTACTCCGAGGAAAACTAGGTTGCTGCTGGAATAGGTGTTAGTGAGGCCAGCAGGGGGTGCCTGCCCTGTGGCCTGTGTGGGTCCAAGCACCTGCAGTATAGTGACGCGGACAAAAAGCATCTTTAGGAAGTCAAAAAGCTTTAAAATATATATTATACTGTCAAAAAGCACCATCTTTTGGATGAGATGTTAAACCGAGGTCCTGACTCTCTGTGGTCTTTAAAAATCCCAGGATGTCTTTCGAAAAAGAGTAGAGGAGTGTTCTCGGCATCCTGGCCAAATTTGCCCATTGGCCTCTGACCATCGCAACCTCCTAATCGTCCCCATATCTACTGATTGGCATCATCAATTTGTCTCCTCTCCACCAGTAAGCTGGTGTGTGATGGACATTTGAGGCCCTTTGGCTGCCGTCGCGTCATCCAGGTGGATGCTGTACACTGGTGGTGGATGAGGAGATCCACCTCTCACAATGTAAAGCACCAGTGTCCAGAAAGTGCTATATAAATATAATGAGTTAGTAATTATCATTATTATGTACTTTCTAGGTGGGCACGGTGGCTTAGTGGTTAGCACGTTCGCCTCACACCGCCAGGGTCCGGGTTCGATTCCCGTCTCGGCCATGTGTGTGTGGAGTTTGCATGTTCTCCCCGTGCCTCAGGGGGTTTTTCTCCGGGTTCTCCGGTTTCCCCCCGGTCTAAAAAACATGCACGGTAGGTTGATTGGCACCTTGGAAAATTGTCCCTAGTGTATGAATCTGTGTGTGAATGTGAGTATGTGTGCCCTGCGATGGGTTGGCATTCCATCCAGGGTGTATCCTGCCTTAATGCCCATAGACGCCTGAGATGATCGGATATAGCGGTAGAAGATGAATGAATGAATGAATGTACTTTCTAAGTGACTGCCAGAAAGGCAGTCTATGTGGAATGTGCTGCTTTAAAGACAGATGGGTAGGGGTCTAGAAGGTTGTTCTGAGAGTGATAGACAGACAGTTAAAGACAGTGCGTTATAGAATTATTGAAAGAAAGATGAGAAGTAATACTGGTCTGTAATTCTTGACGTCCAATGGGTTTCTTCCAGATGGGAGTAACCCTTGCTTCCTTGAAGGAAGATTGCACTTGGCCAGATGTTGCCTCCTGTACTACCACCACTACTCTACTATCACTACTCTACTACTATTATTACTACTACCACCACTACTCTACTACCACTACTCTACCACTACTACTACTTACTACTACTACACTACTACTACTACCTCTACTATCACTACTACTACCACTACTACCACCACTACTCTACTATCACTACTCTACTACTATTATTACTACTACCACTAGTACCACCACTACCTACTACCACTACTCTACTACTTCCACTACTCTACTACTACTATTACTACTACCACTACTACCACCACTACTCTACTACCACTACTCTACTACTTCCACTACTCCACACTACTACTACTATTACTACTACCACTACTACTACACCTACTACTACTACTCTACTACTACTACTCTACTACCTCTACTATTACTACTACCACTACTACTACTACTACTACTACTCTACTATCACTGCTCTACTACTACCACTACTATTACTACTACTACAACTACCACTACTACCACTATTATTACTACCACTACTACTGTCACTACTCTACTACTACTATTACTATTGTATTACTACTACTCTACTACTACTTCTCTACTTACTGCTACTTCTAATACTACTGGTCTAGTACTACCACTACTGTAGGTAATAATTATTGTTGGTAATAGGTATAGGTGGTATAATTTTAATAATATGCCAAAAATATGATGAGTCCCTGAGATGAAATGAGAAATGTAGCTGTACCACGCTTTTTTTTTTTTTTTTTTTTTTTTTTTTCTTTTTTTTTTTTTTATCCTTCCTGAAACTCTTTAAGTAGCACTTATTTTCCCTGTCTGTTTCATCTTTATGTAAAAAAGTGCACTCCAATTCCCCAACCAGAAACTGATTGTATCATTCTTTTAAGTTGGCAACCTCGTGATCCTGTGTTGATTTATTCATTTTATTAATTTATAATATAACACTCCTCTGCAGCTTTCAGATGTATTTTGAATCCAGTAAGAAACTGACATGACTTTGCACAGGACTTGAAGCTTGATCTTGCCATGAAAGATTTGAAGTCCTCGCCGTTTTCTACGGTGGAAAAGATATCAAACCCCTACCCCTGGAATTCCTGGATTTTCATCTTCAAATGTTATATTAAAGACAATTTGTGTTTGTATGTGTGTGCGTGTGTGTGCATACTATACATGTTATCATGGGAATGTACAATGATGCCTTTTTTTGAATGATGCTATATATGTAAATTTTACCCTGTTCTGCTGGTGCTTGGTGTAAACGTTAAACACTTAAGGAATCAGGGAGAGTAGAATTGCAGATGGATCTTCTGCTGGCAAGAATGCAAAAGGCAAAACAAAAAAAAGAGAGAGAGAGAGAGAGAGAAATCTTGAACATAAGTGTTTTAGAGAAGCACTGTATCGTACAGTGTATTGTGCAGCGTTCTGATTCCTGTTGTGTATACAGTACATGGGAATGAAGGATTGCTCAGGAGAACGACAAGCTCTTTGACAAGCAGCAGAATTTCTAAATTGTGTACATTTCATCTGGAAATTTGTCAAGTATCGGAATTCAAATGTAAAACATTGAGGGTCCAGCAAAGGGATGTTGGGGGAATGACTAGAAAAAGATATGGCTCACCAGTGTTTTTTTTTTTTCCTTTTCTTTCCATGTGTCTGAAAACGCCATGAGCTAAACAGACTCAGAAGTTTACTATATCGTTTGTGCATTTACTTTTGAGAAGGAAAATAAATCGTGTATCTCTATATGGCATATATTCAATAGTCTCTCTGAGAGAATATGTAGCTCAAGAAATGTGCTTCACATTGTGAGAACAAATGCTTTGTGTTTGAGCGGCCCTATTACAGAAACAATGGCACATAGGAGGAAAATGCAGCTCCTATGGTCTTTTTAGAGCATATTTTTCAACCCTGTAATAATTATTATGGGAACTGTTGTAGCAGCGCGGCGACATCTGTTATTTCTCGCAATGGGAATTCATTGCTAGATTTATAAAGAAGTTGTAAAGTTTTAACTTGCCTTTTCCACCCACAAAACATTAAAGAGATTAAAGAGTCAAGGCGAAAGGTGGCACTTTAGCTTTTTTTTGTTTGGCTTTTATTCTACAGCCAGTGATCAAGGACAAACCATGACAGCACGGCTATACGTGGAACTCGAGTTTCTTTTATGGTTGTGTCTGTCAGGTTAGAGTTTTTTCCTTTTTTTTCTTTTCTGCTTTTTGTCAGCATTTGCTTGAAAGCCGTTCACAGCCATAACAAGCTGAAGATCTAAAGGACTAGCAGATGTCATTCTTTAGACAAACAAACTGTTCCATCAGAAGTACAGATGTCACCGGGTCACACAATCAGAGACTGTCAACATTCTGATGAACCTGAAAATAGCTAAGGCAACCGAACCTGAGAGCTGCAGAGGGGGGAAAAAATAAATAATAAAAATCCATGAGTAAATGGAGAGAGAAAACACTAGCAAATGTCAAAGTGTATCTCGTTGCGTCTGCGCAGATTTTCCTTTCATTCCACACTGAAAATTGAGGTGCAGTGTTTTCTCAGGAGACAAAGCCAGGCCAACAGTGCTGCAGGGCTTGCCACATTGATAAGGTGAGGTCAACACGAGCCCATAATCGACTTCAGCAGCTTACAGCACTCGCCCTCTGGGAATTCACGCACACCAACAAAAGCAACGCAGCCGAGGAAGTAATAATCCAGTGCTATCTGGGCTGAACCATAGGACTGCCAATACCAGTGACTTCTAATGGAATGATGAGTGATATATATATATATATTGAATTCACCTGGGTGCATTTCCCACTGTTACCACCAGTCACGAAGTCAAGAAGCCAAGCAAAATGGGACTTCATTCTTTTTTTTTCTTTTTTTTTTTAAATGTCAGTATTGATAAGCTCACTGCTTTCTGTTCTTGAAAGATTTGCAAGTCATTTTTTTCCCGCGCTGTCACTGAAGGGTGCAGATAAATAAGTCAAGAAAGGGGTAAATTTGTGGGAAAAAATAAATAAATGAACAATTCTAAACAAAAATAGAAAGATGTTCATTTATTGGTCAAATAGATCTGAACATGATAGAAAATCTTTTTTTTTACCCCCCAAATGTATGAATAGATTTTTTAAGACTACCACACAATAATATACTAATGTTATTTAAATAGGTTTTAATAAAAGTCAAGTCAAGTCTCTTTATTGTCACATCACCACAAGGATGAGTGAAATACTTGTGAGCTTGCTCCAAGCAATGCATGGACAATTGACATCGGCAGTGACATCGTCTAATAGTCTAGTCTACACAGATATTATATACAGGGTGACAGATATATATATATATATATATATATATATATATATATATAATATATATATATATATATATATATATATATATATATATATATACTTGCAATATGCAATATATGATTACATGCATACCTACATACATGCATACTCAGAACCAAAAGAGCAAAACGAAAAAAAATAGTGCGCAAACATTAAACATGTATTGTTTGTAGTGTGACTGTGCTGTGTGCAGTGAAGGTATGGATGTGATATGATATTCACAGTGACATGGATGTATATTGGATGTATTTAGTGTAACAGATATATTATTGCATTAATGCAGTATGCAGTATGCGTGTATCTGTATGCCTGAGTATCTGAGTCCAGTGTTAAAGTGCAGTGTGTGATATACAGTAGAGTTAATGCAACATGTGTATAGAATTATTATAATATAATATAATATATGATATAATTGTTAGCTTCAATAAAAAGCATCAAAACACCAAATGTAAACACAAATATATAGAAATACTAACTATAAAAATTGTTCATTGTATTGTGCCATTTGTAAGCGACTTGTTTTTCTTTTCAAGATCAAAACAAATTTTAAGGCATTTAATTAAATGATTCTTGTAGCTCGGATAGACTTCATGGTAAATGGGACTACGATTGTGGTGTTTTGTGCAGTTTTGAAGTTCTTGCGTCTGTGCCAATACCGTATGTACTTTTTATCCGAGTGTTTTTTGGTACCTCACAATGGTGTAACAGAAGGCAACTGTGCCTTTCTGATTTCTCAGCTAAAACAGTCGAACCAAACGTGAATAAAATTCACCCAGTGGAAAAGCAAGTTCAGTGGAGGGGAAAGGACATGAGGCATGAAGGCGCTCCTTTGTTTCTGGTTTTATGAACAAATGCATGTTTTATACTTTGTGTTGTTAGCATGACACCGCCTCGCCTGTGAGCGGGCTTTCCTCAGACCTTTGCTCAATAATATAATATATTATAATCCTTAAATGCTGTTGGTAAATTAATAATCGCTTGTACAATGCTTAAACTGAACACTTTGTTGTGCTTTTTTCTTTTAGACGACAATGGGGAAAATGCTAAATAAATAACCAAGAAAGCCTTGAAGCACTTATTACAGCTTTAACACTTCGGAGTCTTTTATGTGAGTCTTCTGAGCCTGACTAACCATTTTACCAGCTACCTTTCTGAAACCATCTGTCTTGACATGAAATACAACGTAGGCTTTGTGAATGATTGCTTTTGGACAGTATTCTTTGACAATAAGCTTTAATCAAACGCACATTCCTTTAGAGTCTGATTCTTCACATACACAGACAAAAGTATGAAAATTGAAAGGACTGAACCATCTGCCAGTCACCACCAGATCATAAATCATACTGTTAATATCTGAAGCTAACGCCGCATGTTTCAGGACTGAATGTTGTATATTATAATGACTATTTTATTGAGGTGTTATTATTGACCCTAAATCTAGAAGAAGAAGAATAGAATAGCCTTTACTTGTCACATATACATTACAGTACCGTGAAATTCTTTCATTGCATATCCTAGCTTATTGTTCATAGCTGGGGTCAGAGCGCAGGGTCAGCCATGATACGGCGCCCCTGGAGCACAGAGGGTTAAGAGTCTTGCTCAAGGACCCAAGGGCGGCAGCTTGGCCATACCGGGGCTCAAACCCAGATCTTCCGATCAGCAGCCCAGCGCCTTGGACCACTCAGCTACTCCCCCTCCCTGGATGAATTGGACTGGAGTCTACGATTACAGAAAGCATAAACAGGTTGCACGATTGTCTGTTTGCGAACAAACAGAGTAAATATTTAGTAAATCAGAAAGGATCAATAATTGTAGATTGGTCTTCCAGATGCCAAAACTGCATGTTAATGCAAAAATTGTCTGCTTCTGTTAGACTTTTTTTTTCCGGTATTTTTTTCGTTTATTGATTTATCAGAAGCAGTATGAGAATGAAAATGTGTTGGGATGGGTGTTGTGCAAACTATGTGAACAATCCTGGAGGCAAGGCTGCATTTTATACTTGTTATCATTCATATTATGTAATCTGGGTGCAAGTGAAAACCTCCCGAATTTCCTACAACCGTTTCTCCACGAGGATGGTTTCCTATACGCTCCCATGCCACTTTGAATATTACTGTAAATACTGTCATTTTATTTTAATGTAGTTATTAAAAAAATGTAAGGATCTTTGTGATCTTCAGATGTGGCACCGAGATCATGTCTTCTTAATTCTTTTAGCTTCTGCTTTAAATATGTAAGATATCTCTACATCTCAGTAGAACCCATTTGAATTCAGTAGAAGATCTATCTAACCAAACAATGTATAATTGTTGTCTGTTGTATATCAAGAGGACTTACACCACTATACTGTCTGTATTTTACAGCTAAAGCAGCAGTCTGACCAATCAGGAATAAAGTCCGCTGAGTGGAAAAGCGCTGAAGTGGAAAGGACACAAGGCGTGAAGGTCTCCTTTGTTTCTACTATAAACAAATACATGTTTTCGTGGGGTAAGCATGACGCTGTCTCATCCAGCTCTATTCGCTAGGGGGCTCTGTGGTAAAATCCTCTTTTTTACTCACCTCCTGCGTGGATTTGCTTTTTTTTTCCCCTCCGCAATGTTGGTACCTCTGTGACAGGCCGTAATGGGATTCGGAGAGAATCTCACACCATGAAGATCTGCTAAAATGTGGTTCTCTGAAGAAGCGATGTACTTCCTAAGTCTTGACACAGCAGTCTGTAGCCATTAGGCTCATCTCCAGCTATGCTAAAGCTTTCATTCAGCCGCGGCAGGTCTGAAATAGAGCAACGTTGCGTCTGCTGGCTCTGACACTGAAACAGTAGCTTGTGCGAATCCGAGGCCTGGCGAAGGGCAAACGTGATACCTGGTACACACTATTTCACTCACTGAAGTGCTTGTCAGCGGGAGCTCTTTGTAATGAGTCCCTCTGCTCCCCTGGCTAGTTATGCTGCAGATTCGGTTCGCGAGTCTTAGCATTTTAAGACAGCGCTTTGATACGGCTCTGTGTTCTGGCTGGTTTGGTGCATTGCCTGTTGGAAATCTGTACTTAGTTTGAAGCTCAGACTGGATTAATCCAATAATGACTTGAGTTATTGTCGAATGACCTGCATTTTAAATAGCAGCGACCTTTAAATAACAGCAACTGTTGAGCTCGTTTTTGACTTTTCACACGTGTTTTGTCAAAACTGCGAACTAACAGAACATTTGTGATAGTCATTGTTTTTTTTTTGTTTTGTTTTTTTTTAGCAAAAAGGTGCCTAAACATTTCTTCAGCGTCAGAAATAGGAAACATTCACACATTTTTATATATATATATATATATATATATATACATAATTAAATAATGAGAATTCAAATCATGGCAGTGGTCAACATGATCTGATAGAGCCTGGTTGAAGTGTGTTGAAAGGTAAAACTCATGCTTATGCATTATGTTTTTTTTTTTTACTGCATGCAGTGTTCGGTGCTGCCATTATTCCAACACACTTGTCGACTTTTCTCTTATCATTTTATCTTCGCTGAATCATTTCATCTCTCCATCTCACAGGAAACTTTTGCCCAAACTCCATTTCCATTAAAGTTTAAGTGAAGTTCGAGCAGCTACGCGTTAGATGAGACTTGGAGCAGTATTTACTCACAAGGGTTCTGATCTGATGCAATTTAATTTCCATAGTAGTGGATAAAGGTGGGAATAAAAACAACAGCAGACTGCACAAATCTGAGAAAAAAAGGGGGGAAAATTATGCATTTGAAACAATGTCTTAACCTAAAGTGTTAGGTGTGTAGAACGTACTAGGAGGAATATTTTTAGTAGAAATATGACACCAACACATTCTAACTAAATAACAATGAAAAGTCACAGTCTGGATATAAATTCAATAATTTTGAGCACTCGACATACAGTATATAGTTAGAGATATTCTAATATTGGTAATGTCTCATTTAAATTGTGTAATTTAATGAGACTGAAGTAAAAAAAAAAACAATTGACATAATACCTACATATTACTTTAGTCTTTTGTCATATTCTATATTGTAAGTGTGCAATCCTTTTTTTGTTGGTTCAATTCAGTAGAGAAACTGAATCTACTGCAATTTCCTTCCTTTCAAAATCAACTCTCTGAAAAATAATGCGATACTTCAGGAGTATTTATGTAGTAGCTACATGTATATATTCATTTATCTATTATTATTTATTTCTATTTTTCTATTTTGTTGGTATATTGTGTATTTTGTGTACCGACATTATTATACAGTTGGAGTTTAAAACGCTTTCCCCTTGGAATCGGCAGTGTTTTTGTAAAAAAAAAGAATCCCCTTTTCCATTAACACGTCATGCATGAAATAACAAATATGACTTTGAATAGGTACAGTGTGTAATGTGTAAAGGGAGCTGGAACAGAGCAAATATGTGGACTAGCAGAGCTCCCTGTAGACCAGGCTGAGAATGTGTGTTAGATGATGGAGAAAGCTCAAGGTCATCTGTGAGAAAGGCTTTTGTCTGCTGCAGGAATGAGCCAATAATACACATACATAGTGGCAAAATAACTGTTTTTCTATGTGATTAAAAATTCCTTAGCTTAAAAAAAATACCTCAGTATGTTAATAGATGGATTTTGGAATGAAAAACATTGAACTTTTACCTGTACTGTAGTGAATTTAATTTTAATGCATTTTCTAACCAAGGGAAAATACTATTATGATGAATCAGGTTATTAAAAGATTACTTTTCTTTCACAAATATATTTATGCAAGTTGTTGTTCATCAACACATTTGTTAAACTAATCTTTCATAAAACAAAATGCATAATTCCACCTTTTTTATTGATAAAAGAAGGCTTCACAGGCCTTTAAATATCGTCACACTTTATTTTGCATCAGCTGAACGTAATACAAATGTTATATGAGGTTTGAAACCATTTTAACTTTAATATGGAATGTTGGCATTTTCCAATATATTTGCACAGTAAAGAAACTAATAATACTTGGATGTTGCCGTTTGCTGAGGTACTGATAGATACCAAGTAAGTGTATATTTATACATATAACATTTGTACAGTACAAATATAAGAACTATATACTGTATCTTCATACCAAATCACATTGTTTGGTCAAAAGATGTTGAACATTTTTATAATACAGTGTTTTTAGTTTTACTTTAACAGCCCTTTCTTATGTATGGTAGACAGATGCATGCATATATATATATATATGTGTGTGTGTGTGTGTGTGTGTGTGTGTGTGTGTGTGTGTGTGTGTATCAATGTTTGTTTTATTTTTCCACCTGATTTGTGACCTTTTATCCTTTTCACCCCAGCCCAACCAGGTCAGGATTTCCAAATAGAAGAAACAACTCCAAGAGCCATCTTAACAAATGACTCAATTCTTTTTGTTTTTATATACTATATATCATTCATTCATTTTCTACTACTGCTTTATCCGATCTTCCCTCGGGTCACGGGGAGTCTGTGCCTATCTCAGGCGTCTATGGGCATTAAGGCAGGATACACCCTGGATGGAATTCCAACCCATTGCAGGGCAACACACACACACACACACACACACACACACACACACACACACACCACACACACACACACACACACACACACTCATTCACACTCACACGCATTTACACACTAGGGACAATTTTCCAAGGTGCCAATCAACCTACCCTGCATGTTTTTGGACCAGGAGGAGGAAACCGGAGAACCCGGAAAAAAAAAAAAAAAAACCCTGAGGCACGTGGAGAACATGCAAACTCCACACACACATGGCCGAGACGGGAATCGAACCCGGATCCTGGCGGTGTGAGGCGAACGTGCTAACCACTAAACCACCATGCCCTATACCCTATATATATATATATATATATATATATATATATATATATATATATATATATATATATATATATATATATCTATATATATATAAGTATATATATATATATATATATATATATATATATATATATATATATATATATATATATATATATATATATATAGTATATAGATCTTATATATTATATATTATACCCCCCCCCCCCTATGCTTTTTTATGCTTTTTTCTGTAACCAAGGAGTTTGTACTTTTTCTCCAAATTGACTCAAGATTCATGGGAGAAAACAAAAGTAAAGCTTTTGTGTGGTGTAACAGATGCATGTTCTCAATAGAATAGACAATGAGCGGATTCGACGGCCTCCAATAAACCTCTATTTGCTGTCATTTAGAGTTCACAAATAATGCACACATTTATACTCGTGTGTAGAAGAGGGCATATTGTATTACACTTCCCTTTTCATTTAACATGAGCAGAAAATGAGATCACGTGAGATCTTTTGTCTCGTATGAAACGTGTGTTTGCCTCATTTTTGGTGGATGCTCGGTAGGAATCGTCAAATCGGGGGTGATGGGGCACCTGACAACTTTGCATCTTTCCCTATTATTTCAAATTGACAGCGCACCATGTCTTAATTGAAATGAGACATTTCACACTAACTCGAAGATGAGATGAGAATGTAAACCGTATATGAATGCTGATATAATTCATGTCAATTCTGTTTACGTCCAAGAAAACGAGTAGTAATTAAGCCCTGAGTAGATTGAATAGATGCACAAAAATGCCACCATCTCATCGTCTTTTATGTCTTTGAATCCACTCCAGAATAGAAAGAGAGAATTAGCGACAGTTAAACAAAATATGGCACTGTAGAGCTTCTGTGCTTTTTTAAACTCCAGCTCATCAACCACCAGTGGCTATTTAAACATCGCAAAGTTTGCTCATTTTTCTCGTTCTGCTGCTCACGAAGAAAGCGTGTCTACAGTTCTCACACTTCCTCTCGCCTCAAAGATCAATATTTACATGTTTTCCGTAGAACAATTCTTCTCCCTCACTTCTTTAATCAGAAAACCAAACAGAAAAAAATGACTACCAGCAGAGATCTGAATGGATTACTATTCATGTGTTTTGGATCGAGGTGCTGAACGATTTTTGTTTATTGGCGAAGTTAAACATTAAAAACAGGGAATGAGGTTGATTTGGAGTTAATCTATCACCCTCTTTTATATTCCATCCTAACATGACAAGCGGCAAGCGCGGATGAGGAAAGGTCAATGTTGAAATTACCTGGGAAGGCCGCGGACTGGTTCCTTTATTCATTCACTTTTTACTGGTCACCAACACAAGACAGAGTGAAGGAGCAGATCTTTCACATAATAAGGAGCACTTCATTAATCGAGCATTAATAAAACGAATGGTGTTAAAGTGAATTTGCCTTTATTAACCTTTATTTCCTGTATTAACTTTGACAGCCCCAAAAATAAACTTAATGATGTGTCATATGATTTTTGTTCTGACAAACAACCTTGTTTTTAACCTTAAATATATATATATATATATTTGTTATTTTTATATTTATAAGTCTTTCTTTTTCATGATGTAACCTCCATGACCTAAAATGTTTTCCCTCATACCAGTAAGAAGGACATGTGGACTTGTGATAGATGATCATCTATCATCACGGCTGGCAGATCATTTCTCTTTGGTGTCATGTAGTTACGCTCCACCTCTGTAGCTGTAGTCAGCAGACGAGCGCGTTTGCTGTGGGAGAGAGGCGCGGAAACGCGCATGCCGCGAGACCAAGGTGTCGTGCAGGAAGGAGCATCTGTGACATCTGGCCTGCATGCCAGCGCTACGCCCCAGTGTCTAATGAAGGAACATGCCGGCAATTGGCACTGCTTTACATGCTGTTTATTAGAAGCCAGCAGGCTCTGGTGTACTCTTTAACAGTCCCACACTGGCCGTGACTGCGCTATGATCACATCTGACGTAATCGTCCATCCTGCTGGATTAAAAATTACACTAACAAGTAAGAATGGTTTATTGCATCAATATTGAAAAATATACAACTTCAAATGTATTTATGCAAACGCAGTTTGTATTTGTCTCAATAAAGCACAACAGTGTACACAAAGTAAAGCGTTTTATTATTTTTTAGAGCAACAAATCACGACTCGGCCTTGATCTGGACGGACCAGCAGGTCGTGTAGTGGAGGAATTCGCTGCAACTCCACACCTAGAACCCAGGAATGTAAGCGAAATAAGATGTTAATGCAATAGAATACACAATCATAGAATACACAATCATTGGCCCTCTATTAAACAACCTCTCACATACAGTACTGTGCAAAAGTTTTAGGCAGGTGTGAAATGCTGCAAACAAAGAACATGAGCAAACAAAAAGAAAAAAATCGAAATCAAATCAATATTTGGTGTGAGTGACTTTTGAAGAAGTAGAAGTAGTGGAACTGATAACATGACCCCCACAGAGTCCTGATCTCAACATCATGGAGTGTGTGTGAGATTCCATGAAGAGACAGAAGGATGTGAGAACGTCTACATCCACAGAAGATCTGTGTTTACTTCTCCAAGATGGAACAACCTACCAGCCGAGTTCCTTCATAATCTGTGTGTAAATGTAACTAGAAGAATTGCTGCTGTTTTGAAGGCATATTGATTTGATTTCCATTTCCATTTCCATAGCTCTTCATTCTTCATTCACTGCATTTTGTTCATTGATAGAAGTAAATGATGAACACTTCCATTTTTTAAAGCATTCCTTATTTACAGCATTTTTCACACCTGCCTAAAACTTTTACACACTACTGTACATGTAGTTAAACGCAAATATCTGATCACCACGGTCATGAGTGTAAATCCTAGCACTACCCATCTGCCACTGCTGGAATACACTGAGCAAGGCTTCACAAGCTTAGTTGTACAAATAAGATCATGGTAAGTCACTCTGGATCACTCTGGATAAGGGCACATGCCTGTAAGGCCATCCATCAATGACAAGAACCACCAAAGGAAATGGATGATGTAACATTCTTAGCACAGCACTGACATGCTAGTGTGTGTGTGTGTGTGTTTGTGTGTGTCTGTGCATTTTATGTCTAATCCGATACAAAATCTGATAAATTACACACGGGGCACAATTTAGTGTCAGTGATACCAGAACAATGAGAAGTTCTGTCAGCACGCTCGGTTTTTAGTCATGCTGGCTGGTTTTTTTTTTTAATGAGTTTTATATTATAGCAGAAAAACCGTATCCAAGTGTAATTATGGAACAGATAAGACGACGAGTGTGTGTCTGCAGTGAAGTTGCGCAGCGGCTTTCATGTCTGGCCAGCATTCAAAAGCGAGGACTCTCGGGTTACTGAAAAAAAAAAACTATAAAAGCACTGTACAAGAAATGTAGCTTTAATTAAAATGAACTAAATTATTTTACTGCACAAGTGCCTCGAACAGACACACTCGAGGAGAAGGCATAAAGTTTCAAATAGTGAAAGGAATGACACTAAAGATGTACATACTGTACTCTCATTTGAGCGGTCAGATTATTAATCGATAAGTGGAACTGATAAATGAAGCTGATGATGTGGGGCTGAAATCAAAAGGCAATTCTATAGACGGAAGAAAATGTGTAGACATACAATGTCTTATTTGCTGTCGAAATTAGTGACATGACTATTAAAGTGGCCAGATCATTCCGAAACAAGGCTGTACCTAATGAACTAATACCACAGACACGCACAAACACACACATTGCCATGTTAGTGTCCGTGCTGTGCTGTTAATGATTCACCTAGAATGAACCAGTATCTGCTCAATGGTGGTCAATTCCTGTAATGCCTAGTCTCAGGAACAGCTCATTAAACACGGAGATGTAGGTTTTTCAAATGTAATTTGGTATAACTAGAAGCTACATATACAGGGTTGTCCAAAAAGATGCTATCACTCATATGGCACTACATAATTTTACAAAAAAAGACAAGAAATACAGGCAGAAGGAGTGCACTAGTTTCATTTGGACTTGTGTACATAGTGTGTATGTTATTAAAATAAAAGTCAATACCATGTAAGTGGTAACATTTTTTGGACAACGGTGCATATGAAATAGTGACCATTTTACCAGATACTATGAATAAAACCCCTCATGTACATACACCAGTATATAAAAGGCCGGTCTCACATCATACCGGATCACCCTGTCAATGTTGTAGGTTTGATTCGATTAACAAATCCCAAAGAAGCCGTGTACATTCGGAAACCGTGTACTACACCGGCGACATAAACGTGTGTACCCTTAAAGTGCGTTATACATAGCGGGACATCATTAACAACATAATAGGACCACAAGGAGCACTATTGTGCCTTTGAGGCTAATTTACATTGCGTTTTGCCGAACAACAGTGTAGATACTGCATAATAAACCTGGCATACAGCTCGCTTCTTTGGGATGTGAGCATGCAGCCATTAAATAAAGAACAAAGATAAGCCCATTCGATAAATAATTAACTCTAACCTTTAAAAAAAAACTGACACACACACACACACACACACACAGAAGATGGTGATGGATTATGGGTATTAACTGGAATGGTGTTCAGAGCACATGAAGTTGAGACATTTGGACTGATACAGATCCAACAAAACAGAACAGATTTGCTTTTTAGGCTGAATACTATTTCCCTTTACTCCCATATCTGAAAGAATTCCAAGTATGAATTAAGATACACTGACCTTAATATGTAATAGGGAAGCAATAATACCTGATTTTATGTGATATTACAGTCTGTGAGGTGATGTAAGCCTAGTGTATACAGCCATGCTAATAAACCGAATAAAATGACTTTGTGATGTGGGTCACAATAAATTAAGGCATTTGAAGCAATGGAGAATACAAACTGTTCTCTGGGAAACTATCCACATTTGGAGCCAACACGCCTTTGTAGAAAACAGAAATAAAAATTTATAGTTTTTATATTATTTACTAAAAATAGAATGAAAAATAGAGTAAAGAACAAGTGCATTGTGCTGTATAATGTATGTGCACTATTATAAGTATTTCTAAATGTGTAAGTGCGAGTTGCACATGAGAGCACTTCAGATGCAAGTGTACTGAGCGCTGACACGTGCAATTTACAAGCCGCTTGCTGTCATTTCGAATGAAAATTAAGAATGACTGGAGCATTAACATGCTAATTGAAATGTTGTAAATTATAATCATTATGTAGTACTGGATACCAGCAAAATTAGACTCAATAATTTCCATCGCTATGGTATAACTGATTATACAAAATCACTGTGATCCAACTTACAAAGTATGTAACTTTTTTACAATATATATATATATATATATATATATATATATATATATATATATATATATATATATATATATATATATATATATATATATACATACACACATATGCATATACATTATACATATACATACATATGCATTAATGACCATTAATGATACTAGATATGACACAAAAATCACGATTTTTAAGCCCAGTTTTATGATACTATATTTAGTTTATTTTATTTTTTGTGTCATATCTAGTATCATTAATATATAATACTATAGGTTTGTTACTTTGTAGTAACAGTTTGAGGAAGAAACACATATGGCTGGAACAGTGTCCCGATACATTTGTATTTAATTAAGAAGTTTAGAAAATGCTCAAATTTTTAATAATATAGGCCTAATTATATAAAAGTATACTCATGGCGTGACAAAAATCTCAAAAAATTTTATTTCGACTCAATTTGTAAATATATTTCAATATTAATTTGTCATGTTGCCCCCTAATAACTATTATGTATTTCTAACCAGGCTGTCGATCCTTAAAGGCTTTTGCAGGCTCTTTATTAAAGGTCAGGTTTTTCACATTAATTCTAACATAATTTTATTCAAACATCAGAAAAAAATGTACCTGTTTTGGAGGTATGGAAGAACATATGCAAGTACAAACGGGTGAAATTCCTTTCCTGCACATATAATAACTTGTTAGGAAGCCGGGGTCAGGGATACAGCACTTCTGGAGTGAAGAAGGTCAGAGGTCTTTCTGAAAGGCCAAACAGTAACAGCTTGTCAGCGCTGGGGCTTAAACTCATGAGTCTTAACTGTTAAGCCAGAAATGAAATAACACTGAAATGTTCAGTAATGTTGGAGTAGTAACAGTAAAAGATATTCGCGTAGAAACATTAGACATTGCAATATCTGGGTTATGAAGTAATGAGTAGTGTACGTATGATATTTCGTTCACTGACCTGCTAAGGATCTTTTGACAGCTGTGTTCATTAAGGGACCTTGAGGCTGATCATCTGCTCTTGCCGTCTGGAAAAGAAAGGACAGAGAGGACGTCGCCTCTGTCTCTGCTCTGGAGCCTAACAACACACATAATAATTACTCTCACTAAGCTGCCCATTGCTGGTTAACCAGTAAAAAAAACACACACAAAAAAACAAGTTCTTCATTAGGATCAAATGATGATGTTACACTGCTGCCCTTTAATCACTGTGCTCTTTTAATGTGAAACCTTTGAGACTGAAATGGATATTAACCTTCTAGACTGTGAGAAAATGTACTTGGTTCCATCCTTTCACTGCTTTGGCTTATAAAATAGCAAAATCAAGTCATTTTGTGAGGGACAAAAAGGGCAAATAGCTTTGATAACTTGTACTTAATTGAAATGTCCAGACAAATAACCCAAATCTAAATAATGACTGTGAAGACTTACTCATTCGATAAACAACAAATATGTGAATAGCAATGATGGCCGAAAATATACAAGAAAAAATAAAACATGGACTCGCTAAAGGAAAAGATTCCTGTTGTGACAGGAAATATATATACCAAGATTCAACTTTTGATTCAACAATTTGCGCACACAGACAAATAAGTAGACTTCACGTTTCACGATCAAAATGATTCGCTGACTCAAATCGGACACCGATTGGCTAAATAATAAACGAGCCAATTCTGGGCGGAACCAAAACGATTTGTTGACTCCACCACAGCCCCGGGTTTATGATGAATGACAGACTCTCGGCCATGACGAAAACGTTCCGCTGACTCAAATACCGATAGGCTTAATGACAAACGAGGGAGTCTTGGTCATGACTGGAAAGATTTGCTGGCTCATGGAGCGCAAAAGTAGACTCGGCATGTACACAATCGGAAAAAACAAGCTACAAAATCAATGGCTACAACCGTGTAAAATACACAAACAATACCATCTACATAAGGAACAAACAAGCATGGCGATAATGAATAATCATAATAGCCTCTTCATGCTAATCATGTATGCATATTAAATATGTCATACAGGCGTAAAGGTGATCAGGACAGTGTTACAGATGATGCGAATGATGACTTTGTGGTGAACAGTAATTGCTATGATAATGCCTGGCTACCTTTTCTCTCTCACAGTAACAGGCAATAAAGATCATAGACATTTTATTTGCCATGCACTAATACACTGATGTTTGGCCTGTCCCATCCTTCAACACCGGGATAAATCAAGCATTTACCAAACCTCAGACTGCTAGGCGACGGGAGAAATCAAAACCGAGGTGATTTCATGGACAAGCTTCAGATCTAAAACTGGAATCAATGGGCTTTCTTATCGCACGAGAATAACAAAACTAAATGATAAAACATAACTACTTCTTGAGTAAATAAAACACATTCACACATATAATCCAGGTAGAGATGGGATGGCTTAAGCAGGCTGGATCCATGTGTGTAGTGCGGCAATTATCTTCGGTTTCCAGAACAAATCCCTGTGCTGATTCTGCCAAGTGTGCCTTGTTCCCATTGTGTCAATAAGGTAGAGAGTGGCAGCGCTCCCCTGCAAGCAGATGGTGTCATTGTATCACTGTCAAACATATGAAGTCAGGTTGAATTAATCGACTCTTCAATCATGACAGACTGGGTTTGTTGGATTATCGAACAGCTCAGGTTCCTTCAACTAACAACAGAATGGAGCACCATAATTCATTTCAGTTAGATGCGCTCCTTAGGCTCAGCTATGGTCATATATAATAGAATTTCTAATTTATATATTGTAAGCTTGCTGAGCATGACTGTGACCGAAAGCCTAGTGTACACATTCTTTTACAATAGGTCATGCGAATGTGTTTAGAATCAATCAAGCAGCGACTTGTTCAGAATTAGTTCAACAGTCAGTGAAGACATTCGCATCACGCCGATTCTGCAGGATTTCTTGGACTTAATTTTGCTTTCATACGGCTGCTGACGCCGCGGTCATTAAAGAGCTGGCAAAGAATGTGCGGGGATCTATTTGAAAGGGACGAATTTCCAAGCTATTAGATATCATGGAGTACTGTGAACACTGTCATCAACAAGCACAAAAAATTTTCAAGTCATCTATGGTAACATTAATGGAGCTGCACACTCTCTGGATGTGAAAAGTATCTATTAAGATGACAAGTATTCTTCAAGTCTGGGAAATGGGTAGAGTGGCTAGACTAAATCGGGATAAACCATCGGGCAAAATATGTTACGTTTTGAAAAGGGCAAGAGCATAATTCTAAATTTATGCTTGCAAAGACGTGGTATTTACATCCTAAAAGAAACAAAAAGACCTGCAGTGAAGCATGGAGGCGGTTGCGTCATGTTATGCTGCTGTAAAAATTTTAGCCAACATGATCACAAGGATGGCTTCAGGTACCAACTTATCATGGCCTCCGACAGCTAAAGACGAGGGAAGTTTCTGACGCAAGGCACAAATCCAGATCAACGATTTCAACAATTTGAAACGGCCGAGTCAAAATACAGAAATAAATCGCATTGGAAACCTTTGCACCGGAATGACTTGAGGATCCTAAATTTTTATATATTTCAGGAGTATTTGTATAAGGAAGTGTGGAATGAAATTTATAAATTGTAATATTAGCAGAGGGGGCACGGTGGCTTAGTGGTTAGCACGTTCGCCTCACACCTCCAGGATCCGGGTTCGATTCCCGTCTCGGCCATGTGTGTGTGGAGTTTGCATGTTCTCCCCGTGCCTCAGGGGGTTTTTCTCCGGGTTCTCCGGTTTCCTCCCCGGTCCAAAATCATGCACAGTAGGTTGATTGGCACCTTGGAAAATCGTCCATTGTGTGTGTGTGTCTGTTCTCTGCGATGGGTTGGCATTCCATCCAGGGTGTATCCTGCCTTAATGCCCATAGACGCCCGAGATAGGCGTGACCCGAGGGAAGATCGGATAAAGCGGTAGAAGAATGAATATTAGCCGAAAATACTTTATTCAACAGTTTTACAAGCAAGATCTAAATTAATAATGTGAAAAGGTTGCAGATTTGACATGAAGCAAGACTAATTTTAACAGAGGTGTATAAACATTTAATATACAATATATATAAGAAACCATGCTTTCAGTTCATTTTCATACTTAACCTTGCTAGTAGGGCTGGAAGGACAAGTCAGCTTCAAAGATTGCAAAGACTTTTTTTCCATCACAGTAAGCACTTAGGAGTTTTTCCAGAAGTTTGTAGTAATTAACAGCAATCACTGGTACTTTAGAAAGTATTACGGCATTGCATAATTGCCAGATTTGTACTGCAGTATGTGGTGTCACATTTCCATAATTACTGATTCTCAGCCCTCTGTTCAGTTGTGTCTGTGCTCACACTGTGGGCGCTTGTGCAGCCGTGCAGCTCACTGGATCCATACAATTATTGCTATTATTATTATTATTATTAGTAGTAGTAGTAGTAGTAGTAGTAGTAGTAATAGTTGAGTCTGGTTCCCCCAAGAATTCAGACATCTCGTTATTGGATCACTAATGCATTGTGATTATAATTCAGAAGGTTTGTTCATCTTAGGAAATTTTTACTTTCTACACTGGTTCACTGATTAGGGATAACTTTCTAGGAACTAATTATAATTCAACAATGTGTATTATTCAAAGTGCTATACAAATACATTCTAATTAAATGAAATATTAGTTTATAGTGATAGTAGTAGCTCTAGTAGTGGGCATTCAGGGTCACCAGAATCACTGACTGACACTGTGTGTGTGTATGTATGTATGTAATATATATATATATATATATATATATATATATATATATATCGTATATATGGTTGTGTGTGTGTGTGTGTGTGTGTGTGTGTGTGTGTGTGTGTGTGTGTGTGTGTGGGGAAGTAACAGTGTTACGTAATTTAATTACAAAATAAAATTAACAGTAATTTGTTACAGCTACTGTAATTATTATTGTAACTAAGAGAAATGTTAATGATTTTTCACTCGCACCTCGCCTTGACTCAGAAGCAGCTCAGATGCAAAAAAAAAAACCACATTATATATATATATATATATATATATATATATATATATATATATATTATATATATATATTTATTTTTTTTTTTTTTTTTTTTTATTTCGATCTTCCCTCGGGTCCTGGGGAGCCTGTGCCTATCTCAGGCGTCTATGGGCATTCATGTATAATATAATATAAATATATATATATATATATATATATATATATATACACACACACACACACACACACATATATATATATGTGCGTCACGCAGTCAATTCACGTTGTGTTCCTAGTGAGAGTTTTAGCGTGGTCTATAACACTGTCTTTAATATTACTATTCATTACTGAACAGTTTCATCATACACTATAGTGTACAAACGTTATCGTAGTGCATGTTGTGTATTACATTCTTATTTAGTGGGGGAATACAGAACTTTAAGTACGCCGCTGGAACACATTTAACGGTCACCGAGCAGTGCAGTTTGTATTTACTTTAAACTCTGCGTCGGCAGTTTCCTTCCCTCGCACTCACGCCGGGACACATCCACAGCCTCGCGGTTATGGGATGCCTTTTCCACTGACACCCACAGGCGCCCACTCACGGTCGGCTCGATTTCCTCCGCCGTCCGCCCGACTCTCCCGCAGGTCGACACGCTTCCCTCGCATACGCTCGGATTTCCTCGCGGACCGACACTCCATATCGTCACGCCCGTTTCCCGTTTCCCGCCTCCCGCTGTGCTTGCTAGCTCTCTCTCTCCCCGAGGCTCATGACTCTCATCCGGTGCAGGTGTTTGTTAGCGCTCGCTCCGTCCGGCTCCGCCCTCCACTCGTGACCCGCTGGTACAAACATTATCCACTCTTCTCAAAGGTAAAGTACCTAATAAACAACGCTTTCCTCTTTTACATATGAAGGCCCAATTATAAAATGTAATTATTAAATATTATATGTATTATCATTCTAAAAGTAATATTTTAGCTCCTCTGGAACAAATTATACGAATTTACTTTATTTCGTATGGGGAAATACGTTTCAGCATACGAGCTTTACGGCTAACGAGCTACAACCCGGAACGAATAAAACTCGTAAACCGAGGTTCCACTTTTATTACATTATTTTTTTTCGGTTTTCCCAAAATAATTCCAAAATGATTCAATAGTCTGCTATCTTCATTTCATTGCGTTTCTCTTTAGAGCGACTGGAAGTTCAGAGAGTAAACTGGTCAGACTATACAACCCGCTGAAAACTACACAAGCTCAAATATATTCGTATGGATTTAATAGCTGTTTTTTATTTTATTCAAAACGACTGACAGAGGAGAAGAAATTGATTTTCTCACAGATACACTTACAAGGACATTTACAAGACAAATGTTACAAAGAGCCGGTCATCATGAGTAAAGGTCAACAAAAACATCTCAAAGCAGATGTTGAATTATTTTGTTTTGTTTTCTATCCTTTAGAATTTGCACAAAAACACATAATTTGCCTTCATTTTGAAAACGCAGGAACAAAAAATATGTTTTCTTTCGTTAGTAATGCCATTCAGTCTCTCTGCATGAGATCACTTATCTGGGTATTTTGATATATTCCTCTTTTTCCCCCTTATTTTCAAACAGAGAAGAGAAATAGAATGGTTTTATATATATATATATATATATATATATATATATATATATATATATATATATATATATATATATATATATATATAATCTATATAAAATCTATTTTAACAACTGCATAATTGTTAAACATGTGGAAATTGCTGCTGGTGAAAGAACTATTAAAATTCGCCATAAAGGTATGAGGAACCTGAAAGTAAACCGAGTAAAATATGCGATAAAGGCTATAATGGTGGGAGGTGCAGATCTGAGTCTCTGCCGGGTCTGTGTTCGAGCAGGGAGAGTAAACAGTAGGCCTCCGTTCACTTCCATTCCTCCATCCATTCATACACATACACTAAGCACCCAGAACATGTGCCACCTGGCTCTTGTGCTCTGAGAGAAGCTTCTGGCAAACGCAGCGTGAGTGACAGCAGCATCCATTCTACCCCTGCAATACTAATGATATGACTTCACAACGCCAAATAAACAGATGCTGTGCAAACACGGCCTGCAGCTCTGAGCGCGACGCAGCTGATAAAAAAAAATGCCAGAAAGCCTTGAGGAAGATGGGTCTCTTTTTTAAACTAGCTCAGACTGAATGATGAATCACGTCTTAACTCGTGGATGATAGACCTTTGCAGTAAAATTGACAAGGAACGCAGCAGTTAAAACCCAAACGCTTGATTGAAACAGATAGTCTGTCAAAAACTGTTCGTTTGAACAAACCATAGTAAAGTACTATAGTATAGTATAGTACATCGTCACTACGGTGTGCCAGTGTATAGATTTAATGTGATATTAAATATAAAATTATTTTTAAATAAAAAAAAAAAAATTACATTAATACATACATGAGGCACGGTGGCGTAGTGGTTAGCACGTTCGCCTCACACCACCAGGATCCGGGTTCGATTCCCGTCTCAGCAATGTGTGTGTGGAGTTTGCATGTTCTCCCCGTGCCTCAGGGGGTTTTTCTCAGGGTTCTCTGGTTTCCCCCCGGTCCAAAAACATGCAGGTAGGTTGATTGGCACCTTGGAAAATTGTCCCTAGTGTGTGAATGTGTGTGTGTGTGCCCTGCGATGGGTAAAGCGGATAATAGAAGCGGTAAATTAGCGAAGATGAATGAATGAATGAATATTATATTACAAAGAATAGAAAAAATCTTTTTTAAAAAATCTTATTTTAATGCACTGGATGCACAGTCTTAAAAAGACATTTCACTACATGTAATACTATGCATTACTGTATATGTGACAAATAAAAAATTAAATTTTAATTTTTATATAGAAATCTACTAATTTACTAAATATACTTTCCAGGTAGTCAAATTAAATAGTCCATTCAATCAGGATACACATTGCTAAAATATAATAGGATTTATATTGAAAACAATATATAAAAAAATAAAACCTCAAGCATTATATTTTGTAATATTTGCAATATTCTGCAATATATCTGCAATATTTTGTTTCATAAATGAAATCTGTAGTATAACCTCTTAGGAATGAAATATTTGTGGGTGTGCTCATAAATCAGGGGGTGCAATGCCACCCTCCCCACTCATGCACATTATAATCTTTATCCATTTATTGTAATGTAACATCTGAAAGATAGTTCCTTCCTCTGCAAGGAAGTTAGCTCCTGCTCTGACTTACAACTCCATCAATCTGTTTCCTAAAGTTAATAAGACAACATCTGTTTTTTGTGACGCATAATATAGCATCCTTAATACATTACACATTGTCACCGCCAATCAGAACCGAGAATGTAACATCATAGTACACTACATTTACTAAATCACAGTGAACCCTCAACACCCACAGAGTACCATTTTATCTGCTTACACTGAACGCTTACATTTGATACTTCTATACTTTTATACATTCTAAAGGTACAAAGTGAATAGCTAAAGTATAATGTAAATATAATGTATAAAAAAACTTTGATAGTCCTTAACATTTTGACTGAAATCTATTATTTGGATTTGTTACGAGTGCATGCTAAGCTTTGTATTTAGTTTGTTTGTTTTCTTTACTTTACCTAGTTTAGATGGTTTTCAGTTTGCGATTTGGATTGTTGTCAGGTTTTATAATAAACCATTGTACTTGCACATGTTTCACACGTAACAGAACTGAATAAGTTCCTGAATACATTTCAGTGAATGTATTTATTATTTGGCAATAAATGCAAACTCGAAACTCTCTTTTTTTTGCTTTTTGAAGTGTCCAACTCCAATTTGGTTATACTGTACAAAACACTGATCTCATCAGCTTGAACAATCATTGATGAAGTGAGTAATCAGATATAATTCTGAGATGTGGTGAATTTACAATTTCATATTTATGTATTAAGAAGTAAAATGTAATAAATAGTCACAATTATTCACCCCGCCCCTTGACATGGGACCCCTTAAAATAGCTCGGGTGCATGCATGAGAAGCGCCACAGTAATTAGTTGAATGAAGTTCACCTGGGTGTAATTAAACTTGTCAAGGATGAGACCAGGATGGATGGATGGAGTGGAACACATGGTAATTATAGTAGAGAACCTGTCCTAATCTGAAAAGAGCTGAGAAAAGGGTAGAGGTTTACCCTAGAGCGCTAAACTAGAGTGGTCCAAAACCAAGAAGCCTTAGAACGTCCCCCAATAGATCAGACTGGGAATCAGAACAGTCAGGATTATCGCCATCCAAATGTTCAAGGCTAACTGAAACCTATCCCAAAACATAGCTAAAAGTATTTCTTCATAGAGAAGAATGTTTCTCTATTTTTCTTTTGCTTAATTAACCGTTGTGTCACCGTAAACATACACATGAATTGAACATTTTTCTCTTTCCCATACTGAGAAAAATGTTTCTCCCGCTTTCAGACACTCACCCGGCCTCGAGGTACTGTAGCAGCAGGCTGTTGATGAGTGGAGCTGATTGTCACATCTAGCAGGTGAGATTACTTCGTTTTTTTATCAGCCCTTGGTCCTTTATACACACACACACACACCGCAGTGAATCTGCAACACAGACGCCTCATACATTAGACAAACGGGGCATTTAAAGATGCGTTCCCACAAAGCGATAACCAACTCTGAGCAGCAGGAGGAGCGAGACGCAGAGTCTGATGCAGCTGTTTGCTATCTGGTAGAAACTGCGGCCTGAGGGGAAGCTAAATGAAGCATCGAGGTATGATGATGAAGCGAAGTGAATATTAAGGCGCAGTTCATTACATGTTACCGTCTGCAGCGCCGATTCTCCCGCTTGTTAACACGTTGCTCGTTTTAACCGTTTCATCTGATGCGTGTCATTTCGGAGGGCGGGTTTCTCATCTGGTTAATACGACACGCACGGGACAGAAGGTCGAGGTCTGAGTTTCACATGGTGTGATTTTTGAAATCGTTGTACACATTGCAGCTTTGACTTCGGTTAGGATGCCACGGAATAGTTTGTGTGATTGGGGTGCGATTAGTTTGCTTTGTTTTAACCAATAAGATCTTTTATAACATGTATACAAGTTTCTATAAATACAAAACTCCATATTTTGAAAAAAAACCTTTTAGCCCTGAACCGTACACCAGGCTTGTTTGGGTGTTTAGATCTGCACTGCCCGAGTTTCCACTTCACACTACCTATAATAAAGCATATTATCCGGGAGTAATTACCTAAAATTTCCAATGGCTGGACGTACAACACACTCAACATCATTCACACTTCACAGCCATAACGGTATAAACGTGCACACGAAACAGGGTCAGGCTTGCTCTCTTGAAACGTAAGTGTTCCGAGCCCTTAACATTTAATTGTGTGTTTGTTAGCCTGCTGTGTATAAAGCCATCTGAACGCAATTTTCGAATCAACATCCTATTAAAGCATATTATCCGGGAGTAATTACTAAAATCAATGGCTGGACGTACAACACACTCAACATCATTCACACTTCACAGCAGCTTTTGCAGAGCTTAACATTTAATTGTGTGTTTGTTAGCGCTGTGTATAAAGCTGAGTTTTCGACTGCAGCTTTTGCATCGCTGCTGAGTACTTATCAGTGTGGAAAAAAAAGGTGCAAGTGATAATGAGACTATTTGAAGAGAAAGCACCTTCGTTTGGAAAAAAACAAAACAAAACAAAAAAAAAAACCCTTTGTCATGCCTGACGTAAGCTCTTTCATAAGCTTTAACAAGTGACATTGAAAAATAAATGATAAAGACTCTTATAGCATTATATACCGTTAGACTAATAGAAGTTATATAAATGTCGTTGTTGCGGTCGATTTGTGATCTATTCAGATGTTGGAAACGTATGGATTGACAGAAACTCCTTATGCTCCTGTCTAGTAAAGGATGTTCTGATGCATTCATTCAAAATGCTGACGCATGGGTGAGTGTATTATCAGATATGCAATGGCCTTCTAGCTTTGTGCCGCATAGATAGGCTTGAGGACTCGTCTTAGCATTGTGCGAAACGCTTTCGTTAAATCTGCACTCTCTTCTACTTAAAAAACAGCAGCCATCATAAACAATAGCTGTTTTTTTTCTTTTCTTTTCTTTTTCTTTTTTTCAGTTACATCAAATTGGATTTTGTGTTTGTAAATTAAGCTTGCTTTTTTAGATGAGCACATCAAGAATTAATCTGTTCTTGTCATTAGAAATGCATTTACTCCAGTGCCAGAGCAACAAATATGATTGCATGCCAGATTGGGTGCATGTTTTTTTTTTTTTTTTTTTTTTTTTTTTTACGCTTTATTTTTCCTTTCTTTTTTTTTTCACGGACGTGCAGCCATAGAAAACGTGTATAATTTCACCATAAAAAACGCTTCATTAATTTTCAGCCCCGGTTAAATGTGGCAGAAAAATGTGAAGTTAGTGAAACGTCTATCTGAGTGGGAGAGAATATAATCACGCTCATGACTGTAATGACAAATTTGCATCTCTGCTCTTGAGAAAGTGGCTGCACAAGACACCCGAACACAACGTGCTAATCTTCTCACCTGGTGAGGAAATAATCAGGCTTCCTTTTCATTATGTGCATTTCTTTCATACAAGTAATGCGATGGAATGAGCGAGCAAAGAAAAGCCAACACGGAGGATGCTGCTAGACATGGTAATAGTAGCTGAATATGAAAACTGAAACATTCCTTTATGGATATATATATATATATATATATATATATATATATATATATATATATATATATATATATATATATATACGCGTTTCACCAGAATTAATCCAACCGTTAAGGAAACCAGTCTTTCTTTTGTCTGGGCGCTGAATACCACCACAAAATGCTATCTCGGGCATGTTCTTTTATAAAAATATTATTAATAAGAAAAACATTTGGTATTTTACTCTATTTGGTATTTTACTGGGAGACGTCCAATCAGAAAATCTTACAGCTTATAGTAAGGTTTGTGTCTTTATATATAAAAAGAAACAAATGTCAAATATAAAATGGAATTACGTATCTGTTTTAGCTAACAGAAAAATCCCTCGATGTCACTCTTGCATGCAATCTGTAATTTTTCATTTATTAAATAATTGAATAATTTGCATTCCTCACTGTTTTGTAATTGTGGCAATTTGTCTTGGTTTGTTAAACATCATATTAACATGCCTAAAAAAAACCCCAAAAAACCTCTTGGTTTCCTGAGTATGGATGGATGTGACATTGCTACATTTCAACCACTGCCCCTGATGATTGGACAAAGTCTAATCAATATTGTTTCAAGGCAAACTTATATTGATCGTTTGGTCTAAATCAGAAGGTAGAATCATCAATAGTGCTGTTACAGTGTCTTTTCTTTCCCAACAGCAAGAAAGCTGTACCAGCCACAGCACTTTTAGGTGAAATCGCAAAACAACGCCTAAGCATCGAGCATGTAAACAGTACATGAGTTCCAATCTGCTTGTATCAAAGCCGTTATAGGTGTAAATGCGAACAATGAATTAGCACACCTGAATTAGACACACGTGCTATAAATGCCAGACATTCCTGCCCAAATGAAACAGCCGAACCATTAACAAGCTCCCTACAGTATTTCAGAATATACCAGAATAAAATAGTTTTTTACATGAACATGTAAAAATGAACATATGAAACATTCCTAATCACAACAGACTTTCATTCTGGACTAATTGGATGAGATCTTTCATCTGCCTGTAGATTACGGTGCAACCGGGATCTCTCTATTGCTTCATATGTCTTCGCTAGGATTAATTATGACGGCAAAACATCTTGCAAGGAAAAATCTCTTGAAACATATCAGCTTTTGGCCATGTAGACGCTTTTATGATTGTTGTATCGTCTAGGACTTTTTTTTGAACAGTGAAGACAGACTTTAGAAAGCTCAGGCAAAAATATCTCAAGGCAATACATGTGCATAACTAGTACCCAGGCTCTCATTTAGGAGTTTATAATCTGTCTAATAGATTTGTATTTTTGATGCTGGCATTTTTTTTTCAATCAGTATCGTAGTATCAACAGAACATTCAAAATTCTAAATGAAATATGCTTCTCATAAAAGTAAATATTTATGGTTTTAAGCATGATTTGTTATATAGATTCAGACAATATTATTAATATAAGATTAATAATAACAAGGAGGTGGCTTAGTGGTTAGCACGCTTGCCTTACACCTCCAGGGTTGGGGGTTCGATTGCCGCCTTCGCCGCCTTCGTGTGTGTATGTGTGCATGTTCTCCCCTTGCCTCAGGGTTTTTTTCTCCGGGTTCTCTGATTCCCCCCCGGTCCAAGAACATGCACGGTAGGTTGATTGGCATCTTGGAAAAATTGTCCCTAGTGTGTCCCTGCCTTGATGCCCGAACACGCCTGGCAACCCGAGAGAGAAGTCGGATAAAGCGGTAGAAGATGAATGAATGAATAATAATAATAATGAGTTCAAATATTTCAATGATTGTATTTCAATGTAGTGCCTGGCAGTAGCGTTTTATATACGGTTGTAAATGTAATACGACACATGACTCACATGACACACGGGGAACACATTCACTCTCCAGTCATTAAAAACACACATCGAGTCTGATAAGCACGTGCATATTGATAAAGGCCATCCAGATGTTCATACATTTCTAGGCTCAGCCTGTTAATAAGCAAAAGGAATCATAAAATAAACCTGGACTCTCTCCGTACCGCCTGTTCCAAGAGAGAGAGAGAGAGCAATGCCCTACGGATTCATCTCATCTCTTTTACTGGCTCATCTTTAAATCATAAATTCTGTATGTGATGATAACTTATTTCCCACCCCTGAGGAATCTTATCTCACAAAGTTTAATACCCTGCACATGACCTACAGTAACACGTAATGCGCTCCTCTCTGGCAAATCCTGAATAGGTGGAGGGGGGGGGGGGTGTAACATTACACGCCTGGGCAAAGGAATAAGACGAGCCCAAAATGGCAAAGAATGAAGCTTTAAGTGGTTGTTACGACAAACCATTGATCAGGAGATTGGCACGAATGAAACGAAATAGTGTACATTATTTTACTAATGCTAGATCTATTCACAAGCATGTTATCGCTCAATAACCGAACAATGACCAAATGATTTTTAGGAAATCATTAGCATAATGCTATTTTTACTACTGCGTATAAGACTATATAATTTTATTGCTGTGTATAAGACTATGTAAGTGAATATCCCCGTTTCCCCAATATAGCAAACTTATATAAGCCAATGGTGGCACAGGCGGCCTCAAGAGTGCATTTGTTTCATTTTATGACCGGTTATTTGTTAGCAAGAGCATTAAAAGCTTCGCAAGACCCATTTGATTTGGGCCCAGGACTGTACATTTTACCAAACCACCGCGTAGCTTTTCTTAACACATTTCCCCCTTCTGTGTTTTCCCTTTAAAACGCCAATGAATATGTATTTTCCCTTTAAAACACAATGAACACGCTTCTCAAGTGAATGCACGTCTTAGTATCTCTCATTGTCTTGTTATAGAGGATGTGTCTCAGTTGGAAAGCAGAGCTCCTGCAGGATAATTAAAGGAAGTGTTAATTACAAAATGCTCGACGCCTTCTTTCCCAAGGCCACCTTGCCACTCGAGATCATAACCAGTCCCTGCAGACTTGCAGTCATGTGTGTAATTAACGTGTACGCCCCGTCCCGCGAGCCCGAGACATCACAAATAACGGGTTCACCTTCGAGCGAACCCCATGCAAAGTGTCTGCTAGGCAGTTAAATGGCTTATTAGTCGTGTTGTCACAGCAAAGCGATTCCCATCACTCTGTTTCTTTCTCGTGTGTTCATGCGGTTGTCTGGGGGGGGGTTGGTTTATTTCGCCGCACATGCTGGTTAACTTTTACGAGCCAAGTGATTTCTTTCATCATCTTGAGTTACGCTCATGTATCTCCAAATCGCATTTAAGTATTAGATTCCTTTCCACTTAGCATTGACCTTGTGCGTTCAGAGATACACTCCACATTGATTCTACATAAATAAAGGTAGTTGTTTTATGCCTAGAAATCTATGTTTTACCCTGTTTTACCCTAAATGACACTTTGATTTCTGTGGTTATAAATATTATAAGTTCTGTAAATTTAAACCTGAAGCAGTAAACTACGTTTCCTACATCACATTAGGTACACTATTTGGACAACACCTTATACAGGTTTACTGACACTAGGAAAGTGCACATTCTGATTCAGCATGACAGTGCACAATGCGCAGGAAGTGCTGCATAAGTACTTCACTAAGGTACAAACATGTGTTATTATGTAATGTAAAATATTAAAATCATGAACAATTCAAATATTAAATGTTATTGTACAAACAGTGAAATATGATTTGACTTTGAAACATTCTAATGCACCATTCATTCTTTCATCTTCTACCGCTATATCCGTTCTTCCCTCGGGTCACGGGGAGTCTGTGCCTATCTCAGGCGTCTATGGGCATTAAGGCAGGATACACCCTGGATGGAATGCCAACCCACCATAGGGCACACACACTAGGGACAATTTTCCTACCGTGCATGTTATTGGACCGGGAGGAAACCGGAGAACACGGAGAAAAAAACCCTGAGACACGGGGAGAACATTCAAACTCCACACACACATGGCCGAGATGGGAATCGAACCCGGACCCTGGTGGTGTGAGGCGAACGTGCTAACCACTAAGCCACCGTGCCCCCAACTAACGCAGCAGTTAGTGTTGAATATTCAGACATTTAAAAGCACTATTCATCGCTATTAATGTTCTTTTCCTGTGTCCAATCCATATAATAACAATGTCTATCAATAATCGCATGCTATTTAATTTTATGCTAAAAGAAATCAAAAGAGTTCAGAGTTAGGGTTAGGAAATGATTATAAATAACTAGATTAAAAAATAGAGAATAGAAGGGTCTTTTTTTGTCACATATACACTACAGCACAGTGAAATTCTTTTCTTCACAGATCCCAGCTTATGTTTGGGAGTAGGGATCAGAGTGTACAGTCAACCATGATGCAGCGCCCCCTGGAGCACAGATGGTTAAGGGCCTTGCTCAAGGACCCAAGAATGGCAGCTGACCTACCCACTATAATGTTGTATTGCACATTCAGTGATTAATTTCTTCATTTCTTCATCAATCCAAATATGCAGGACACAAGGCGTTTCTGCAGGAATGCTGCCTGGCTCGCTTTGTCCCTCAAGACTCAGTTTAGCAGCTCACATCCAGAAAAATAACACAAAGTACAGGATATATTGGGTTCACTTCCTGCAGTTGGGTTGATTCAGGGTTGAATTGCTTTTCTCACAGTAATCACACTGCGCTAGACTCGGATTGGAAGCAGCCTGAGACCAACTTGCACAGAGAGACAGCTCAGAGAGTTGTTTTGGTTATTGCTGTGTTCTCACCTGTGCAAACGGAATGCACCGAGGGGGAGGGGGCGGGAGTGCAGAATTCCACTCTTACAGACTAAACGCCTCGTCACCGTAGCGGCATCGTAATCAAATGATACACCAAATTAGGCTTTTTCAGGTGAGCGTGAAGGAGCCCAAATCTGTTATAAATAGATCCGTGCTCTAGTTCCAATCCACAACAAAAGGTCCTCACATCCAAAAGTGTCATGCACACGCATATTCATTTCAATATAAGACTTACACATGTTTCTGTGCATTTCTTTTGTACAAAACAGCTTTTGTATAAAGACAAGAGTGATGAAAAATAGTGACAACATGCCTTCTCTGGAATTCTGGAATATGAGTGTAAATTATATATTATATAATTATATATATAATTATATATATATATATATATATATTAGTTGTTGGATGTTTGTTCTTTCATTTAAGTGAGCAGTCATTGGTATGCAGTGTGTAAATATAAAGATTTGAAATTACGTTAAAAAATATTGCGCTGATTTGCCGAAGGTGTTACGTGTACGTGTGTTTGTTTTAAAAGGAAGTAAAGTGTTTGCTCACCCTATTTGAAGATCTCTTTATCTCAGCTCACGGACGCAAAACCTGTTGAAGAAAAATATTCTTTTTCAAAAAAAACGTTGTGTTGATAATGGGAATATTCCAAATATGTCAGACAATGGACAAAAAAACAAATTCAAAGCAACGTTTCCAATGACATGCAAGATGGATGTAAGGGCTAAAAACAGGATGACAAAGCCTGTGCCACTATCAAAAAAGTAAACCAATTTGTGGGTCGGGACAAAAGCTGTCACAGAGAGTCTGATTTGAAGCAACCATCTAGTTTTTATTCCTCGTTTTCTGGTTAAAAGCTTAGTTTAACTGCTCAGGTATTAACATCAGTTTTAGTGCTTTTAATGGACACAATGTTAATTTTTTTTTTGTCTTATGCATTATCGAAGGCATGTTTTTTTTTTTTTTTTTGAAGGCGCTAGTTAACAGTAATTAGCGGCTTTATTTGGGGTTAGACAGGGTAGGTTTACTTTTTTAAGTGTAAGTAACTTAATTTATGACTGGCATTCGCAACATTAGAGTTATTATTATTAGGGTTACCTGCTTAACGTTTAGTCATCCTTTCAGTCTCTTAATACGCCTCGGCATTCAGCTCTAACAGTCACAGAAGGAAGTTCAGGACTCTAAAAGGTAGCGACTTTCAATAGCGGATATTTAAAAGCATTGGTATTACAACACAAGTGCAGCTTTCTGATGTTCAATGGAATAAGAATAAAGGTAAAAGAGACATAGCAGTTTAAATGTATCCCATTCACTCAAATGAGTGATGAAACATTGTGAATATCTGCCATATTCACATACTGGGGTTATACTGACTAACACCAATGACTGAAGGCATTTAGACAATCTTACTGTTCTTACCTCCTCAATCTCCGAATCATTCACAGTCACGCTAGTGCAAACAAGCCAGAGTTTGGGTTTAATAAGGGCAAAGCTTAAAGGATATGTTTAAAAAAAGTCAGTTTATTGATCTAAACAGTTAGTTTCCATTAACACCGTAAACATTTAAATGACGACTCAATATTCCATGAACAATTTAGTGCTAGAGTTAAAATTATTTAACAAAGTGGTAATTGTATTAACGCTTAAATCTGTTGTTACACAAAACGTCTTCACAACTTCTCTCTAGAGTTACTTTTTTGCTGCTTTTCTGTGTTAAGTATAAAATAAAATAAAAAAAAAGAACATATTAGCAAGTTCCTGGACTAAAACAGGCATTTATTACTTAAAAAAGAAAAGAAAAAAAACAATCGAATTTTTTTTTACCCAATGAAAAGGAAAAGAAATGATGTTTTATTGACAAATTATGGCAAGAGAAAAAAGAAAAAATTTAACAATTATGGCCACCTATTTAGAGAAGCTTACACAAGGTGATTTATGTCCTTTTTATTACATATTTATGTACAAATACAGGCTAAACACACAGCAGATCACTTGTAGGTAGCTACATACATAGCCGATTGCTTTCAATCCCAGTACCGATATCAAAATCAAAAGTATACAAACTCAGAATTTTTACCGTCGTCAAATCAAGACGTGTTAAGAAAGATGTTATGTACAGTATGGGGGGGGAGGGAGAGAGGGAGGAAGGAAGGGAGGGGTCAGAGGGGGAAGGTCTAACACATTTAAAGGTTGCCTTGGTGAAATGGGAGCCAAGAACAAGGAAGCATCAGTTTGTACGTAACTCCATGCTTTAGGTTCAGGGGAGCAAACAATAGACAACTAAAGGGAAGCAGCATTCAAATGGAAGTCTTTTTTTCGTTTAAATGCAAGATCCTTTTGTGTTCCTTAAGATGTACAGTATGAAGAAATCGCGTTATCAAAACCATATGCTGTATGCAGTTTCCCGCTCCTTGGTAAGGCGAGGTTAGGTTTTTGTGTGCTTTTTTTTTTCTTTTCTAAATGTAATAGATTTTTAAAATTTTTTTTTTTAGATTATTACGTAAGGATGCCAGGCTGGGGAGTTCACTGATGTGGAGCATCTTTAGTATCTACCATAGGGGTGATCTCTGTAGCCCCCTCGTGAAAGTCTTGCAGCTGGGGCTTTGAGGCTCGGCCGTGGCTGAGTCCATTCCTCTTCTGCTACAGGTAAAGGGACCACAAGACATCATAAGAATCCGAATTCGGTATTACGATAAGTGAAACACATTATGCATTCAATCCGTCCGCCCGTCCAATAAACTGACCCGCTATCTCAGACGGATCCGCAAAGTAAATAAATAAATAAATAAAATCTCGGGTCTAATTTCTGTAGCAGCTGTTGCATCGCTTCAGCGACTTCGCCCTGACACTTTAAGTGAATCTTCTCTGATTTCCCACAGCCACAATATAGTAATATGAGTTTAAGGATGTTATTCAAGATGTGCAATGATGCAGAACATTAGGCTAACCAGATAAACAGCAAACACCAAAAGGTATAAGCTCGGGCCACGATTTGCTGCTGTTCAATTTTGCCCCGATTGGAGCGGAATGCAATGTCACACAGCCGTAATTATCAGTTAGACGCCGCTCGGAAGAGGAAGGAAGACTGATCCAGCTGTCATAGAAATACAGCACACGCTGGGAATCGACGTGCTATGAACGTGCTCAGCGGGCCATCCCCAAAAAACAATCAGACCACCTTCAGCATGGGGAATCCTGACACCCGATACGACTAACGTGATATTTCCATTTACAGCGGCGTCCCGGTACTACAGAGGAAATGAGGACGCGCGCAGGACGCGGCGACATTCTTATTAAACGCGGCGGGAAATAGTACACTACGGCTTCACTGCAGTGAGTGGAATCATTTTGTTTCTGTTTTCCTCGAGGCTACTTTCATGTGTACAGCTCTGACCGCTGCACAATTGTTTCTCATTTAAATCGCATTGGAAGTGCAGCGCTGAGATTTGGGTTTCATGTCATTGAATGATTAGAAGGTATTGTTTTACCGTCGGCCATGCCAAGCTGCTCGGGTGCACGTTTTGGCGCCGCTGTATAATGAATAATTGGAACGGACAAGGCACAGTGTGAAAATGGCACCGGTGGAGAGCGATGGAGCCCCTGCCAAGAGCAGCGCGATCCCTGATTTGGGACATAATCCGGCGAGGGCAGGCGCTCAAAAGGCAAAGCAGCATATAAAAGGCCATGGCTCGTCTCTCTGTGGGTTCCATTGAGGCGTCCAGCCCGGCACGGGCTGTAGTTCTGTGACTCTACTCTGTGTGCATCTTAAAGCTTCCCCTGCAGCAAGCTGCCAATGTAAGATGGCTACCGCCGAGCGCAGCACTTTGGTTATTTGGAAAACCGAGAGGTGGTTTTGCTCCATCTCGCTGCTGTGAGTGCTTTATCATTACCGTCGGAGATGAGAGGGGAGTGGTGTATGTCCTCGGCAAGGGCGTCGTTCGAGTGTAAGCATGAGTGTAAGTTTAAGTTTAAGACTGCGACAGAACACCGCTCTGGATACACGATCATAGAAGCTTTTCAGGCAGGCTCCGATACATTTCTTACTACTAAGAGGATATCCCACCGAGCAGCATGTTCCACAACCACTCCACAAACGCCTGTGGGTGCCATTACAACGACCATCTGGGTGTTTATTCATACCGTTTAGCGTCGGGGTTACAAAATAACCAAGATGAAAAGATGACACCATTTTGACCCTCTTAATAGGCCTGCTTATGATTCCTTAGCGGTCCGAAAACAGCACGACATTTCTTTACGAGTTGGGAAAAATCGAGAACATTGTACATCTTTTGCACCTTCAGGAGAAACAGGATGACCTTTTCCAGTAAATGTCACTGTATAAAGAGTGAATTTGAGTGTGCGTGAGTGGTGGTGTAAAAGCTCTAAAATCTAAAACATCGCTCTTTACAAGAAACACATACAAGCAAGATAGTTTTTTTTCCATAACCATTTAGCATTGAGCCTTAACAAAAGAGAGCGACCTTTACCGTAATTGTTGTAGGTATCGTCATTGGTTCCATGGCCGTATTCATAATATTCTGATCCGCTGCAAAAAAAGGAGCAGTGGATCAACAAAAGAAAAATCACTGTTTAAGACAGACAGATAAACACACACATTCATTCATTCATCTTCTACCGCTATATCCGATCTTCCCTCGGGTCACGGGGAGTCTGTGCCTATCTCAGGCGTCTATGGGCATCAAGGCAGGATACACCCTGGATGGAATGCCAACCCATCGCAGGACACACACACACACACACACACACACACTCACACACTAGGGACAATTTTCCAAGGTGCCAATCAACCTACCGTGCATGTTTTTCGACCGGGGGAAAACCGGAGAACCCGGAGTAAAACTCCTGATGCACAGGGAGAACATGCAAACTTCACACACACATGACCGAGATGGGAATCGAACCCGGACCCTGGCAGTGTGAGGCGAACGTGCTAACCACTAAGCCTCTGTGCCCTACATATGTATGTGTGTATGTATGTGTGTGTATGAGAATTGAGAACTAATACTTAAAATTACATACATTCACAGAGCGGCCGTAGGCATATGTCCAGACTTAAGTGCTTCAACTTATGTTGAATTTTTATTACCTGGTGACATTTAGAAAAGGAGCTGTGGCTAAATCTGACAGTTTAATATAATCACATTGACCAAAAATGCAACCATTGTGACTCAACACTTGAGAAGAAATTGACTTCATATTTGCAGAACACAGGAGTAAAACCCATGTGAAACCCAAAAAAGAGAAGAGAAGATCTACCTTTTGGATTGGTTGCTGTAGCCATCATCATAGGCCTCATAACCCTGTTCATCATATTCTCCATCATATCCATCATCATAACCCTGGAAGCACAGAAAACACTCCGGGTGATTGTCAGTGGTTGAAGTCTTCCACTCATCGGGATGCTGAAAACAGCACTCTAATTGTTTAGTAGTGAAAAAAAAAATCAATTTTTAATTACTCGGAGAAAGGATTTCTCTGCTATATACACTCCCGCTGTGAGGAGGGCAACATGGCTGAATCATGTCCAACAAAAAGTATTGATTGTGTGCAGGGATAATTGTTTCGCTTGCCATGATTGAAAGAAGGGAGGTCCGAGTTTGACTCACAGTTCGCGTTAATACAGTAGCACTTAATAAGATGTCAATCTCACTTATTCATATTCATAAGATGTGACACTTTTTTGTGTTTTACAGATCAAATGGAAGCACAATCAAACAACGGATGAAAACACTGTATGTTTCACTGAGTGCGAAAGAGAGCATGTTTTAGGGGTGAAAAAATGGACATCCACATTATGATCGTGTTATAAGGGAAAAACTAAAAACAACAAAAAAAATGCATTATGTTGAAAATAAAGTTGTGGGTGCAACAACCTAAAACAAAGCAATGTGAATTTGCACTACAGAAAAGAGATATGACTATGGCCTATTCTCACTGCCAGGGCAGAGGTAAAGGTATAATGTATACTCTGTTATTAGAGGAGGGAAGTTGTGGCTCAGTGGTTAAGATATTGAACTTCTGTTTGGTGGTGAGTTCAAATCCCAGCATTACTCTGCTCTGATACATCTGCTCCCAAGCAAGGACCTTTAACCTTCACATTCTCACTGTTTACACTGTAGTTCATGATGATAAAATTCTAACCTTGAATTTACATTACATCAACACTGAACAAACAGTGAAAATAATTTCATCCATATCCTGTTATAAAGGCCTCATTGTATTTGTATAGCAACAAATGATACTTTGAGTGTTGTTTGAGGGAGTTTATTCACAGTTATTAGAAAGCGGTAACTAATTTCACGATGTATTAAAAGAGCACAATTAGTTTCTGATGAAACTACGAATAAGAAATTCGTTCAATTACTTCTTCTGCCGTGATGTCATCGGTGAGTCCAAACCTCTATATATGTATATTGTGCTGATTATAAGTTTAAAGCTTCTTAAAACAGTTCAACATTAAGTTGATATTTGAGTGCTTATTTCAATATTTGCAACAAATGAAACCGCAAATTGATATAAATGCCTGCTGACGTAACTTTAACGCTGTATATGTTCTGTTTTACAGTATTAGGTTAATGGTGCCTTCAGTTTTGCCGTTTTGTGTGACATTATGTCAAATTTGCTTTTTTTCCCTCCCTTTTTTTGTATTGTTCCAATACACACAAAGGGAATAAACATATGTATAGATAAACACGTGTTAATGCAATACTTTTCTGTGAGAAATACTTCTGGAAAAATGCCAGTACCAACAATTGTGTCCACGTGTATACATTAATGCTATATATATATAGTATGTATATGTATAGCTTGCTACATTAGCTTGTATTTGCTAGCTTGCCAAAAGTATCATGAAGACTAGGACGTAACACATTAAAACTAACCTGATACATTGATTAGTGCGTTATTTTTGGTCTTTAATATTATTTTATTTATTTATTATTTACTTTCGGTATCTATACGCTTCATTTCTCATGAAAACTGAGGGTGAGTGTGCAATAGTAGGGGTTCCTGTATCTCAAAAGACAGCAAATATAAGCGACACGATCTATTACTTATCACTTATCTATTCTTAGCACAATAGCTTTTGTTCACATAGTGTCTAAGACGGTATCTCCTGTATGATTTGGTTATATAAACGAAGTGCTTTCATGTGATAAATGAAATATCGTGTCAAAATATCTCGCAAATACGTTAGAGCGCCGCTGTATCGTATCGTATATATATATATATATATATATATATATATATATATATATATATATATATATATATTATTTATTTTTTTGTTTGCAGATACCCCATGGTTTGCTTGCGCATGCTGCTTGGAATAAAGATTATCTGAATAAATAATTGTCTTCTGCAATGTCTAATCAAGGCTTTCTAAATGTCCTTCACCCATTGTTAGCAGTATTGTCTCAAGGAAAATACAGCAGCCATTTTTTATTTTTTTTTTTGGCAGAGGAAACGGAGGTGTAAACAAATTTCAAAAGCTATTTTTTATACAGTACTGTGCAAAAGTTTAAACAGGTGTGTAAACAATGAATACTTTCAAAAATTTCAGTGTTAATCATTTACTTCAGCATCAATGAATGAAATTCAGTGAATAAAGAAAAGAGAAATCACATCACTATTCGGTGTGAACACACTTTGCTTTCAAAACAGCAGTAATTCTTCTAGTTACACTTACACACAGTGTTTATGAAGGAACTCGGCTGGTAGGTTGTTCCATCTTGGAGAAGTAAACACAGATCTTCTGTGGATGTAGACGTTCTCACATCCTTCTGTCTCTTCATGGAATCTCACACACACTCCATGATGTTGAGATCAGGACTCTGTGGGGGTCGTGTTATCAGTTCCACTACTTCTACTTCTTCAAAAGTCACTCACACCAAATATTGATTTGATTTAGATTTTTTTCTTTTGATCACTCACGTTGCTCACGTTAAATTGACAAGACAAAGAATCATCATTTATATTTCTGAAAGCATTCTTTGTTTACACTATATTTGCACACCTGCGTAAAACGGCTGCACAATACTTCATTCATTCATTCATCTTCTACCGCTTTATCCCGGGGAGTCTGTGCCTATCTCAGGCGTCTATGGGCATTAAGGTAGGATACACCCTGGATGGAATGCCAACCCATCGCAGGGCACACACACACACACACACACACACATACACACACACACACACTAAGGACAATTTTCCAAGGTGTCAATCAACCTACCGTGCATGTTTTTATACCGGGGGAGAAACCGGAGAAAAACCCCCTGAGACACGGGGAGAACACTCCACACACACATGGCCGAGACGGGAATCGAACCCGGTCCCTGGCGGTGTGAGGCGAACGTGCTAACCACTAAACCACCGCTGCACAATACTTATATATACACACACATACATACATTAGTAGCACCTTCTCAGATTCTGTGCTTTTAGCAAAGTGTAAATGAAATGTAAACTGATATCACAGTTCAGAGATTTCACGAACTCTCTCATCATCCTGTTCTCTAGTTAGATCATTTGTTACTGAAAGGTCTTCGGAGTCTTTCACGCTATTTATCCTTTAAGCCCATTCTTTTGATATTTCATTTCAATATTAACATATTTGCTCTAAATTGTAGCTTTAATGAATTATTCTGTCATTGCATTATTCCTATTAAATCTACTGCCATTACAGAATAAGTCATTAAAGGTACAAAATGATAAACCGATGAGGCAATTTAAGGATAAAACTAAACTCGCTTCATCTCTTAGATACCAATCTTGACCGTTTCATGGGTGACCCCTGCGCTCTGACCCCAGCTTCCAAACAAGATGGGATATATCCGAAGAAAGAATTTCACTGTGCTGTAATGTATATGTGACAAATAAAGACTAGTCTAATACATCTACCTTGGATCAGAGGAATATTTGATGATTGTTCACATGGGTAAGATAATTTTTCATTATTTATATGTACTGTATATACCATATGTGCTACATGTCTTACCTCATTCATTCTTTAGCATGGGCTGCCATACTGTTTGCTTTACTCATGCAGTATTAGAAACACTCGAGCACTGCTATGGAAATTGTCAAACGCTGCTGAGATGTAGGTGCGTTTGTGTACTGACTGATTATTGTTCTAACTGTCTGTGTACTGATGGAATATTACTAATGTGCTGACCTATAATCTTACTGTGCATTTCACAAAACAAATTGCCCACACAGTAGAACAGCAAAACTACTTAACAATCACTTTTAAAAATCCAGAACAAGCAAACTCATCATGTTTTTTTAACCCTAGTTCTTCCCAGTTTCTTTATTTCTACCCCTATCCACCCCCCCCCCTTTCATGGGCTGTATCTCCCAGTGTCTTTATTTCTGATAATAAACACTTATATAAAGTCTCACCGTGCATGTGTTCCGTTTTATTTTTCTTTGCGTTTTGTTTCTTGTTTGCACTTAAGGAAAAATATATCAGTCACTGCATCCGCTTCATTACGTGACACTTCACATGGAGATTGAAGGCTGAAATGCGCTTCCTCTGAGCCACCGCACCTTCGCTGCTCATGTTGCAGCTAACGCCGAGATCCGAGCGGAAATGCAAGTCTCAGGAGAGGATTAGCTGAGTGTCATCCACATTGCGTTTTGGTATAAAAACATAAGCTTTGACTTCACCAAAAGTTCACGGTCTAAATGGAGAACAGGAGAGGACCAATACCGAGCCTTGTGGGAGACCAGGCAAGAGACTGCAGGAAGCAGATGTGTATCCATTCCATGCTACCTGATATGACCGACCTTCTGAGCAGAAAGCAAACAATTGACACGATGTGCCATTAATTCCAAGACTTCTCGGGACGGACAAAAGAGCCTTGTGGTCTGGCTTTAGAAAGGTCACCTGGAGCAGCAGGAAACTTCTCGGCAAGAGGGCAGTCTCTGCGGAATGTGCCATTTTAAAGCCAGACTGGTTCGGGATCTTGGAGATTATTTTGCGAACATTAGAGGAAAACTCTGTCAAGCCTCGTTCACTAACAAGCACCTACAGGCGTCCTTTATTGATCTGGGTTACCTGATTGACATGGGAGAGATTATTGAGATTACTAATCCCACTCATCAGAAATCATCGGCTCCATTGGGTTATGTGAAGATGAATGTTTTCCTGTAGTAATGTCAGTGCAATCTTATACTCTGGGAAACGAATGCATTGTGACTTTTATTACAGACTGAAAGTACGGTAGATCAACAGTGGGTGTGCATGCACTCGTGCAAATTACTCTCTTTAAAACTAAGCGAAAACTCTAGATTGAATGGGCGGGGGGGAATTGATGGAATATATTTTTAATACTGTCTTTTCTCACAGCTTCCAGTGATATTTAGTACGATCCCCTATACCAACATTCATAATCGTGCAAGTGTGCAAAGTTAGTGAGTGTAATGAATAAGCAGGCTGATCCCAGTCAAGCTGCTGAGAAAGTCTTAAAGTTTAATCCTTAGCTCGCACTTTTGCATTTCTTTTTTGCTGCTATTGGCCTCATCACATTTTCCCGGTTTCCTTTGCATTTAAATTGAAGATGTGTTCTCATTAGAGGGATCTGTGCATGAACCGAGTCTGGTCTTTATCTATATTTATTATCTTTCTCTGGACTAATGCTGACTCTTTAATCCTGCTTGGACATGCTCAAACTTTTTTTTCTTTCTCCCTCCTTTGATCAATCCAGTAGCTGGCAAATAGGGCAACTCTGGTCTTTGTTTCTGCCTTAACAATACTAAAATACTACTTTTGGCTCAGAAGTGTGTTTTTATGTGTGAACACGGATTAGGCCAAATTAAATCTGTAGGATTATGTTGAGGATTAAGTTGTTTAACGGATCTGAAGCGGGAACCTCGCTCTATTAGTTTTCTCTCATAATGACTGGGTCAGAGGCCTGTCCTTTTTTTTTCCCCTTAATGGACCATTTTGCTTCTTGCTCCGAAAATCTTACACATCTAAGTAGTGGAACAGAACCGGGTCTAAATCGCGTTTGTGAAAATGTCAGTCAGACTAATAGGATTAGCCCTTAAAAAAAAACAAAAAAAAGTCGTAGGCAGAGAATCGTCGCCTTTTGACATTGTCATTTAAGGTTGAAATGCACAGACAAAACATGCTCATTTGCATGTATATTTACAGTACAATATGTTCAGTATTAAAGAGCGCTTCTGGCGAAATCCATACTATAAACCTCTGAGACAGCATTCTTTCCACCTTCTTAAGGTGCTGCAGATATAATGCTCTTTCATTATTCTGGGCTAAACAAACATGAAAGAAAATCCTTGGGTAAACACTTCTGTCAGAGGCACACTGACTCGGAATTCAAGCTGGATGGCAGCGAAAACATTTTCAGCTGACGGCCAGGACAAAGCTCAAACCTCTCCAGACCATAATAGCTAATGCTGGCTTATACTAGCACTTTTGGGGTCATTTAAGAGCGAATGCAAAAAGGACATTTTATAGAAGAAAAGCATTTCCTTTATTTGTCACATACACATTACAGAACAGTGAAATCCTTTCTTTGTATATCCCAGCTTGTATTTGGAAACTTGGGTCAGAGCGTATGCTCAGCCATGATCCTGCGCCCCCTGGAGCACAGAGGGTTCAAGGCGTTGCTCAAGAATTGGCAGCTTGGCCCAAGTGCCTCGCTTTGGGCAAATTTACCTTCCCCCCGCCTCAAAAATTCTGTTTTTAAAACAAAATAAAGGTATTCATTTTTGGGTTGAATACACCACGTTATGGAATAATCACCATCTAAACAAACAGTTGTTTTTAGAAAGCCCTCTTTTGCCTTTCACTTCTTTGACCTTAACACCGACTTACAAGGCACCCTGCATTACAAAAATGGTCCGCAGTTAATGACGCCTGATCCTTCCATTTCAACGTTCATTTGAAAAACCAATTAACTCGGTTCCTATTGAGCTGGCGAACAGGAAATAAATCAAGTGTTGTTAACACATGGGTGGAGAGCCGTGCCGGTGTAATTAGGGCAGCAGACAGACGAAGGCCTTCAATACTCTGCGCCATTATCAACTGACAACCAGCACCTCCTATGACAGTGACGGATTTTTATATGGAGTTCCTGCTCAATGTCTCGTTGAAAATGGAAAAAAAAGAAAGAAAAAAAAAGAGGTTTGGAAATTAGATCTTCATTGGCTTGATTTAGCCATAATATATTCACATGCATTTTTTCACGTGAAAAAAAGAAATACAAAACGAGAGCAGCGAGAAATATCCAGTTTGCGAAACGTTACCCATCACAGCTCTTTTGTACATTTACACTGAAGTCTTTGCATCGCCATAGCAAAGATCTTTTTCTTTATCTACTACATTCCTGCCAATGTTAATTCCAGAGTTCATAGGATGCACTTTAGTGATTGTTCGCAAATAAATAGCTGAAAATTACTGTTGTCAGTGCAGTGAAGTGTTCGTCTATTAATTAAACGGGTAATTATGTATCTGTAGTGCAAAGGCAAGCGAAAGGGTCAGGATTAATTGCCTGTTTTAAAAACCTCCACGAGGAAAAAAGGCACAAGAGGCTTCTCTGTATCATGCCGCAATGGTGTTGGTTTCAGATGATATAGCAGATGATATAATTTCTGGCTGAAGCTCATAATTAATGTGTTTCATTTTTAGTTTTTTTTTAAACATGTTAAAAGTCAGGTAATTGAATTACTGAAATGATCCAGTTTGAGATAAATCTTAATGTAAACAAATCAAGTAAATAGTATTTTTTTTTCCAGTATACTGATTGATATACCGTTTATTCAGTGCAAGTATCCCCTGCTCCAGATTCACAAGTATAAAGTGTTTACTAGAAAAATGAATGATGTGAACGCAGAGTAAAAAAAGATGGACCAAAATATGAAGGCGTTAACCCCTTGTAGATGTTGTTGTTGTTGTTGTTTCACACAAACAGTCAATGTATTGTACGTATTCCTCCAATGCCAGATGATGCATATTTGACACGTACAATAGATCATATCAGAGGCACTTATTGCACAATTATAGTATCTGCTTGAAAGCAAAACCACACATAATCATTTTCTTTTTCATATGATTGTAAATAAATACAGGCAACAAAGGGTTAATGGTCATTACTTGTCAAAAAATGTGCATGAAATGAAAAGTTCCTTGAAAAGTTTTCCTTGCGATTATTTGTGTTGATGTAGGAAAAATATTTAAGCAAGTTTGTGGATTTCACATGCTGAATTTTACAGCAAATGTCTTTATTATGAGCTTATTTTTTGTGAACAGGAAGTCGATTTCCTGTTTCCCTCTAGTTCATTTATTTTATTTTTGCTTATTTTGTGATGAACAGTTTGTTTTTAAGCCCATAAAAGCATCATATTTTGTCAATAAGCCATTTTTCACATTTCACTTTTTGCCTTGGCTATGTTCGCTAAGATTACTTCTGTCAGCACAGAACACGGCACACGCTCTCAGAATAAGGTTTAAGTATGTTCTAATGTTTGGCTGTACTGTTCGAAAAAGCAATGTACATTTAATGCTAGGAAATTATTTATAGCAATAATGTTTGGCTTCGTGAACTTTCCTACAACCAACAGTGTTGCTGAAAGTTATTTACATTAAGTTTTACATCAACTCATGCCGAACTTTATAACCAAAAGTTAGTACTTTGACATGAATCTGTCAGCTGATTATTCTCTCTGCAAGTGTGCGAACATGTACTGCTACTGTCTAAATAAACATGAGCAACGATCCTACAGGTGTAGGAGATGTAAAGCAACACAGAGGAAATGGAACAGTTTGTGCCTTGGGCAAACAATATATATATATATATATATATATATATATATATATATATATATATATATATATATATATATATATATATATAATTGAATCAAGATGGTGTTGGCGATCAGCAGCCAAGTTTTAATGAGATTTTTTTGTTCTCATAATTGAAAAAGATTGCCCACTGTTTAATTAAAAAGTTAAATGATGTTAGCTCATTGGAAACCCTTAAGGATGCCTCTACTTACTTCTTGTGCTAAAGAATAAACATATGCATATTCATGAACCCGAAAAAAGAACGAGATCTGACTGCTTTACAGAAGTTTGAGTAGTGTGAATATATAAGGAGTTTTATTAAACTACACAATGATGCCTGGAATGATGTGATATTAGACGGGACAGTAAGGAAATAAATGTGATTAATTTCTGTACTTAAAAGGCTTTTTCTTGTATCTGTACTGTATTTTCATTTAGGAACACTTTAACTTCACTAAATTTTAAATATTTTACTTTTTTTTAAACTACTACTTATTTGAGTATTATCTGCCAATTTTGAAGTAGTTGAAAAGAAGGGTTTGGGCTCATAATAATTTTAATAGATATTAAATAGACATTATTCAATTAATAGATGTTACGATTAACATCGAAACTGAGGTGATTAAGGAAAATCCATTTACTTTTACTCAAGTACAGTACATTGTTTGTGTACAATAAATCTACAGCCTGTGCTGGATAGAAATCAGCCCCAACCCCACTACATCATACCACCGTATGATTTCTTTTCCTTATGCAGTTGTACCGGCATCCAAAATAGTCTGACGTACTATTTTAAGTGGACGCCAAACATCAAACATACAATGATGTCATTTTCATCTCATATTGTCTTATCATATTTTATCTCCCACATCACCCATTGTCACACTCCCTCCACTGGCTTCCTCTAGTTGTCTGGATTAGTTTGCAAACACCATGCATGCCTGCAAAGCCAAAAATACGGAGCAGCACCCCACTACCTCCCAGCACTCCGACACACTCCCTCAGATCCTCTACCACTGTTTGACTGATCACCATTTCTCGGTGTACAATGCAGACATGCAGCATGCAGTTCAAGATTCCCTTCCATTCTGGCACGTAGGTCACGGAACGAAGTATCACTTGATGTCCAAACAAGTCTTCATTTTTAAAAAAGACTAAAAATATGAAAAACATTTATACACTGTTTTACTGTGTATAAACTGTTTTAACATTGTTTTACTGAAGCACAGAGTCCGAAATAAAGCACAAACATCCGCCATGATGCACACATCCAGCAATTCAAACGTCCGTGTGGAAACATAGCAAACGTTGACGATTTAAGTATTTTAAAATTCCCTAATTTCTAAAACATTTCAAAGATATTTTTTTCATTATGCTTTATGTTGAGTTTGGTTTCACTGAAAATAAACATATATTTACGATTCAATATTTGAATAAGTTGACAGCAAAAAAAAGATTTTCTAAATATATTTCTCTCACAGAGTATTTAGATTGATTTAGTAATGCACCAGTTTAAGGATGTTACTGAAATGTAAACAGAAATATAGCCTTGCTAATATAGCCTTGCTAATATAGCCTTGCTAATATAGCCTTGCTAACACTACATCCATACAGAACACCTACTGTGTGTGTGTGTGTGTGTGTGTGTGTGTGTGTGTGTGTGTGTGTGTGTGTGTGTGTGTGTGTGTGTGTGTGCGCTCAAACCTAAACTACAACCATTCTATGTTGCATGCAATGTTATTTAAGTGTTTAGAGTCACTGGAGTATATTTTAACAGTATGAGGGTAAATCTGTGAAGCGATCCGAAACACTTCATTAAAAAATTATGTTCCACAACAACATAAGATATAGCAATTATTTCAACAAAACATATCATTTATAAATGCAATGTGCAGTAAGCGGAAGAAAATTCTGTGTACCGGCGCTTCTTCTCGTTCCCGAGCTCAGTCTGCCATTCGGTTTAACGACTGGAAGAAAAAAATTCGGTCACAGCCAATTACCGAAGCTCACTTTATGCTGTATCGCACCTGCTTCAACATTAATGGCCTGAAATAGCAAACGATGCCTTGGGATTTTTTTCCTTGTCGGTATTCTAGTCTGTCTCGGCTAGTACGAAATTATTAAACAGTCTTCTTGAAGTGTATGTCGTACATCTGTTTTATTAAAGGAGGGAGTTCTGCATGGAGAATCCCATTTCCATAATTAGTTCGGCACGGAAATGTCAACTCAGCACTGTGGGTGAGCGCTTTCTTTTTTTTGTTTTTTGTTTTTTGTTTTTTAAAAAAAGAAAAAGAGAAAAAAACTATTTTTGATGTGGCAAGAGTCCGCCTTTTGCAATAGTGCAGGAAAAGCCATTTCCTAATATGTCCTTCCAGAACCTGTAATCAAGTCTTGTCTCCATTTGAAGCTGTCTGTGTTTGTGCATGAGAGCCTCTTTCAGATTGGTTAACCGCCTCGATTGAATTTTTCCCGCTGATGTCAGTGCAAGATAGGAAGTCACAGATCATTGTCATGCTTTTTGTTTCAAGGGGAACACACCCACCCGACTGTCTCAAAGAAATGTGTCTGCCACACCTTTTTTTTTTTTTAGTTATTTAGATTCTACTTTGTAAACCTACTAAAATCAATGTAAGTTTTATTGAATTATTACTATGATGTTTGGAATACACAGACTTTAGTTTGAATCCCAGGGTTGCAGTGCCATCATGGTGGTCTAGTAGGTAAAGATCTGGCAGAGGTTTATAACAGTGAGACTGTAATCACAAAAACAGATCCTTAACCAGTAAGCTTAATTGCATGAGTATAAAATACAGTAATTCAAACTCAAGATTTACATTTACATCATTTGGCAGACACCATTATCCATTTGAGGGTTAAGGGCCATGCCCAGGGGCCCACTACTGGCAGCTGGTAGTGGTGGGGTTGAACCTGTGATCTTCCGGTCCACTACTTACGAGCTACTACTAACACTACTACCAAGTTCTGTGCCTCTGCTTGCAGCTTCACTACTAGAATCCCTTGCCAGACTTGAAATGCGAATCTCATCATTGATTCAGTGCTACCGCGACTTTTTTGAAGGTTTTATTTAGGTATGTACAGTAAGATGCTCGGATTTCATGCCTGGCATGGTTTATGTCAATGAGGCTACAAGCAAAGGCACAGTTATTTTTTTGGGTTTGAATCCCAGTGTTTTTGTTGTGGTAGTTCAGTGGTAGTTCTGTGCTTCTGACTACAGCCTCACTACCAGACTTGAGCTTTCACTTATGATAAGGTACATCTGTGCGATATGTGATAGAAATAGAATTTTTTGGAGAAAATTAGATTTTGTATACAGTGGGGAAAAATGTATCCGTTATTTTCACCTATTTTAAGCCGGCGTTTTGCCGCTGTCATGTTTAGCTGGCAGTCAAACACTTCCCCATTCACCAGTATGCTTCTGTTTTAGGCGCTGGAATAAATTAGTTGTGCTGCTTCCTTTAGTCGTCACAATCTTTAGACACATTTTACAGCCGGCTTTGGCTTGTTGAAGTTGCAAACCCAAAGCATTTCCATACGGCCGATGAAACCGCGCCACCGAGCGCACCGCAGTGTTTATTGCGTATTTGGCGAGTGTAATGCGGAACGGGAGGTGGAGAACTACGGAAGCTCGCTGTGCCAAATCAAGGTGAAATTGTACAATCGAATTCCCGTACTTTTCAACATAAACCATGAACTTGAATGAATCGATAATGGCGATTAATCTCCCAGCTCTACTACTTTTCCCACAAGCCACTGAGCAACTTCACCTGATTCCCATTTTGCCGTTGATTAGCACTTCTATATTGCCTCACCGTTCACTGTACTCATTAAGCGCGTTTCCATTACGCTTCATTGCCCTTCGAAATGCGTCAAATTCGCAAAAACACGCTGTAATGGAAACGTTTTTTTGCATTTCCAGGATCTTGCTTGTCTTGAGCATGATGCTGCAGGTGCTACAAGAAACCATATTGCACTGCACAGCACAAAAAAGTGCAGAAATTCTGGATCCACAGGTCATCCGTGAAATAGTGCACTATTGCCTCCCAGAACAAGTGCATACGTGGCCGCTCCCAAGTGGGCTTGCCTCGCCATTAATGCGTATACAGCGCGCCTACGTGTCCGATTAAAAATAAAAAAACACCTAATGCGTTGGCTGTGATATAAGTAAGCCTGCCCTATATCTGTCACCTTTGCTTTGAATGACTTATCGAGAGCGTTTTAGTCTTTTTTTAATAGTCTGTTTTGTTCTTTATGTGTTGTTGATTGTTTGCCTGTTATTTAATGTTATCGTCTGCACTTCCTTCTACTCCTGTCTTATTACATGGCACCAATGCAAACATCTTTAGCGATGAGCTTCTACAACCGAAACACAAAAAGTCAGACTACGGTGATCTTTTTGAGTTAGAAAAATAATAATTCCAACATCTGGCAAGGATCAAACATCTGTGATTTGGCTTCAGAAGGTTGTGAGTAAAATGTCAGGACTACCAGTGGCCACTGTGCCTTTAAAAAAACCTCTTTTGTGTTTTTGTGTAGGATTAACTTCCATACAGAACGTCTTTTTGGTACGTTACTCAAGTATTAAAACGAAAAACATCAGGAGTCCTATCAGAGCAGACTGATGAGCTGTAAACACCGAAAACGAAAACCGAAACCTTCATGCTTCCAAACTATTACACTTTACATTCTCATTCTACACGCAGGAAAGAAGCACTCACTCCGGCTCTTGCTGATCCACACAGGACCATCAAAATTCAAGCTCAACCAATGAAAACCTTGCCTATTCGCGCGGATTGGATCTACACAGCATCCTGAGTTCCAGCGTAGTCAGATTTGTGCCGCCCCAAAAGACGCAATCTTAAACTGTCAGCCAGCTTTATCGGCATGCGCGTGTGAGTAATTTGAATTGTAGCTCTCTCTTTCTCTCTCAGCTTTACTGTAATGCTCTAAAGCTTGCAAATCAGTTAAGCCTACAAGCAGCAAAGATGGCCTTTGTCACAGCGTGCATTTCATCAAAGACTGACAACTCGACAGAACACATCAATACTTCAAGCCCCTTGAGACATAATGGAGTCTGTTTGAAAATGAGCTGTTTCTGCCCTACTGTACTCAGCAACTAGAAAGTCTTCTATGCAGCAGGCCGTTAGCTATAAACCTGGACTCCAGAAAAAAAAAGAACGCACAGAGATGCGACAGCATTCGACTTCAAGTCACCCTGTGAGTCAAATCTGAGTCGGAGGCTGCCTCCAGAAGCAAAAACAAATCTAATTTTATCACCTTTTCCAAGCAGCAGAATCCTTAATCTTCATTAACATACAAATAACACGTCATTAAGGCAGTAATGAAACTGACCTGCCGTCGCGTCTGTCTATTAAGCCAATAATATAAAATCTAATTTTGTTTGTGTTCTAGAGGCTCGTTTTAAACAGTCCTCGTTATAAAAAAAAAATGTGGCAAGAAGCAGAAGGATGTGAATGGAAATCTCGGGACTGTCTGGAGTGTATGAGAGAGACTAAAGACAATGGTGTACTGTTTATCATGGCGGCTCTAATGCAGCACCAAGCAGACTGACCCTGATCTCTGTAGCACACCACACACACTTATAAAGTCTATATGTGTGTGTGTGTGTGTATATATATATATATATATATATATATATATATATATATATATATATATATATATATATATATATATATATATATCAGGACAATACAGAAAGAATACATTTCTAACAACATCCACTACGGTAAAAGGATTGCAACTGCATAATGAATAGAAATCACATATTTCAGGTGTATACAAATACAATGCTTACAATGCTTGCAATACAAATGCATTACAATTGTGGTCATATGAGCCCAAGACATATGACTTTCTTGCTAAAGGCGAGCTACAGACTAAAATATTGAGCTGTCAATGTGTATTTTTTGTTGTTGTTGTTGTTGTTGTTGTTGTTGATTGTTTCACTGAATTGCATTATAATGTGTTTTTGGCCAGCAGGGTTTTTCAATGTCTGTAAAAATATTTTACAGTGTGCTTACTGTACAGTTGATTAAGCCAAGTTTGAATCATTTAGACCTAGCAAGAAAACCCACTAGCTATTTTTGCCTTTAACATGTTACAGGAGAATTACACAAGCTCAGTGGCAGCACAGAGATGTGGGAAACACTCATCAGGTCTGAGGGAAGCCTAAAGGAATTTGCGTATACTGTTGTCGTGAGGTGTTTTCCATTAGCGTTTCAGATCCAGGTTTTAAATAGTGTCTCATATCACAACATAGTTTTTTTTCAGCACTTGTAAAAACAACAACATTAGCACTTTTTGCACTTGCGAGTCACATTCTGGTGCTATGGACGCTCTTACAAAAATACCATAAAAAGACTGCATTTCCCTCCGGAAAGTTTATGCCAAAATGTCATACTTGGATCAATGAATAATCTCATGTGTTATTTGCAATGCATTTAGATCATATAGAATACAATTAGGAGAGTAGTCATTTTTTTTACGTCACCCACTGAACTGTAGATGTGGATTCTGTTGCGAATCTGGTTCATCTCAAGGTTTCTTCATCACTGTAACCGTGGTTTGTTTATCAAGTATCTCCAACTCTACTTGCATTTCCGCAAATATGCTTTCTTTTGTCTACTGTTAAAATGTGCCATATATGTATAAATTAGGACTGAGAAAATATAAGAAACTGAGTTCCTATATCCAACATGAGCAGCTTGAGAGGTTTATGTAAAAAAAAAAAAAAAAAAAAAAGAAAACCCTCACATCACAGAATTTTGTTTGCCTTCCACGTAAATAACAGTAAGCATAGAGGATGGATTTGGAGAATAGTGAGAGCTCTCTAAGCCGCCATGACGCAAAGAGTTTGCACTTTGGTGCATCTGCTCGATCGCTGATAAATCCAAAAGCTGGGATAAACTACATTAGTGATTCAGCCACTACAAGCAGCTGCAGACTTGCATAAAACAAATACCTCAGTATATAGAGAAAAGGCTCCTATTAACTTATACTGGTTATTAAGTCAAGTAGTGTAGGTTTATTTTTTGTCATTTCAACCGTATACTATACAGTACACAGGGAAATGATATACAACATTCTCCCAGGACCAAGTTGTCTACATAAAACTATACATTGACATAGATAATGTAAAAGATACTGACACAGATAATTCACTGTTTACATTTTTTCTTTTTTACAATAAATGTTGTGTAATCCATATTTTTCTAAAAAAAAAAAAAACCTTTCTCTCTTGCACTATTTATTCTCATGCAAACTTTCCTTATTTCTATATTGTCAAAAAAGTAAATCAATCAAAAAAGTTTATTCAGTAAGTTTATTAAGTTTATTCGTTTATAAATCACTCAATGGCCTAGGACATAAATACACTGCAGATATGCTCACTGAATACAAACCTCACAGACGACTCAGATTACGACTAGGATCAAGTCAGTTAGACATACCAAGAGCTCACACAAAACAAGGGGAATCTGCCTATAGTTTTTCTTGCCCACGGTTGGAATTGGCTTCCAGAAGCAATTAAATATGCTAAAACCTTAGCCATCCAGACTCAAAACTCATCTGTTCAGGTGTGCGTTTACTGAATGAACCGAATGTGCCTTGTCTGATTGCACTGTATTTTATGTAGAATCATTTTTATTCCTATTTTCATTCATTAGAAATCAATTTTTGAAAAATCTTTTTAAATGTTTTTATTGTTAATTATTACTTCTCTGTAAATTTGAACTATAATTTAATTTCATGTAAAGTGCATTGAATTACCATTGTGAATGAAATGTGCTATAGAAATAAAAGTGCCTTGCCTTGCCTATTGCATTTTATGTAAACACTTGATGAGAAAGAAGAGAAAGGATATTTTGAATCCTCTGTATGTTTGCACATATTTGCACATTGAACCTTGACCCGAAAACACAAAACCGGCTAAGATTGTACATAATGTGCATGTATGCAAATGGAAGACTAGTCTTGCTTTAGGCAATCATGCAACATGATCACTTCTTTAAAGGGTTTCTTTGTTCACTTTATTATGTGATGTGCCGAAAATGTAGATCAAATCTGACAATCTGACAACAGAGAATAAAATAGCCCACGGCTGAAGAAATGACATATCTAAATGTAAACTATATGTTTTATTAAGCATTATGCCTCCAGAAAGGTGGACGAATTGTAGGATGTTTGAGTTAGATGCCATCTCTTCTCCGAACACTCAGAAGCATCACTTTTCGATGTCATCCACTTACACATATGCAAGCATTTTCCTGCGAAATCCGTTTCGTGAAATCTCTTCTAGAAAAATTGGCTCAATTTGGTGGATCAAGAGTGCAATCCATCTGTGGAGCTGCTCTGAACTTCTCACTTCAACACTTCATCCTTAATCGCAGACTCCATGATTACTTCTGGGGCCATTCTGCCACAGAGTCTCAGGAACCCTTTGCAACTTAAACCTACAGATTTGCCAAAATGTTCGTTTAATGAAACGGAACAATTTCAGCATCACAAATCTACAATGAGGGCTTCTCATCTTCTTGGTAGAGGTCGTACTTTTCTACCAACCAAATGATTTCTCCGCATTCATAGCCTGCATGTATTTGGAAAAGTATTTGAGTCATTTCGATTGAAGGATTGCCTTGAAGGAATGGGACACACAACCACACACATCCACACACACACACACACACACACACACTCACACAAACACAGCGCTAGCGTGTTCACACACACACACACACAACCACAAACATACACACACAAACAAAACCACACACACACACACACACACACACACACACACACACACACACTGAACCAGGACCTTGTCAAAAGAAAACGATTGAGGCATTTTAAAAATAAATTAATACAATATATATTTTTCTCTTCAGGTGGGCCAAATATAGAAACCATGGATAGATCAAATCAGCTGTTCAACAGAAGCTCAGCTAAGATTACTTTGCAGGCAACTGATTGTCTATAAAAGCATCTAATTGTAGGTAAATGAGCTGTGCTCCTAAGCATGTAAGCATAACAAATCATTATTTGGCCCCGAGTATATTTAGATGACGATGCAAATATATATATATATTTATATATATATATATATATATTATATATATATATGTAGATATATATAGACGAAACAAGAAAACAATAATCAGATCATGAAGCATAACTACATGGGCTAACAACCATCAAAAGACAAACTTGAGTTGTGGAAGCTGAGGCTAAAGACAGATTCATTCGTACACAATATACTGCAAAAAAAAAAACCAACCTTTTTTTTGGTTCTTGATGGAAACTAAAAGTAAAAAATAATATAACATGACAGAACAATATTTATAGCTGCAGAATCCAGAGATTCTGTGTGCTCAAAGGACGTCTCCATTATCACAGTGTGGCCTGATGTCCATTTCCCTCCATCTCACAGCCCAATTTCTTCTTCATGCCCTAATTTATGCATGGCTGGTCACATAATTTCAATGCTAAATCCATATTCATATTATACTGCGCAAAATAATAAAACGCCTAATAAACTGCAGACTATATAAATCTGAGCAGCTCAGTCTTTATTACTCACCTTTATTACTCGTTTTAGTACTTTAAACAAATTCTCGACCACTATAGAAACACAAATACATAACATAAAAAAATAGAAAATATATGCATATACATTTATACATACATATACATATATATAGAAAATTTGTTCTGATATTTTCCTGCAACTTTTATTTAATTCTGTATCTACTAGTTAAAACTAAGAGTAAAGGGTTGACCTGCTTTACTGTCCATACAAAAAAAAACATTTAGAACAATAAGCAAGCAAAAAAAACTGCAATGCTCAGAAATGCAGTGAAACACTAACCAAATTCAGATTCTCATAAAAATAGCATTAGTCTAAAATGTTTGCTAACAATAAAGCTTGGGAGTGCAGTCACCGGGGATATTCACCAAGTGAGGCATTCAGAAGTGGACCGAACAATAAGAGCCACAGCAGTTTTAGTGCCTCGAGCACAGGCTTTTGCAGTTTAATCGTCCTTTTCTGCTTCAGGCTAAACCGGCATACTTGCACCAAACAATTAAATTTTGATTGCCGCATGCGCTTTTTTTTTTTACTCGGATGCAAGGTGCAACAACTAAAAAAAAAAAAAAATCAATCATCACCTGCACTAACACTTGGGCTTAGACAGCATCAAGCCGCTGTTGCCTTTGGCAACCTTGTTATTAGTACCCCATGGAAACAGGGCATAGGTAATTGCAACATGGATTTGACTGGTGGCCAGGAAAAAGGGAAGACAGGGAATGGAAAACAACCAATAACATATCTTACATTTACACAACTTGGTCCAAATAATTATTTTTTCTTGATTTTTTAAAAGCTAACCAAGCTGAACCTGTCAATGGTAAAGGCACACAGGGATTTTAACGGTGATAAACATCCATATTCAAATGTATTGTTGTTTAATTGTTTACATTGTGTGATGCTGCTTTGAGACAGTGTCATTTGTGAAAAGCAGTATATAAGTAAATGAAACCTGAAACTTGGTAGAGGCTAAAAACATGCTGGCTTTTAAATATATATATATATATACATACACACAGACACACATATTGCCACTTATTTTCTCATCTATGTCACTTTTTAATCACTTGTATATGTACTACGAGACATTTTGTACTACGAGACTTTTTGATGTAGACTATTGATTTTTTAATTATATGAAATGAAGTGTTTGTTGATGAACAAATTGTATTTTTCTCTACTGGAATTTGATCACACCAGCCAGTTCATCTTCAGCTCATTAGATCTCATTTAATTCCTTTTAATATTAGTCCAGTGTCGTTCGGGGTCTGTATACGAGAAATCTTCATTCTACTGCATGAAACAATAAATTCCAATGAGGAAATTCCAATGACGTGTCACAATTTCCTGAAGAAACGTATTAGGAAGGGCTTTTGTCTTGAGGGTGTAAAGGGATGAGCAGCAAGCTCTGATGAAGGGAAAAGTTGGTGGTGGACATGTAGGTGTAGCGTTGTAAAAATATGTTCGAGGCAAACCTCTCATTCCTCATTGCTCTGATATCTGCAGGGACTGGTACCTGCCTTCCCACGACCAATTACCGGCAGAAAAATGCCCGCGCATTTTGGCCTATCCAGCAGTACAGAGGAGCTCCGGCAGAACTCAATTCATTGCGGTAATGAGCTTTTGCTCGTACAATTTCCCACAGACAGCCCAATCTGCGTCGCACAGCGCACACAACGCTTTGCATGAGGCTAAAGCTTTGCAGAGATCAATGCCATGATTTATTGCTTTTTTTTTTCATTAAGCTGGGGTTTGCTCTTTTCTCGGCTGAAATTTTTCAAATTAACGCTGCACACCCGTGACAGCAAAGAGCCGCAAAGTGTGCGTTTCATCTCGGGATACAAAAGTACCAAGAACCATGTCTGATTGTTACAGTTCTCCGTTCCTTTCTTTGGAATGCGTGCATTCGGCACTATTTACTCAGAATAGCACTTTATTCACTCGTCGTGACACAAATTATTGCTCTGGAGATAACAGTAATAACGGCAATCTTTAAAAAAAAATTCTCCTTTGCAGTGGTGTGCGGTGACTTGGTTTTAGAGTAGGAACTATGGCGGCCGCGGGAAGGTGAAAGGTGAAATGCTTCTGCTTCTACTTGTTTTTCAGGATGTATGAATATGCTTTGGCACCACAGATTCACTCAACCTTTGCTAAATCGAAAAGGCCACTTTGGTAACTTTTTTTCTCCCATTGACCAGTGTGGATTCGCCTTATCGCGACTTTAACTCCTGTGTTGGTGTCAGAAAGACCACTAATGTAACTAGAACATTCTGTATGGCTGTAAAGATTCCAATTTCAAACGCTGTGCTACAGTATTTCAGTCCAATTAACCACAGAAAATCATTCTAAATGTGGGTCACTTGGAAATGCCACTGAAGAGAAATTGCACGGCATTTATAAAGATGAAGAGTGGATCCGTATTTTGATAGATGGCATACGTTGGTAACACATCACCATGAGCACCACATCTAAAAATAATAGGTATGAGTCACTGGTAGCAGTGTCATGTGTAGTAGGCGTGTAATGCAATGCCTATCGCTATCTATTTAGTGCTCTGAATATTTGGCATTCAGTGGAATGCAGGATTGATTTTAAGATACGATTAAACTTACTTTATTAATCACAACAAAAAAAATTCTGTGTTGTTTATAGGTCTGATTTATGTCTATAAGACACTTTCTGGTCTCATGTCCCAAACAGTAGATTTTTTAACAACCCCACGACACGACTTTTGAATAACCATTTCAGAGATTTCTGTGTTGTTGTGCTAAAAGCAAAAAGAAATCGTCTTTTTTTGCCTGGCTGTCCATGTAAGCCCAGCTCTTTAAATAATTGATTTCGAATGCATTTTTTATTCTTTACATTTTGAAAAGGTCAATAGATGCTTGATGCTGTGCTTAAATGGGTCTTTTTTTTTTTTTTAATAAATAAAGCAGAATTTTTTACTGTTGCTTTATACACCAAACAGGTACAACTATATGTCACCGATCATTACGGTCTTCGGCTCCTAAAACAGTGCTGATTTGTCGAGCATTAACAGCATTAACTTCTTCGAGCTACAGTAGCTTGTGTGTTCGCTCCACGCTATCAGTAAGACTTGACTGCACATAACCCTGTCATACATTCATTCCTTGAAGCATTTTTGATAGATACTGACTGGGAACACTCCACTGTTATAATGGTAGATTGTATACTGGTATCACTATACTGTTACTATATATTATATATGCAAATATTGCTTATGTGTTTTACTTGTCATTTACTTGTCAAAATGCCATCTATTCCCTAAAATATAAACAAGCTTGTGACCCTAACCAGGCAGTTACTAAGGATAAATAAATGGATTTTACAAATGCATAACAAATGAATAATCCCAATCTCAATTCATGCATATCATCTCATTTCTGACGCCTACCCTGCTCCACAGCCTACGCCGCAACCTGACACGCACCTGTCTAAAAAAGCAGAGCGCAAGGACCGCGATTGGCTGGCTTGGCATGAGTATTTCCGGTGTAGCATCTTGCGTATTCCTCTGTATCGCCATTTGTAAAGTCCATAGTGAAGAAACAAAGCCAAGCAGCCGAAAGGATCATCGGAGGAGTGAGAAAATATAAACACCGCTATGATTCTTCGTCACCATTTTACAAAGACTGCCAGCTAATTCCTGTCATTGAAGGAATTCGCCATTGTTGCTACAGCAGAAACCCAAAACACCAATGAAGAAACTCAAACTCAGCACCACCGCCAACTAGTGTTTCGGAATAGTCACTGCAGAGCGACGCAGAAGTATACATTCTCATGACAGCGTCAACTACATAGCGTACACTCGACACAGCAGTTAAATCCAGCCTTATTTCCCAGCATTCAGATCATGCTTCATTCACACGTTATTTGTTTGTTTATTTTTTTAAATAGTTATTGGTAGTCTATTTTTGTTCCTTCAACACTTTATCGGATTGTTGTTTTTTGTTTTCGCAAAAAAATGAGAATTGTGTGAGAGAACTGTGATCTCAATTCCCAAGGGGAAAAAAAATGTGATTTTGTATCTGCATAGAACATATTATTTGTTTATATCTAGCCTCGTATTCATATTCTTTTACATCCCTATTATGTAGCATATTGTTAACTCATTAACTAGCAATAGCACTAGAAATCCTTGTCGTCATCAAGAACAAGCTTTGGAAAAGCTATGCCTTACCAAAACATAGAAACCTGTGATAAATAAAAGCATAGGCAGGGTGTGTGTTAATAAAGAAGATCTGTGAATGATCTTTTGGATATCTGGATTTGATCAGTTTTATACCACAGTGCTCTTGTATACATAAATCTGCAAAAATAAATGTTTTTACATGTTCGTTAAGTAAGCATTTCTATATTTACTTACACAGGATAAGAATGGGAACATAAATTAACAGCAAAAAAAAAAAGCATGGATCATTTGACATCATGGATCAAAAGCAAGGATCATGTTTTCAGTGTCTCCTATCAGTCATAATGAGCTTACGAAAAATATTTATGAAAAGAGACAAAAATCTGATAATACCTGCTATAACACCTGATTTATACCTGATATAAGTGATCACCGGGACACAGACATCATGTAAGTAGATCAATACACATTGTAATGGGAACTTGCAGTGGTAAAAGAAGCATTAAACACACTGTATGTGCTGTGATTAAAAAAACAAACAGTGGTAATAATAAGTGTAATAAACGTCCTTTAGGTGGTGTTGTTGATGCATTAAAAGCAAAAAAAAGAGAGAGAGAGAGAGAGAGAGAGGGAGAGAATAGATTGAGGGAGAAACTGATCATACTCACATACTCATCGTAGGTTTTGTGTGTGGCCTGCAGCAGCGGTGCTCTGTATCCAGGAGTCCCCGCTGTTCCTCTGGTCCGCGGTGCTGAGACACCTCTACTGAGCATGGCGGTGGGCAGGGATGCACGTGTACCCACGGATCCTCTGGGGACTACAGCTCCTCGGCCAGGTGGAGGAGGTGGCACTGCCCCCCCTCGACCCCTGTGGAGTGAGACACAGGAATAGGAATGCGCATGACTCTAAAAGTGTGTGAGTGGAAAAAAATAAGATTGATTGACAGTGGTCGTGTTAATATCAAGGCTGCTGAAAGCATTGTTATTTGACTGCCTTAACAGGCTTCCCTGCTGAAATATGAATTGAGTGCTGCACTACATTCCCGCTCGCATCTAAAAAACGCTACAAAAAGTAATGCCGTGTTCTCAGGGACATAAAAGTCATTTTTATTTTATTTTTTTTGCGTGCAACGCAACACAGAAGGAATGTTTGTAGAGGTCACAGATAGTGGAACAGTCAAACATTAAATGGGAAAAGACTCGGTGACGCTCGCTAAGTAGTTTGTCAAAAAGATGCGTCAGTGCTGCAGTTAAGGAAGCCATTAAATCAGACATCTCTGGCCTTTTCTGATGCATCAGCTACTTTTCAAGGATGAAAACTTTCATGAGATTCTCATCGCGAACTTACAGTCAGTCAGCGTTTGTCACCATTGGCTCCCGGATCCCGGAGTGTTGTTGAATTGAAGGACCTTCTTACAGGCACACAGTGTGCTGAACCAAAACACACCTCCTCATTTATAAAAAACTGGGATACTGTAATTCTTTTTTTTTTTTTTTAAAGTGCACTTGATATACCGTGCAATTAACCCAAGTTTTAAAAAGTTCATTCATTCATTCCTTCATCTTCTAACACTTTATCCGATCTTCCCTCGGGTCGCGGGGAGCCTGTGCCTATCTCAAGTGTATTGGCGCATCAAGGCAGGATACACCCTGTATGGAATGCCAACCCATCACACACACACACACACTCACACACATTCATACACATTCATACAGTAGGGACAAATTTTCCAAGGTGCCAATCAACCTACCGTGCATGTTTTTTTGGACCGGGGGGAAACCGTAGAACCCGGAGAAAAACTGTTTGTTCAGATGTAACCATTATTTGTAAATGTTTAACATTTTCATAAGTAACTGTCATTTAATGACACATTTCTTTCTCAGTAACTGTAACGAATTACGGTTACATTTATTTCGTAATTATATTACGTAACGCCGCTGCATGTAACTACTTACTCAATATTGTGATAATGCTTGATGATACTCAACAGCCTATTAATGAAATATTGTTTATTTTATTCATTTTATGTGTCCACTAGGTGACGCATTAAGTTACATCCTAAGGAAAAACCTTTCAAACCCTCTGGAAAAATAGGTTCTATTTTTTTTAAATAAACTTCAGCAGAATGTTGCCAGTTGTGGTGTTGGGGGGGGGGGGGGGGGGGGGGGGGGTGGGGGGGGGGTGTGTGGGAAATGCTTATTACGCTTCGCTGTATTTTTGGCCGTATTTATAGGCTACTATAATGTGATGAAGATTGAGGATACTCAACAGTCTAATAATGAAATATTGTTTATTTCCTTTCACTCTCTGGTGAACAAATGGACAAGGTGCAAATAACATATGAAACCAATGATTCAAAGCCAAATACAAATAGGGACAAAATCTAGAGAATAAAGGCTTGGAAAGTCAGTATTCGAAACTCTGAGTGTTGCTATGGAAAGAGCTGATGAACCTGAGAATCCTTTATATAATGTGACGGCTTACAGGTGTGTGTGTGTGTGTGTGTGTGTGTGTGTGTGTGTGTGTGTGTGTGTGTGTGTGTGTGTGTGTGTGTTGTGTATCATTAGCGATCAGGTGAATGTAAGCAAGACAGACACTGTTGCTGGGAAGTGTAATCTCCGACAGACATATCTGCCTACCATGGTTGGTTCTGAGGATTGTCTGACATATCAGAACATAGATTTTAAGCTTTAAAAAGCATAACAATGCAAACACATCCAGCAGATTATATTTAAACGCAATGGTAAAAGTAAATAGGAGCAATACGCAATACACAATGCCATGACTTATTCGACTTACACATATGATATTTGAGTTCGTTGTTCTTGTTTAAACAATAAAAAAGAGATCTGCTGTCTAATGTTTGTTCATCCGTTTTCATATATATGGCTCTGTGCCAGTAAAGGTCACGATATTGCTTTATTATATCAAGAATGACTTCTGTTTCTCCGTCTATCCACACAATACATTGTACTCTCCATGGTACCTGTCTTTAGATATCCATATATACATACAGTGTGACTCACACCCCTCCCCCCTCCCCCCTAACTTCCCCCCTCCACGCGTCATCGTTTATTTCCATCGTTCGTTTCGGTAGCTTGTATTTATAATACAGGCCAACTTTTTTCCAGAGCGGCTAAGTGTCAAATAATATTTTCATTGTATAGGCTGGATAGAAAACCCCACTCTGCAACATTCTCAAGGTCATTCGGCTTTTACACTTCACACATTCGACACCATAATTGGATAATAGCCTTCGTTGCAAGTGTCGGTGATGAGGAAAAGAATCACGTTTACCTCACAATTTTTTATGAAAATAAACATCAAAAGCAACAAGTCTGAAATCCGCTTTTAGGGGTATGTTGATGTGAAGGGGTAAAATCCCTGTTTTTAGGTGACAGAACACACTAATCTGTGTGAAATAAAACTTTGAGCACGACCACAGTATCAACAAAATCATTTATTATTCATTCATTCATTCATCTTCTACCGCTTTATCCGATCTTCACTCGGGTCACGGGGAGCCTGTGCCTATCTCAGGCGTCTATGGGCATTAAGGCAGGATACACCCTGGATGGAATGCCAACCCATCACAGGGCACACACACACACACATTCACACACACATACATACACTAGGGACAATTTTCCAAGGTGCCAATCAACCTACCGTGCATGTTTTTGGACCGGGAGGAAACCGGAGAACCCGGAGAAAAACCTCCTTGAGGCACGGGGAGAACATGCAAACTCCACACACACATGACCGAGCCGGGAATCGAACCCGGATCCTGGCGGTGTGAGGCGAATGTGCTAACCACTACGCCACCGTGCCTCTCAAAATCATTTATTAATTGATTATTATTATTATTATTATAAACAATGATAATTTGAAGGAAAATTAAAAGTATTCGAAAAAGTTATTATTATTCAGACATTTAAATCTTAGTATTCTTTGTAGAAATTATATTTATACATTTATATGCATAGTAAACTTATATTTATGGGAAAGGATGCTGTTATTTGTGCCTTTTCATAAGCCTTTTCTTATGAATCAGAATACAACACAATTACACACACGTCCATGAATTTGACATGATGTAGGATTTTCTCGGGTGCTACAAATGCTTAGATGGATTGACGGCATGCTGGGGGGTTATTCTAACACATCCATGTTCTCTATTTCGGTGTTGCTTTCGCACTATGCGTATAGGCTTTCTGTCTGTCAGAAAAAAAACAAGATTTGATAGATCCTTAGTCTCCATTCAAATCATTTTGGGCATGTTCTCTGACTTGAAATGTTTCTTTGAATCATTCAATATAAGCTTTTGAATCATATGCTTAGATTTTTATACATGGTATGCCTTTTATCTTTTTTTGTAGTATTACATAATATTACATGTGCTTTGTATCTGAGGTTGCAAACAATTTGTTAGACCTGCAAAGAACCATCTAATATATATATAGCCCGTACCTCAGGGTTTTTTTCTCTGGGTTCTCCAGTTTACTCCTGGTGTAAAACATGCAATATGGGAAATTGTCTCTAGTTTGAATGCGAGTGTGTGTGTATGTGCCCTGTGATGGGTTCTATATAGGGTGTATCCTGCCTTGATGCCTGAAGCAAAGGCACAGGTTCCCCGCGACCCCGAGAGAAGTAGAGAAGGTAGAAGTTGAATGGATGAACATATATATATATATGTGTATGTGTGTGAGAATTAGGTGTATTTCAGTTCTAGTTTGTAACGTTAAAGAATGTTGGGATTATATGTGTGTGTGTGTGTGTGTGTGTTTGTTTGTGTGTGTGTGAGAAAACACTTTGACCCATTAGTAATCCATGAAAACCGTGACATTTTTACCGGGTCACTTTGCACTGAGCTTGAATTTTTTTCTTTTTTTTTTTTATCATTTTATAATAAGTGAATGAAGTCTGTTTTCAGCAATTACTGGCTTGTATGTTAGCATCAGTTTTGAAAAGGTTTATTTATTTATTTATTTTTGAAGTTGGATTTTCTCTCTTCGAATAAGGGGATGACCTTCAGACACAGTTGAGCTTGGCTGAGTAGGTGTACTGGAACCTCTTTTGATAGTGGATGTATATATAATTTTTTTTTTTTTTTTTTTTTTATTGAATATGTCTGCTTCATTTCCACTTTGCTCTGGTTGTGCATTCTAACAACAGCACGGAGCACACACTCATAACTGAGGACTCAATACATCAAAAAAAAATAATACTAATAATTTTCCCATAGTTTAGAATAAGGCCTAACACTGAGTTGCCAGTTTATCAGGTTTTCAAAAGATGTATCTAATAAACAGTATATTTTTTTATGGATTCTCTACAGATGTCTGGGATGGTTCCTTGTAAGAAAGGAAGCCAACACAGTGCAAGGATTCATTGTTAGTCATGCATACTTCAGTTACCTTCTGTGTGTCTGCAGTAATAGACAGCAGTAAATAAGAACGTGAAGGATTTGTTCTATAACATTAATAGGATTAATGGTTTAATAGGATTTTGATAAAAAAAATGTTCATATATAGGGGCACGGTGGCTTAGTGGTTAGCACGTTCGCCTCACACCGGGTTCGATTCCCGTCTCGGCCATGTGTGTGTGGAGTTTGCATGTTCTCCCCGTGCCTCAGGGGGTTTTTCTCCGGGTTCTCCGATTTTCCCCACGGTCCAAAAACATGCACAGTAGATTGATTTGCACCTTGGAAAATTGTCCCTAGTGTGTGAATGTGTGTGTGAATGTGTGTGTGTGTGCCCTGCGATGGGTTGGCATTCCATCCAGGGTGTATCCTGCCGTAATGCACATAGACGCCTGAGAAAGGCACATGCTCCCCCGTGACCCGAGGGAAAATCGGATATAGCGGTAGAAGATGAATGAATGAATGGATGTTCATGTACACATGTATATTTACCATTCTTTGGTTTGCATTGACACTAAAAGAAAATACATGGCATTGTTTCGTAAATCTTCCTAAATGACTTGCACAGAAATATTTAGAATGAATTTGATCTCAAAAGAGACTTATTATATCATTACTTTTCAACTAATTGACATGGTTTCCTAAATTACCATTTCTTTTGACTACCTCCTGATACTGATATAGTGGGATTTATCCCTTATTTCATTCCGCCTGCAATGAGGAATGCACCAGTTTCTCTCTCTCTCTCTCTCTCTCTCTCCCCCTTATCTCTACATTCTACTTAAACAGATCCGCTTCCAAAGCTTCATCTTTCATGGTAAGACCGCTGTCAGGGTCATTACACTCGTCATTTTGTAGATCTCTAAATAGCTGAGATCTATTCTCAGCCGTAATTCAGCACAACCACTTTGTATAGCTGAATTGCGATTCTTGATCTTTGCGTTCGCCGCCTGGATTGAATTCGAACAATGAAACCTGGTACTTATTTTTACATTGTAAAATGCTTAAAATGTCTTCTTCTATTAAACGTTGGTCTGCCTGTTCTACTACCAGCACCATATGACATGAGCATTGGCAAACGACCATCAACTTATCTATACTTATATCTATACTCCTAATAATACACATACATATACATTCCAATAAAAGCAAATCTCTCCGGTGTAGCGTATCAACAGTATGAATAGAAGAATGGCAGGCTATAAAGCAGACTAATGGTTCGTGTATTCTACAGGGAAAGTAAAGCTGTCTACCAACAACCGAGCTGCATTTTGGATCCATTACCACCTGAGGTAGTGCAAGCTGTCACTTTGTCAAGGGAATCCTGCTTCTTCTGAAAACTAGTACAAGCCAGGGCAAGTGTGGAAGGTATGAAATATGAATTAAGAGAGGGAACATATTTGAGATATGAATAATGTAGTAGAATACGCCATGAGTTGTGTTTGATAAGGGCCAACTAAACATTCATCTGATAACCTCATCGAGACACTTTGAGCCAGAGGTGCTTAGAGCAAATCATAACCAAGAACAACATCTGTCTCATTCAGGAAAACTGGCTGCGCTTCACTGGTTTTACATTTCATTATGTTTCCAAAGCTTCTCCCAGGGGATAAATAAGATGTCACTGCTGGTCTATGGATTTCCTTTTATTTAGCTAAATGAGATTCATTCAGCTCGGACTTATGACTTTCGAGAAAATCTCAAATTTCGGTGTCCTAGGATATAGATGGCACACACACAAAAAAAGACTGGTCTGTACCGTGTTGCAGCTGTGGAGGCAACACGTATGCCGCGTCCTCGGACGCTCCTTCCTCTGCTTGGGTCATCGGAGCCGTTTAGGTACGACAGCTCACGCAGCTGCTCTTGCCTGATCTCATCATTGTAATCCTGCGGGAAGAGAAAACAGCATACAAAGTGTTGAACGCTACACCGGGTTACTAAACCTTATCATTGCAACTTCAAACATTTAAACACGATTTCATAAATAGTTGGGTAAAATGTAAAATAAATAAATATATACGAAAATGCATCCATGATTTGCAGCTATACTGTACGTGAAGAACTATAACTATGTAACTATGTAACTATATAACTATAACTTCTTTAATAAGAGATTATTGCTATATGTATAATCTCAGTGATAACAAAAGTTTAAAGTGAGGAAATGTTAAGGCAATGCATTATAATAGTTTTGTTCTTGTTGGCTTGTAAACACGTTTATTTCCGAATGATCTCAACATAAAAAGTTGTTTTCTCATGATCATGGCATAATTTTCTAAAGTCATAATCACAAGGAACCACAAAAAAATGACAAAAGGAATGACACAAAAACAACTATAATTCCATAAATACCATTTTAAGAAAAAGAAATTAATTTGATGGCTACAACAAGCTTTGATAAGGGAACAAATTAACCTGGAAAGGTAAGAGTTACTCAAAAAACAGTTGGATGATGATTTTCCGTGGTAATTATGTTCATTTGTCAACAGATTAATAACAATATTAGTATAAAGAAGCTTAAATCTTATAGAGGCAAACTCTCAGTAAAATTAGCCAGATGTTTTAATCATCAGGTTTATCAGCAAATAACATCATTGAAGCTTCGGGCCCTCAGGCAGCATTGCATTAAAAACTTGAATTGAATTGAAATCCCTGCTTGGTATCAATAAAATGTCCAGAAATCATGGTTTGTGAAGGCAGTTCCTCATCGCATCCAGATATACAGGTTTAAACTCGACCATGCAGAGAAGAAGCGATATGAGAATGTGGAGCATTTATATTAATATTAAAAGAATGATTTCCAGAGTAAAATAAATAATAAATATTTATAAATAATCAATATTTTTTTAAAGGGAGAGATTTTGAAAGACAATTTTTATAATTATAACATCTATTAGAGTATTAAAAACATGAAAATGTATTCATTTATGGTACATTGAAAACACACAATTAATGTGCGATTAATCTGAATCTGACTCATGGCAATCGTGTGATTAATTGTGATTATATATATATATATATATATATATATATATATATATATATATATATATATATATATATACGTACTGTGTGTGTGTGTGTGTGTGTTTGTGTGTGTGTTTTTGCTGACGTTCCACAACATTAAACATTGTTTTTCTATAGCCATACATTCCCAGTTGTGCTCTATTCCTTGCATAATAAATCGCAAATCAGCGTTTCGGAGTATTGGAGTAGAGCCATGAGGAAAGCAATGCTAATGTTGTGACATTAAAGAAGAGAAAATTAATACAGGTTCAGATGTCAAAACACATAATGTATGCCTTGACATACAAATAAACATGAATCTTTCATTTACACCACAAGGACAATAACAAAGCACGAAACCAAAACAGAGAGATGGCTTATTAACTCCGCTTCACACCAGCTATCAGCGTATTGTGTTGTGAAAGAATACCAGCACTTCCTGCATTTATAAAGTCCCCCCTCACCCATCTGATTGAACATGACAGGGCCCTGAATCACAAGGCCGATTACAGCATGGATAGCTCTTATTTTATTATCTTGTCAGTGCCACAGGCAGATAAATGGATCCTCATTTCCACCAGCCACTTATTCCCCTTCCTGTTTTGCCATAGCAGCTGGGTTCAGGAAAATATTAGAAATGGCACGTCGACAAGTGTGGACTTTTTAATCGTGATCGGGTCAACGATCAATAAAGAATCTGCTCGGGACTGACTTTCTTTTTTAGAAATTGTCTTTTTACTCGCTTTTGTTTGCAATTTGTTTTTGTAAATTCACTGTGTAAACACTGTGTTATTCACCTACATGGAATCTGTAAAATAAACGTGACTGTAAAAGAAATATATTCAGACTTCAATGATATATATTCTATATTTTCTTAAATATGTTTAATAAAATATAGAATATATATAATTACGGTCTGTATGTATTAGGTCTGAATAACAAAGTAGTAATCACACCAACATTTCCCATCTTTAAACAACAGTCTGAAATGGAAAGAGGATCATCTAAGCTAAACCTAGACATACGTGTTTAAGGAATGAAATGAAAAGTCACTGGTTTCATTTGGCTGATCGTTCACTTTGTACCACAGTAAAGACACAGACAAGGTAGAGATCAGCAGTGTTGGGAAGGTTATTTTGGGAATGTAATAGATAACAGATTACAAATGTCCCTATTCAAAATTTAATAAGTAGTCAATTAAATGATTACATTTTATTACATTCATTTGTCCACTAGGTGGCGCTTTAAGTTAACGATCTAATAAAAAACCATTGAAAAAAATCGGTTCTATTTTTCAAAATGAAACTGCAGCAGATTCAAATCATTCAAATCAAAGTCACGTTTCAGTTGAAAATCATGCCGTCGTCTAAAGCACTGATTTTACATGACATTGTTCAGATGTAACCCTATTTGTAATCTTTAACATTTAAATTAAAAAATCAGCTTTTTTTTCTCAGTAACTGAAACTAATTACTGCTTTTACTTTTTATTTTGTAATTAAATTACGTAATGCCATTACATGTAACTATTTACTCCCTAGAACTGTATATCGGAACAGGCTAATTGTAAGATAGTCTCTTACCAGATAGATTCTTACCATTAGATAATGCATAGTTAATTATAAGACAGATATTGATTAATTTCCTAAAACACCATGTCTCTGACAGTAGATCTGGATAGGTTTACAGTAGGTTTATATAACATTTGCTTACATCATTATTGTTTCTATAGTAACAACTCTTTCACAAAGACGTGTATGCCAAATGTTTTACGTAACCTAAGGCTGCTAATCAACAGAATAAAAAAAAAATGTGTGAGAATTGTTAAAATTTAGATTAGGGAAGCGTTTCCAGCAATCAGTCGTTATAGAACAACTTTTTTTTCCCAACGGTTAAATAAATACAGACTTCTATAGTGGGACACTGATAAAAGGATGCTCCATTTTCTATGCATTTGTAGGCAAAACCCAATTTGAACATGCTAGTCCAGATTTAGTCTCGCTTTACTGTCATGGTACTCAGTCTACTTTTCCACTAGACTTGGGAGTGTGGCTGTGGGAATTTGTTCTCATGCAGCCACAAAAGCATTCAGCCAGTGATAAGGTCTCAAATGTTCCATTGGTGTTTAACGGGTTTGAGGTCTTGCACTTGTGTCCAGGTGTTTACAAACTTTTCAAGTGTGCTTGATTTCCATATTCCGTTTCATTTCTTACATTTCCATTTAGATTTAGCAGACCCTCATATTGAGAGCGACCCGTACACGGGCGCTTTGAAGTTTATATCGACGGATAAACCAACACCGGTTCACTCGGTTGCGAAAAATAGCCTAAAGCTCTGTTGGGAGGAATTAAAGCACACTTTTATTAGCATAAAGACATAAAGAAAACAAGGAAAAGAAGTGCTAGTTTGAGTTTTTTCAGGGAGAGATAGGTCATTTGGAGATAGTCAGGCAGTAAGTTCATTCCACCACCTCAGTGCAGGAACTGAAAAGAGACATACACTGAGAGAAGGTGGGATTAAAATACCTCTCAGAGAGTGCGAGGAGTACTAGTGATCATCCTTTTTTTTTGCTCTGTCTCTGTTTAGGCTACAGGGTTAGGCTAACGCAAAACGATATCATCTGTGGCGGAGGCATTGCGGACCGGATTCATGTCTCGAAACCCACCGCTATAAAGCAACAGCTTGCATAATAGAAAGAATAGCTTTGAGCAAAATGACACTGCTGTATCATGCTGGCTTCTTAAACAAGCTACTCAAAAGCCATTGACATTCTCAGAACATCCACTCCTGTGAAGAGACTCGCACGTCTGCTTGAAATTTGCCAACTAGTGGCACGAATCCCAGCTCTCAGCCCTGCTCTCTATCCAACCAGGCAAACGAAGAAGCACCACTCACATCAATATTCTGGAGCCAAGAAAAGCCGTTCTCAGAATCATTCCAGCCCACACCTCAGACATGAATATATGTATACACTAAAAAGTGTTATCTTTGTTTGGCACAAATATATATATATATTGAAACTTGTTTCTCAGTCTAAAGAAAAAATCATTTGTTCTCTGATTGCGAAAAAAACGGACCTCATATGAAAATATATAATGATGTAAATAAGTGAAATATTCTATAGTAAAGATCAACTAATAAGTAATAACTAGACATGGGACATTTCCTGAAGAAAATGTGAGTGGTGCTTGCTGATGCAAACCGCAGCTCCGGGCGCGACCATAGAGATGAGTGTTTAGACACTCGTTTTGGGCCTTTCGTCGGAAGGGGACGGGGTCCAGTGTTGCACGTGACATCAAGTTATCCAGCGTCCGAGCGTACCGAGCGTTTAGACATGTTTAGACCTGACCCTGTGTCCGAGTTTCACCGTCTCGCAGATTTTTCGGCCATGTTTGCGGCCATGTGAAGCCATGTGCCAGTCAAATGTGCATTTCGGGCGAACACGGGCCAAACAGTGGAACATCAAATTTCCCCATTCATTCTCTGTGGAACCTGAATGTTTGTGGATTTTCCGATATTCTGTACAGGTGTGGCGTTCGTGATCCACTCCGGACCCCCTACGAGGAGATATGACATATGTGCATGTCGGACACTCACATGCCGAACTGTGAAATATCGGCCCCATTCATTTTCTATGGGAAAATTCCCGCTTTTTGGCACCGGTTCGGAATTCCGCAGGGAGATTCCTTACAAAAGTAATAGCACACCTCACACCATCGGGCCGCACGATATGAGGTATGATTCGCGAGGATCGGACAAAAACTGCGGGACGAGTTACAGGCAGAAAATTTGAGAGAAGCTAGAGAGAGATTATAATAAAAATGCGTGCTTTTGCAAGCATCACTAATAAATATTACATACATGTAATATATACATGCATATTAATCCCGGCAAGGATTACAACACTGGTATCAGAAAAGAATCAAAGACCCCTGTGATGTGATGCAGCAAAGCATGAAGCAGAGGTGATTATTTTCATAACATCCCATAACAACATTCCCCATAATGTCCCTCATGTGCCACAGCAATTCGAAACAACCGACTTTTATTTATTACCATTTACACTGCGTTTATTTTATCTGCTTAATACTGCACTGGAATGCCCATGAATCAGGTCCGTCGTCCCTGTTATCACTAAGCAGCACCCGTCTCTCTGTTTCTCTGCCTTGACACTGTTAAGACAAAGAAATGTCGTTTGTCATGTTGCACAGCATTCCCACTGTCAGTAAACGTGCAGCTTTATGTCTGGCTGTTTCAGATCATGGACACAGATAAATGTCTTCTTCCGAAGGAAATTCCAACCTATCAATCGTTATGCATATTTTAATGAAGAGTCTGCCATTCCAATCCAGTGTGTTAGTTGTTTCTATAGACACTGATGTATTAGAATGAATGCACTGGTTTTCTTGTATCTGGAATTGAACTACTTTCATGATTTCAGCAGGAATCCAACCCATTGATCACAAATGTGAAATACGTCTAGTCTAAACTAACATCTAATCCTGGTCTAAATCGTACTTCTCAGTCAGTGGTGCTGAACTTCAGACAAGGAATTCAAATATAGTAAGCAATTAAGCTTCTTTCTGACTGAACGTTGGCAACAAGCATGTCTACTACCACTGCTAACAATGCTACCAGGGAACAATACTATGCTTTCATGGTCTATTTCTCGTTCCCACATCTCTCCTCACTAATTAATGCCTCACAGTTGATAATGCGTCCGTGGCGTACGACTCGCACCTGATAGAAATGCAGCAGATGGCAGTGCGGTGCATTGCCGATGCCTTACGGGTGGTAAACAAGTGTTGCCTGTGGTGATACTGACTGGGCTATCATACACAGCACTCGTGTGCATTGGGTAGAAAGCGAAAACTGCTAATGGGCCAGATGCTACGAAAGCGATTTCATGCAAACCTACCATTTATTCGAACTACTCGAGATACCTTTAATATTCGTGGTATGCATTCGTCTTCGGCAGATCCGCCGCCTTTTTTTGCTGGGATTTTCTTGCACGAGACGCCAAGGCACATAATTTCGTTTTTTGGACAGTGGGAGGTAACGCGAATCAACATGCAGGTGGCCAAACAGGTGGCCAAGCTCAGGGTCAAACCGGGACCCAGATGCATCAGGAGAAAAAGAAAAGATTCCATTCGTAACCGTTATTTCGTCGTTTAATGAGTTCCTGGTGATAGTTAAAACTAAATACAAACTCACCTTGATTGAATGTAGTATTTCTTATATTGTGTGTGTGTTGAATGAATATGCTCCAATCAGTTGATTTAACAGTGAATAATATTGGACTCACATGAAAACAGTGCCATGCGCTTCTGATTGCATTTTTTTTGGTCCTGTCTCAGCACCTGTGTCTTATTAGACTCTGGCTAATGTCTGTGTATATGCTTTTTTTAAGCTCCTCCCAAGTTTTATTTCGCATTCGCGGTTAACCGTTGTTTCCTGAATGTCTTGTTTTGACCAAAGTTTCCTTTGTGTTTCCGTTTTAATATTAGACGTCTTCCAGTGGACTCCATTCTAATAAACCTCACACTAAGACTTGCGTCCTGCCTCAAAGCACACACATTCAACCTCTCACGTGTTGACGCTTAGCTGTTTACTGATTATGCTCATTTATTACAGGATCATTGCCCAATCGGGGCAATTAGTCACTTTATAGTGTGTACTATGTTGCAGAATAATTGATACCCATGGTAAAGATGGGTAACCGGAAATGTGGAACCTTTCACTGGAAAACCTTTTATAAAAATCATTTAAATAGAAAAAAAGCATCCTGTCAATGAGTGTGCAACCTATAAGCACTAAGGGTTTTTTTCCAATAATATTTGGGCCTCTTCTTAATATGAATTCTCTACAGAATCTTCAATGGAATCTTATCTTCAAATCACACCACACGCCTTTTAAACAGGGTTCAGGTCAGGAGATGCAGCTGCAGTCTTCCATACAGAGATAGTCAGGCGCTCAATCCAAATCTTTCATATATAGTAAGTTGGTGAAACATGACATTGGTGATTGAGAATCTTCCTGGCTGTGCATAGAAGGGGAAAAAAAACAGATGCACTATATTCTAGCCAGATTCATTACTACTCTTTTTCATACAGGACATGGCGTCCGATTTATATCTTTATGTCTTATTTATTATGTGCCTTCACGTTTTCTCATGAGGAAGAATATATACAGGAAGTTAACCCTGATAATCCTACGCTGGTGAAACAGCTACGGAGGACTGCTTTTATTATGTTATATATTATTTCAGTAAAATATGAATGAGCACAAGTGTTACATTTTTACCATCGCCAATCATTTTTTGCTTATAAAAAAGAATACATTTCCTTAAATTTAAATTTTTTTTCATATTTCTTGTGTGAGATTGAGATAATTAACTCTTTTTTTATTATTCATAACACATTTTCTTCATATCCATATATGTCAGTAATTCTGGAGCTGCTTGCAAATTCCTTTAATATTGTGACAAAGACAAATATGTTTTTTTTTTAAAAAGTCTTTTTCCTTGAGAAAATCATTCATGTCTTTGAAATGTTTTCCCTGTCCACTGTGGGGTCTAAGCAAGATTAATAGACAAAGCATTGTGGTTAGTACAACAGTACTAGCAGAGAGGGGAGGGGCATGCTCCCAAGGCTGTGGGTGTGGCTTTTGGGCATGATGGTTGAAATAAGCTTAAGAGCCTCTTCAAACGCAAACTCACCTGCAGATGTCATCTCCCACAGTCACAGTCCTACAGTGAAAACTCCATGAATACAGTATATTACAGCAGGAACATTAATTATTCGATGGCAAGTGCTTTTAGGTTTAAAAAAAAAACAGCAAGGCTTTTTCCCCCACCTATATAGCTGAGCTTATTAACACTGGGATTCATACTGTTCCTAGCTGGAGCTGTAGATTGAAAAATGCTGAGAGAAGCTTTTGAATCCATGCCTAACTCCTGCAGTCTATGGAAACATATTACAAAGCAAATATGCATCCTCAGTGTAATAGGAACGGTTATTATTTGTCGTCGGAAAATTGCATATTTTACATAACACTAGAATACCACAATACAGCGACATTGCACACTGCTATCCTATAGTCAAGAACTTTCTTCCTATTATTATTGTTATTATTATTATTATTTCATTATAATGTATCATAATCAAAGCTTTATGTAGTTCTGCAATTAACTGCATGATTCCAAAGAGCTCTTTGTTTTTGGCTTTGATGAGCATGGAGGAAGAAGTGTTTGACCTACAGCTGCATAGACACTCAGAGGGAAAGAAACGTGCCCATGTACAGCGCGGTTGTCCTTTCGGGATTAAAAGGAAATGAATAGGCCTGAACGAACTTACAGGAACCAGGAATTTTTTAATTTCCTCCAAGGCATGGCTCATGCGGGAATACGCCTCTCCGGGTGGTGCGAAGACTTCAATTAAAACATGGAGATCGTTGTTCAAATGGGCATACTTGGCCTCGCCACTTTTCCTCAGTTCTTCTTCCTGCAAGGGAGAAATTCAGAGTTTTGTCTGGTCTCTATCGGAATAAAGGACATATTCGACTCGTGTAGAGCTCTGCACAGATACAAATTCACAAATGCTGTTTAAGCTGAAGGGTTTTATTTTCATTCTCAGTAGTGAGTGGTCAAATATGAAGAAGTCCATATATAATAAAATAAAAAAAACCTGATGCAGTTACAAATGTAATTTACTTATATTTAGGGGTTAAAATAAATACAAACAAACATTTGATATGAAACGTTAGATTGAATATCATGGATGGCATATCAATAACTGAATATTAGATTTATCTAGGCAAGGATTGGACAATCCGGATCAATGCATCGGGGTAAAACAAAACCATATCATCAGAATATCTAAAGGTCACATTAAGAATTAATTCTACATGGTACCATTCTTGTATAATATCACATTTCACATGCAAGTCTGTGTTTATGCTAGGCATTCATTCATTCATTTATCTTCTACCGCTATATCCGATCTTCCCTCGGGTCACGGGGAGCCTGTGCCTATCTCAGTCGTCTATGGGCATTAAGGCAGGATACACCCTGAATGGAATGGCAAACCATTGCACGGCATACACATGCACTCACATTCACACACACACACACATTCATACACTAGGGACAATTTTACAAGGTGCCAATCAACCTACCATGCATGTTTTTGGACCGTGGGGATACCAAAGAACCCGGAGAGAAAACCCCTGAGGCACGGGGAGAGCATGCAAACTCCACACACACATGGCCGAAACGGGAATCAAACCTAGACCCTGGTATATATATATATATATATATATATATATATATATATATATATATATATATATATCTATATATATATTTCCCCTGGAAACATACTGTAATTAGCATATTGTAACAGTGTGTTTATAAGAACTTATAAAAGAGACTTTTTTAAAATTAATCTTTATTTATTATTTCTTATGCTCTAATCCAAGTTTTTTTTTTACATTTCTTTAGCCCAAATGCCCGATACCATAAACACACAGGTACCAATACAGTGCACATACTCTGATATGGAGACTCACATCACTCTATAGCACACAATATACATTGAGAGCTGTTCAACAGAATCAGATGTAGCCACCCCTGAGATTAATTTTCTGTTATGGGATGGAGGAACAGAATAAAATGGGGGGGAGGGGGGGGGGTGATGGTCGGGTGTAGTGGTGGAACGAAGACTTCTCTGAGGGGCATTCAGTTTCCTGATTCCATTTGATTGCTGAAGGTCATCTGTAACCGTTCTTCAGAAAACCTGTAATTACCGCAGCCTACATTACCACCTCCCGTTGATTACTTTTGCCTGTAGCTCGCGCGCCAAGTATGAAGAGTTCTTTTCGAGGAGGCATTCATAGGCACTCGATCAGTCACGCAGACTCTTCATTTCTGATTAGTGCTAACTAATAGTAGCTGCAACATTAGTACAATGTCGCTGACCCGATCGCGTTGCATGCGCCTTCGGATGAAGGTCAGAAGGCAATCTCGATATTGTGATTAATTCATGAGGCACTCGTTTTCTTACGTTTACTATTGGAAAATTTCCTTTGTGTGTGTGTGTGTGTGTTTGTGTGTGTGTTTGAGAGAGAGAGAGAGAGAGAAATGTGTGAGAGAAATACGGAGCATTGTGAAAAATATGAAGAAAAGGAAACGTAAATTGATTATTTGTTTTAATTTCCAGTGTCGCACGAGACTTTCAGTGAGATTACATTTTACTGTCTTGAGTCTGAAACGCGATAAATTTCCTTTTATGTCAAGTCGAGAGCAAATGCAGCATCGCTCATTCTTTTAAGAGCTGAATGAGTCTTTCAGGGCATGTTTCCAAAGGTACAGACGTAAGTCTAAGTGCACCAGAACCCTCTAGAAATATGACATAATGACAAGTCTTTTTTTTTCGTATGTTTATTCTTAGAGAGGAAAAAAGGGTGTACATGGTGTACTGACAGCTACATTTTTTTGTAACCTAGTTTCTGTCTTTTGGTATAAAAAGGTCTGTCAAATACTCTTCTCGCGGAGGTTTTCCTGCACACGTATGTAAATAACGACCAACTTTTGTTCTCTTGATAATGCTTAGAGCCCGAGTTAGATCCGCGCAAGATATTACGCTGTGACTCACGGAAGCCTGATTGAAACGAGCAACTTCAAGAGAAATACTAAAGAAGCGTGCACAGTAAATCTGTCCTTCTCAAAGAGAGGAACACGGAAAGGTAAATCTGTACTCTTCCGAATTCTCTACTCATGTTTTATGCATCTTGTTTTGACTAAAAATCTGTTTCCATTGCAAAAAAAAAGAAGAAAAAAAAACCTGCATCTCAGATGTTAATGAGCGAGTTCTGGCTCCTGTGCATCTGTGTCACTCTCACTGACAGACAGAAGATAAGGGCGACGCCACAGAAAGCAATATTTAAGCTGGTAAAACCTTATTAAAGCCCCAATCTGGATGCATTTGTGCTAAATTTGGTGTAAATCGGATAAAATTAGCTGCTTGATAAATAATAATAATCATGCCGGCAGCCAAAATGATGTTTCATGATTCTGCTTAGAAACAAGAAAATATCTTTCTGCGATAAAATGTAAATAAAATTTTGATTTTTTTGTTCGGTCATACACACACACACACACACACACACACACACACACACACACACCACACACACACACGCACACACACACACACACACACATATATATATATATATATATATATATATATATATATATATATATATATATAGATATATAAAAGACATATATATTTAGTCTCTATAGTGTTTCACCATTAATGTAAATACAATATATTATATATTGCATATAATATGTATATTTATATCTTGTATATATATATATATATATGTGTGTATATGTGTGTTTTAATTGGTATCTTTTAAATTGAATCTTTTGTGTATGTATCTTTTAATTGGGAATATATGGATGTGAATGCAAAGAGGATTGGCTTAAATATTGTAGCTAACAAAAATCCACAATCCTAACACTATATATAATGAAATCATTATAATTTATAATAACCTCCACTCTATTGGGAAGACTTGTCACTAGATTTTGTTATGTGACTGTGGGGATTTGTGTTCATTCAGCTACATTAGTGAGGTTGTGCGCTGATGTCAAGCGAGGACACCTTGTGCACAGTCAGTGTTAAAGTTCATCCCAAAGGTGTTGCGTGGGGTGAGGTTCCGGGCTCTGTGCAGGCAAAAATATTTCTTCATGCTTGACAACCATGTCTTTATGAGGCCTGTATTGTGCACAGGGCATTATCGTGCTGGAACAGGTTTGGGCATCTTACTATCAGTAAAGGGAATTTGTAGCACTATAGGATAAAGACATCATATATGCCAGTGTGTGATGATCAGGTGTTTCACTGGAGGTTTGTATTTTTCAAGTAAAAAACACTTGCATGGTGTTTTCTTTTCTGGTCCAAACTCTGTGAAAAAGAATCCTGACATTCAACCTTCTACTTGTTACTAATTCAGTTTCCATTTCTAAATTTCATTACATAAAACACAAATGCCATCATTCATCCTGGTCCAACAACAGAGTACAAACAATAGCTGCAATACGATATAGATTACAGTACTGGATATTTGATTGCAATATTGATATCATGTCATAAATCCTGGCTCTGCCGACACTGTGATACTGTACAGCTGATTGATAACCATCCTTCCCTGTCATCCGTCATTACACTTTCCATCACCACTATATTCCTCAGAAAACAAATGCAGCAAGGCCTGAACCACAGCCCAACGCTCCAAGCTCATTTTACATGCAAATATATTCCTACTTAAATATTCGCTAGGAGCCGGTATGGACATGTCCAAACATGACATGCAACGATTTCATTTTCCAACTTCATCAGCATTCGGTATTTTGCTGCCTGGAATCAACTGAATGCACATCAAAACAGCTATTACTCGGATCCTTTATGAAATCCATCCATCAAGCTTTACATTTCCAACCACCAACAGGGGAAGTGAATAACGTTGATTATCTTGTTACAATGCCGCCTGTCCAGGAATCGAATAAATTAGGGAGTAAGTCTCAAAGTCGATGTGTTGGAAGCAGGAAAAAATCGCTGCGATTAAAGACGGGAATGAACTGAAATTATAACGGACAAGATCAGGGAGTCATACTCATTTTCATTGTGGGCCACATCAGCATTATGGTTGCCCTTGAAGGGCCAGTTGTAACGAACTATAGTACATTACATTACATTTACATTACAGCATTTGGCAGACGCCCTTATCCAGAGCGACTTACAACTGAGCAACAAAGGGTTAAGGGCCTTGCTCAAGGGCCCACTAGTGGCAGTTTGGTTGTGGTAGGGTTTGAACCCGTGATCTTCCAGTCCAGAGTCCAACACCTTAACCACTGGGCTACCACCTCCACCTACACACATAGTATAGTATAAATACTAGACTAGTATATACCACGTGTCAAATTCGAGGCCGACGGGCTGAATGTCTCCCACCACGTCATTTTATACGGCCTGCAAGAGCTTCGCAGATGTATGAAATAAGGCGATGATGCTTTCAAGTGAGCACTGACAATAAACTACATCTCCCACAATGCATCTACAAACTACATCTCCCAAAATTTTGTGTTATGAGGCGGTGTCGCTCAACAAAGAGAAATATATTGTCTTATAGTTACAAGGACAATCATAATGCTGGTGTGGCCCACAATGATAATGAGGTTGACAGCACTGGACTAGATGATTGGGGCATTCACGAAATGACAGATGTTTTGGGGCGTTACCTGTATGCAGCGGTTAGTGATTAACCATAATGGTCCAAAAAAAAAAAAAGACAACTAGTGTACTGGTGACAGGGTCACATGCACACAAAGGCTTATTAAAGCATGGAGAGAGCAACGGTTAGTCTGTCATGGCGCAATCGCACACAAAAGAGCTACTGAAGCACAAACTGATGAAAAGGTTAACGCTGACTATGTACAAAGGTGTCAGAACATTGCAGTGCATTGCAGCTGCGTATAGGGCTGAGTGTCCATCATCTGGATCACAGAGAAATACGAATCACATTTTCTTCCTCATGTGGATAGCTGTGTGCTTATGCATAGCATACCTATGCTGCCAAAACCAAATGCTAAGAAAGAGAATAAAAAAGTGGTTTAGTAGATAATGTGTCTTGTTTTTTTTTGTTTTTTTTTGCCATAAAAAATAAAAAGTCTTAAAAATCCCATTACACATTCGATTCGCAATCTTAAAGGAAGACAATTCAGTGTTCAGTGTACTTGTTCAGTGTAGGCAAGTAAATGTTAACTCCTTTTAAGCGCAATTTCACTAGACAAAAAGTGACAAATTCTTATATCTTCTTATATATATATATATATATATATATTTATTATTTATTTTTTTGTCAATACATATTTGTGTCTGTCAGGGATGTGGTAGTTTAGTGGTTAAGGCATCAAGCTCTGGACCAGAAGGTTGCTGGGATCAAATCCTAGCACCACCAAGCAGTCACTAGTGGGCCCTTGATCAAGGCCCTTAACTGCTCAGTTGTAAGTTGCTCTTTATAAGAGTGTCTGCCAAAAGTCTGTACTTATACGTGTGTATAGTGTAAAAAGGTCAAAAAAAAAAAGGAGTGAAATTGAAATTTATTTTTTATCTAACTAAAGGATCTACTTTAGTTTATTATCGACTAGATCAGGGTGGCCAACTAGTAGGAGGCTAAAAGCCACTTTTCTTCTGTGTTACTGCAAAGAGCCACATCATACACATGGGTACACATGAACATCATCCCATTCCCATTGACTCCTGTTATGTGAAAGCTCCTAAAGAGCCGCATGAAACTAGTTAAAGATCCGCATGAGGTTCGGGAGCCATGGGTTGGCCAGGCCAGAACTAGATATTAATGCTTGTTTTACGAATTGTTACCAAGTCAATTTTACTTACCCCCTTTTTTTTTGCTCGATGAACTAGATTTAAGTGAATCTTGCTTGTTTCATGAAAGACATTTTTTTAAAATGTAGAAGCGCTGTAGCAAAACGGATGCAAGCTAGTGATGCATTCTGCGATGCTCTGCTGGGAGACATTGGGTGCTGGCGTTCATGTGGATTTTACTTTGGCGCCTACCACCTACCTAAACACTGTTGCAGACAAAGTGCACTCTGCCACGGCAAAGGCATTCCCTAAAGGCAGGTGGCCTCTTTCAGCAGGAAATAAGCCTAGCCACTCTGCAAAAATGATTCCGGAATGGTATGAGGTACATGACAACGACGGGGTTTCGAATGGTGACATGACCTCCGGTTTCCCAGAGAGCATCTGTGAGATGTTCTGGATAAACAAGTCCGGTTAGTAGAAGTCTCCTTACAGGATTTAAAAGGAAATGCTTAAAGGATAATGTCTCAGATATCACAAAGCATTTTCAGAAATCTTCTATTGTACCATGCCTCAATGGGTCAGAGATGTTTGGCTGGCACAAGTAGGGGCTACCCAGTATTAGGCAACTAGTTAGAATGGCTTTGCTGTGTATATGTAACAGCACAAAAGCTTTTAAAGTAGGACATTTTATAGAATTGCTTTCTACAATCACTGGTTGACAAATGATTACCACTCTTGCAGTTTTATTTTCTTGTATAGCAGCACTGTTTTTTTTATCCATTTCTCCATACAGAAGGATTTAAAGATTCTTTTCTGTTTCGTGAATGTGGACTTGCCTCTTCACTTCAGACCACATGAGGCTGACATGGATTTTTACCACTTGTGTGTATGTTTGAGTTCTCTACTGTACTCTATGACCTGGACTGAGCTTCCCTGCAGCGGCTCTGTGACTATGTTTAAGCACTATTTATGAAGTCCGTTAATAATGTGCATATATACGAAAGACCTTTTAGTTTTATCCACAAAAATACATATGTATCATAATATTCATATATCCTAACTAGTACAAACATTCCTACCTTAAAGCATCAACTCCTCAATATAAGAGTAGAGCATTTGTTCTGCATGCACATACTGTAAATAAGATTTTTAAGATTTTTTTGTTTCTATGCACTGAATATTTGGTATTTTCCCAGTCTCCCTGAGTGCCACTAGCTGCTGAGGCTGTGCTTAGACTTACATAGACAAGCTTTCAGGGGACCGCGAGTCGAAAGGATAAATAGCTCTGGTAAAGTAGAATTGCTGTGTACAGACATTTCCTTTCAGGGCAGCATTATGAGCGATGACACATAGACTATATTGTGAAACTGGATCAAACTAGTGCATTTTAATATGTTTAATTCTATTCATTTTTGCTACGCGACGTTTTCCTGAAAACAGCACTTTACATATTAATGTGTTTGGGAATAATTCAAAGTGAATATTGCATGCTATGTGCGTTTCGGTGCTCGAAAGCAAAAGCAAAAGCAGGGTGCTGCTATCCTACCTTGTCTTTATCTCTCATTGAACCCTTGCCGAGGATGGACATCTTCGCTCCGGTTTCCTCTTGTAATCTTTTCATGGAATTGCCCCGGGGCCCCAGCAGTTTCCCAACAAAATTAAACTGTAATGGAGAAGAGGGGGGGAAAAAGCAATACTGTGAGTCTCTCACGCTTCCTGACAGTTCTCTTACTTCAAAGTCATTAAAAAAACATCTATAGGGTTTTTTTTCCCCCATCAGAGACAAAATCAGTCACACCCCCAAACATATTAACTGCACAAAAAAATTGGTTTAAAAAAAATGAACTGGGTTTCTACCGTGTCCATCGATACTATTTTTAACAGCAATAACAGGAATGTTCGTTCTTCGTCGTAAGTTGTCTTTTGTAGTACAAAGCTCTATCTTTAGGCAGTGCAATCTCTCACCCGGATAATCAATGCTCAGGGTCAATAAAGACCCTTGGTTGCTTTCACTTGATATTAGAACATGTGCAGATGCCAATAAAGATCTGTAAAGTGCCTCTAAGACCTTTGTGTGCCTTCAAGTCTTTGGAGATTCCAGCAATAGTTCAACTCACTCGCTTGAACTCACCTTAATGTGCTTTATTTTAATATTGGGTTGTGTATATATATCTTACATAGGGCTTTATTTAGCAAAATAAAACTGAAAACTACATTTAATGTGTTTCTGCAACAGTTTCCAACATCTCCTATGTTTATCAAATATCAATCAGATTAAATTAAAGCAAAAAAAAAGGGGAAAAAAAACATTTCTGCAGCGTTAGATACATAAATCATTACTTTACGTAATTTTAATGAGCGTTTCAACAGAGAATAGCTTTTACCCTCACTAGATTTATTTCTTTTGCCTTGGCTCTTGGATCTCTAGTTTGTTGTTATTGCTTCATTATCTGAACACCAACATAAAATTAATGCATGGCATATGCAAATTAGATGTATATAAGGATCAATTGTCTTTTGTGCATGTATGTACATGGAATATAGATTAGGAACTAGTGAGTGAGGGCCAACATTGTTGCACCGTTTTCCTGTTGTTGTTTTTATGTAACAGGGACAAAACAGGTACACTTTAAATCACTGCTTGTTATATCGTGTGACAATTTATAAAATCGGATGCAGGGTCGTTTGCTTGTTATTCTCGGGACTCGAATACGCGGCTCATTTCTATGCAGGTTTGATGAACAAGAGCCAACGGTTTTTATCTTCAGTGGGGATTCTAGTCACGCAGCGTAGATGACGAGCTATCAAGGAATTGGCTTGGGGCAACAACTAACATTTCACACTCACAGTGGGCTAAAAGTCAGCAAGACCAGTTACTCGTATTTTTTCCCCCTCTTTTTTTCCCCCCTTCCACTTCATCTATAAACCAATCACTACCAAAATCATTCATACAAAAAAAATCATACATATGTCTTAATATGTAAGTATATGTACAGTATATAAATATCATGAGGCATAACTATCTCAAATCTACAGTATATCATGTGCCTTAAAATTATGACTCAAAGTGCCAATCACATCAGAGGTTTGCTCTGCTATTTTCTTAATTATGCTTTTTATATCTGATGCCCGTGACCTATAATCACATCATTCTGGTTCCCTCCTAGATGGAGAACTAAGAAAATTCTGTTTTTTTTTTTTTTTTTTTTTTGCAACCACTTCTATTTATTGTGGGTTCTTTATTACATGTTTTAGCAGTTACTGATTTTTCTAAGAGGCACTTAAGGAAAGACTCAGAGGTGAACAAATCAGTAGCCTGAACATCCACATGTTGTTGTTTTGTAGTAAACTCATGAACCCCCCAAAATACTTGAATACATTTGCAAACAGGCAGCAAATGGCATTTAGGCAGAAGAGACATATATGTATATATACATACACAACACACACAACCACAACCAAACAACACACACACACACACACACACACATATATATAATATATATATCATATATATATTCTATCTATATATATATAATATATAGGCATAGGCCCCTAGTAATAAATATATCTAGAGGCAAAGTACAAAATCAAAATCATGCACTAAATATATTTATTATTTATGGCACATGATGAATATATACATACCACACCCTGTTATTTGTATATACATATATCTTATTATTTTGATTATATTTTTTATATATTGATGCATGGACTGCTTACATTATGCGGGAAACCATGAGATAGATAATCATCGTCGGAAGGAAGAAGACATATAGGTATATACAAGGGACAGAAAATGTAATACAGTACTATACAAAGGCACCTATGATAATCATACAGCACACAATTTATTGCGCGCGGGCCTGCTCTGTGACAGATATAAGCCCCCGCCTGTATGTGTACACACAAGGGGCACAATTTGACCACAAGCACAGTAAGGGAGACACACAGAGCTTTAACTAAAAGCATCATATATATATATATAGATATAGATAGAGAGTATATAGAGATATCAGAATTATAGAGAGACAGAAGGAAAGAGGGCACATATATAGAAAAGATACAGTATATAGAGAGGCACAACAACAATGCACAAGCATATATGATTTACAGCAATACACAACGAGAGAGAGGAGGAGGAATAATATATTATTATATGTACATGAATGAAATGAATAAATACATTATAAACAAACAATTATAATATATATATATATATATATATATATATATATATATGTAGTGTGTGTGTGGTGTGTGTGTGTTATGTTATGAATAATTTCAAATAAACAAAAAAAAAAAACTATGCATGGACTGCTTAATAGCCACAGCTTTGCTGGGTAGAGAACAAAGGTGGAGGGGCATCGCAGGGCTCGCAGAGATGATTGTATCTTGTCTGAAGGTAACTGAGGTCATGATGGACATAAAAGGTAATATTTGTGTTCCATTTGAGGCAATACTACCATGGGATAATTCATTACACTAGGTGATAGAGAATGTAGGGTACTGTGTAATGGCCTAGTATATATTACATTGTTTTCATTGTTATTATATTTTTTCAGTCTATTCAGTTTACTGTAGAGTAAGCTAACAGAGCTTTAACTAAAAGCATCATGTATAGCATCATATATAATAATATATATATATAATATATATATATATATATATATATTATATATATATATTTGTTTAGTTTTTTTTCCTCCAGCATATTTTTGTCTTTCTATTCCTCTTGGACACTGTGTTTATTTAGCCAGTTTCTATTCTGCTGATCAGAGATTGTGCTAAGGGAAGCGAGCTTGCCCTTCAAATGTTTTCAAAGGTCACCTGACACACCGGTGAGAAGGGAGCATACACATGTAGGCATCAATCGTCCAGCACATATCTGGATATCACCAGACTCTTACAGCTCTCATCTGCCTTGAGACTCCCCAAAGCATCTCACATTAGTGCACATTATTTGGGAGCTTCGTGTCATTTAAGGACGGATATAAAGACGAAGCTCACCGACAGCGCTTGTTATATTTAGAATAAACCTGAACAGCTTTAAAGAAGATGATTAGTACAGAAACTGGATTATGAATTTTCTACACAGCTGAATTATAGCCAAAAAATAAAAATAAAAAATGAACGCAGAAGACAGATTCATCTCATTAGTGCAGCTCGGCTGGAAATGCCGTCATGCCTTATAAATAAGCGGAAATGCTTCAAAATCGCTGTAGCTTGCCCAGACAATGTGACACTCGATCTGAAGATTAAAACAGCTTCTAGGTGATCTCTACTGAAAGAATATTTAACAAGCAAATAATGTAGTAGGTGTTATGTTCCTGCCAATTTACCCTTCCATGACTATACATGCGATATGCAGATTAAATACAAGCAGAAGGATTTTCTTCTGCATCCTATCACAGATCATCAACAGGCTCATTTGTTTCCGAGTGTTAGAAACGCCTGCATCGCCTCCCGCATGGTGGATGTGACAGAAATACTCCACAGCTGGCAGGAAGCCCTCAAGCAGATGGCCGAAGATGCTCACTGGGCGGGGGCAGCCGAGTGGCCTGTTTTCATTAAGCTAATGAATGTCTGGAGCCCCCTCTCTGGCTCTGCGATGAGCAATTTGGGCTTTATTAGGGACCATGGTTCAGTGTTAAATGAGGTTTGAAAAGACGCACGACGCCCCGGCAGCGCTAGGTTGGCAGGACAATGAATGACGGGCACGGACATACTGACAGAAGCGTGGCACAAGCGAAATGATGAACCTGATATCTGCAGCAGGAGGATGATTACTGCGAAGCAATCCAGCATCAATATGTGCTGATGATATCAGAGCACAGTTGAAGAGCCAGGAAAGAGATAACTTCTGATTTACTATTATTGTTAAAAGTAGAGAATTTGTCATCCGAAGGAATTTTTTTATTATTTTTTATACGAGGCTCTGTGACAGGGACCTTCACCTGGACCCGGATTGGGCAATATCTTGTCTTAGTATTTCTTTTCTTGTCACTACCCCCCAAAAAAACAAAAACATATCAGAATTACAATCCTAGCCAACCAAGTTTTTAAACACTTGAACAAGCTGGTGTCGTCTAATAGGGATATTTCCTTTCGGCTAATTAAGTATGACACTCGAGGTTGCACAGAGACCCGGCTGGACTGCTATCAAGGATGAGGCTTAAATAGGAAACGTATAGTTCATTACCCTCAGCTGGCTCTGACTGCCACAAATATTGTGAACTTCATTTCCAGGCTCGGCAGCCAAAATATCTGCATAAGCGACCCGTGATTTTGGGCGGAAACGTCATTAATGCATGAGCAATGGCATAATAAACTCCACCCTCTTCTTGAGTGGGATAAGATAGAAGTAAGCCGGGCAGTTCATCAACCCTACTAATTCGTGCAATTATCCCGCAATGTGGCGTCAAAATAATATACACATATAGATCAGGAGCTTTGATTATTGCTAAAATCAAATATCAGAATGATGTACATTTTTAGCAGCATGATTTTTCACTCCAGAAGGGGTTGTTTAAGTATTTCAGAAGCTGTTAAACTTCAACGATTTTCATGAATTACGATCTTTATGTCTATACAGAATGGTGCAAAAAAAACAAAAAACAACAATGACCAGACAGGAAGGCTAAGGCCATTTAAAGAATCAGTTCAGTGGAGATCCACATTCCCTTCCAATTGCAGGTCTAATCTTTCCTTTTTTTATTATTTTTTATTATATTTGCAAGATCTATTTAAAACATATATACAGCAACTATTAATTTCTGGAAAGCTGTTCTACTTAATGAACATTCAATATCGGCCATAGAGGGGACAGTGCCACTGTAAAACTGTGAAAGTGTATAGTCCAGTTTATTAGAATAGACAGTCACAGTTATTGGTTTGAATACTGTGCTGATTTCCACCTGACTCACAGGTATACAATTATGTGTAACATTTCCCCCAAATCTGTAATTCCTAAATGAGTATAATGTTGCCTGATGAAACACTGCAATTGAAAAGTACGCATACATTATGCCTGTGATTTAGCTAACAAATATTGACACAGTTCAAATTTTTGTTCAGTTCTCCACATTATATTAGATGTAATAATAAAAGACTGTAGGAGAAAGAAAGTGAATTGCCATTCCCGGCAGATATGAGTTACGTGCACTTTAATCTAAAATAAACAAATGAATTCTTTTCAACAATCCTCAAGCCATTTGTTACAGATTCTAAAAAATATACATAAGTGTCAGTTAACTAACTTTTCCGTGATTATTATCCACGTTACTAGTTCAATATGCAGCGATTGTCAGAAATATTACAGAAAATTGAGAAATCGTTGCCAGTTATGAGCTGTTTTCGAAAAACGTTTATAGCTTTAAAGAACTAAATGGCAGAAATGACTCTCTACAGAACAACAAAATTGCCTTGTCCTCTTTGTGCGTGTGTATTCGATTATAGCTTACAAGAATAATCACATATAATAGAAGCTAGCAGGGTCATCACATTTCCTATCATTATGTCCCTATCATACCAAATTTCCTATCATTCTGTTTCTATCTGACAATATGGTTAGGAAAATAACGTGCTGCCACACCAGTGATTTGATAGCTGACGTGGAAAATGTGGATTTGCTCTGATTGCTTTTAGCTGGACCACACAGCGCTGCATGTAGATCACTGGGTGTGGGAGGTGTAATGCCAAAGACTATTACATGCAAATTGTTTGTGGAAGGACAGCAGGTTGTATTACAGAGAGTGTTTACTGCGGGAAGACTGAAATAAAACTTGGAGCTGGACAATGTTCTTTGACCTGTTTTTTTTTTTTTAAATCCAAAGTCAAACCATCAAAACAAGCTCAGAATCACTTGGCAGAAATATATAGTGGAGTATTTTCCAAAACATTGGTAGGCATTTTGCCTTTGTTTGAGCTAGAGGGCAAACCCCACTGCCTTAATATATGGCACCAGATGAGTTCCCCAGCTAGAGAGAGGCGAGCGGTGCCAGATGAAGCAGCTGTACTGCTGGGATGGACTCCTCATAGCATGGTATTTGTCGAGGACTGAGACTGTTACAGTGCTGAGAGGAGACACGACTCAGCTGGAGAGAATGTGCGGATGCAGGTATTAGCACTCAGGAGGTTAGACAGTGACAATATGACAGCGCACAAGGCAATCCCGACCAGACAAAAGAAAGGCAAGCGATTTAAAAAAAAGAAGAAAAAAAAACAAAGACAGAAAGAAAGAAAAACAAAAGACAGAACAACATCAACAATGTGTGCAAAAGGATGAGGTGAAAGAGGTGAAGAAATGGACATAGATAAAAATAAAATAATAGGAGAAAGTAAGGAAGAACAACATAAAAAGGAGCGAAAGAAAGCAAGAACGGTGCAAACGTGAACTAGAAATCGATATCAGGATGGAATGCACTGACCTGGCAACTAAATACACACACACATATATAAAATTTTATATATATATATATATATATATATATATATATATATATATATATATATATATATATATATATATATATATACTCAGCTCTGTTGCCATAAGAAAGTTAATGTCTCATACTTACATGTCTAATTTTTTTGCGGCTAGATTGTCTATAAGCTAACGTCCTCTAAAACAAAATGTCAAAGGTGAAGACAAACTGCATAGCCGCCCGCTCTCTGCCACCAATATGGATCAATGTTGACATCTTTCTGCTCTTCAGATTCTCTCATATCAACATGCATGGGGTGCAAGGTTGTTAAAAAACACCTTTCCTGATTTCCAACTGTAAGAATGACATTTTTTTTTAAAATTGCATATCACGACGGATCTTGGAACGTAGCCCTCGCAATATCCAAGGAACTACTGTATTAGTGATTTAAAAAAGGGGGACGTCCCCAGATACCCGTAGAAATTACATTATCCGACCATACAACTCTGTGCATTTCTTTGTAAGTTGTTGGGTGCAGTACTTACGCCATTGATGTCAAACCATGGAAACATAAGAAAGAAACTAACCATGTATTTACTGTTAGGACTACTTTATCTTGGTCCAGGTCAACATGGATCCAGACTCTATTCCAAGCATTACCCTCTTCAAAGTATGTCAGTTCATCACTTGGCACGATGTAAACAAGTTCGCTCTGATTTACAGTATATGTATTCCCACATAGGAGACATTTATAGCACTTGCATTTCTAGCCTTCTGGAACCCTCATTATATGGAGGCATTATATAGAATAGAAGAGCCTTTATTTGTCACATATACATTACAGCACTGTAATGAAATTGTTTCTTTGCATATACCAGCTTGTTCTTTGGTAGTTGGGATCAGAGCGCAGGGTCAGCCATGATACGGTGCCCCCTGGAGCACAGAGGTTTAGAGGTCTTCCTCAAGGACCCAAGGGTGGCAGCTTGGATATACCAGGACTCAAACCCCCGACCTTCTGATCAGTAGTCCAGCGACTTAAATCAATGAGCTAATTCCCCCACGAAATACAACATGGCAGCATACTCTGATGAATATGAAGAGCTTGCTTCCACGACAGCCGCAGTTTCATCAGTTAAATTTGTCTGAAGTTTGTGGCAACTAAATGAAGCAGGACGACTAATTTATTCCAGCACCTCAAACATAATCAGTTTATTGAATGGGGAAGTGTGTGTGTGGCGCTGCGGGACATAACAGCTCCAAACCCCAAAACACCGGCTAAAAACAGGAATTGGGAGTAAATTGGTCTGTGAGTGTTTTGCAAGATGACGTTTATCATTTTAATTTGTAATAAATTTGAACTTGATACCCAAAGGAGGTCTTTACTTTACCAGTAATAAATAAAAATAAAAATAATATAAATAGAAGACGCTAAAGTTCCGAATAATTTTTCCAAGATTTTCCAAGAATTTTGCTTTGGGATGCGAGCAAATGTTCATGTTACGAACATCCAGAGAGACGTTAATAATACAAATCATGCGCGCGAACCAAGCTGACGGTTCTACTCTTTTACTCGCTCTCAGTGTGCGTTTTTGTAATGACATTTATGTGACATTAAAAAGCAGACAGAAACATTTTCCCCAAAATCATAAAGGAAGGAGACTCGCCTTCCAAAAATAATCTTCCCCTCCCCCCCCTTCCCTTCCATCTCTCTCAAGTCAACCTTCAGTCTTCTCAAAGGTACAGTAAAGTTCATTTTGACTTATTTAAGAAATAAGTTAACATCAATAATAATTCTATTATAATAGTCTGGGGGAATAACTAGTTACATGTATCGACATTATGTAATTTAATTACAAAATAAATGCAACAGTAATTCATTACTTATGAAAATGTTAAAGATTAAAAATAGGGTTACATCTGAACAATTTCATGTGTAATTAAAATAGAACCTATTTTTTTCTCGAGGGTTTGAAACATTTTTAATAGAATGTTAACTTAAAGTGCCACCTAGTGGACATATGAATAGGATCATTTGTAATGTGTAATCTATTACATTTCCAAAATAACCTTTTCAACACTGATCATACTGTACTGTAGTTTTTGACAGTATATAGATTTTAACATAAGCCGATTCTTTCTTTCTGATTAGAAGAATATCTTATTGAGTAAATACGTCATATTCAAAATCCACTTTCATGACAGTCTATAAAAGCTTTGTGCATTGCTTTTGTACTATAACGGACTATTCACATAGAGTTCTAGCAAGTAAAGAAATGTTTAAAAGGGAGTGGGAACAAAGCAAGAGACGGCAAAGAAGAAGGGGAAAAACGCAATACTAAGACGAATAGAAAGACACTAAGGATGGAGATGACAAAAAAAAAGATGAAGCACTCCAACAACACTCTCCATATTTCAGAGTGAACTTCAAAAGGACCTTAAGAGCTTTGAGGAAGATGATTACTTGCGAAACTGGATTATGAATTGCTGTTTCTGCGTGCCTGAATTACGGTCAGAAGTGAACACCGATGACAAATTCGTCTCATTAGTGCAGCTCTGTTGAAAATGCCCTCATGCATTATGAATAAACTGAAATGTTTCAAAATCGCTGTGGCTCGGCCCGACAATATGACAGTCAAGTTAAAGCAAATGAAATGTAGGCAGACCTGCATTTTTTCCCTTGAGGAGGATTTGATTCATTCTTTAACATTTGCTATAAAGAATAAACGGAAATACAGGCACATTCATTCGTTTATGATGGACTGCCTTTAGTTTCCTCATAGCCACAAATGGAAAGCATTGTGGCTATTAGATAATAACATTGACATTAGAGTATTTTAGTTTTTTAGTGGTGGGGATATTTAGTGAGATGTATTCTGGGAAATGTAGCTATGTGTTTCCTCCGCATTTCATGACCCACGCTGAGCTCTGGAACGTGGAGGGCAGAAGCACAGATGTTGGGTAAACAAACAGCACATTAAGACTCACCCCATCAGGAGGTTGTCACCTTAAAAGACCTTTATTCACGCAGGGTGAAAAAAAAAGAGAAGCATCATACAATGCCTTTTTTTTTTTTTTTGCAGCACACAAAGCCATCCAGAGATCATATCACCATCCGGGGTGCATTATAGCCACTGCACTGTGGTCAGCTGAAACATATAGCTTTATTTTTCACTCTCAAAAAAAAAAATGTTTTTTTAAATACGAGAGGTTTATTAACCAAACTTGTAACTAAGATAACCAAGGTTTTTTTCCTGACATGTACAAATATTGAAAATATTAAGAATTTCATACCTGTAATTCTTTACTAAAGTAACATATATCTATTCCACTTCTACTTCTTTATCCGAATCTTCTCTTAGATCGCCCCAAACACCACAAACACATGGCAGGGGCGGGAAACGAACCTCCAACCCTGGAGGTGTGAGACGAATGTGCTAACTGCTAAGCCACCGTGCCCCAGTAAGCATACATTGCAGATTTAACAGAAGTAGTACTGGTGACGGTTTGAATTTTCGAGCTTACAATGATGATATCAGTACAACAAAATTAAAAAGCAGCGTATTTGCATTACTATACATAAGGACTATACATTATTTTTCTAATCACAAACCATTACTCGGCTGTGTGCTCACTAAGACACACACACACACACACACACACACACACACACACACACACACACATATATATATATATATAGAGAGAGAGAGAAAGAGAAAGAGAAAGAGAGAGAGAGAGAGATAGATAGATAGATAGATAGATAGATAGATAGATAGATAGATAGATAGATAGATAGATAGATAGATAGATAGATAGATAGATAGATAGATAGATAGATAGATAGATAGATAGATAGATAGATAGTTGACATTATAATATCGTAAATTAGTACAGTAATTTAAATCAACAAATTCACATTATATCACATATATTGGTTCGGCTAGGTTTGCCTCAGTTTGCGATACTTTCAATTACAATGGGGTCATCATACCTCTCTATATCTGCAATAGATATATATTTCTATTTCATTTCATCGGTCATGAACTAATACATGTAAAGCAAATGGCAAAGATTACAATTGCAGTAACAGGTACCATTTCTACGCGTGTAACATGAAGCAAAAGATGCATACAATAGGTGCAGTAACAATATAATATAAAAAAGGTGTATAAATAAGTGATTACTGCAGTAAAATGCCAGTGTTTAGTTATTGGGTAGAGTTGTTGGGTAGTTAGCACTTTGTTGAGTTTAGCATAATTGCAGTACATCTACATCACTGATTTTGAATGTAAATGTGGGTCTTATGAAACACGTTCTGTGTAAAGCAAGTCATTGCATCTGTGTTGCGAGTGTTTAATTTGTTTGCCGTAGTGGCAGTAGGCGGCACTGAATAAGGTCATAAAAGTTTCCGTCAACAGGGAAAATTAGGGATAATTAAGGTTGGAGGTACAGTAAATGGAGCTAATTACTATGGGACGGTCAACCTCGCTGAGTCATTGTGCTGTTTTATAGTGTTAGGAAATGTTTCAGGTTTTCTTAGTCATTAGTCACTAATTGCAGGGTTTAGAATGTTTATCTGCCTGTAGACCATCAGCTGGATGGGATTTTTTAGAAGCCATCTTAAATCATTTACAGTACTGATTATAGAAGCATAGTGGTTCACCCCAAAGTCTTATAGGCAGCTGTGTGTTAAAGCTGAGCAATTTATGACGTTCAATCTGTCATATGTTTGATTTAGAACTGCTTTGATTAGCAGGCAGCATGGTGGAATTGACATTTATCCTGAAATGGATTTCTGTCATGTCTAGGGTGTTTTCCTGCCACCACAATCATGTCCTGATAAAGACAAATGATCGGATCATATTATATAACTATACTGAATGGAAGAAGACTGAAATACTGAAATACTATAGGCTTTCAGAGCAATCATTATTAAAAATATTCTGTGGTCCATTTTGTCCAGGTGATGGTTTTATCACATTATCCGGACATGAATGAAATCTCTAATGAAATTCAATACACAGCTGAATTCATGCCTTACTTCTTAAAGCCAAAATGTCAGTAACGTGGTCATAAAAAGATCTGCGCTTGCGTATTAGTACACTATCTGAGCTTGTATTTCTGTTTTTATCAACAGATATTGTTGAGAATATTTAGCCTCTTCCATCAGCTGCACTCGAATTCATAATGGGGTTACAAACTGCTTTAATGCTGCGTCTTGTTTTTGGCGTGTTGCTGAGCCCCGCTCGCAGCCTTATCTATGTAAAACACCTTTACCAGCTTGGCCCTCTGTTGGGACGCTGGGCTTTCAACAGAGAGGCCACAAGAGGATTATTGTGGTACACAGGGCTTAGTGAAACCTCTGCGTTAAGGTCACAATAACAGAAAACTGATAAGACCAGGCTCGGTAGAGACAACAAGCGCCGACGCTATTGTGTTTGGTTTTTTCTTTTTGATTAATTGTGTTTCTGCAGGAAAAAAAAAGTGCTAGAGAAGAAAATCCCCATGATACTATGGCTAAAAATGCATTTGTGTTGAAATCACTGAAACATGTTAAAAAGGTTGAAGGAGGCTAAGTTAGCACAAAGGAAGAGCTATTGTGATGTTTTGGGGGTAATCTTTGAAATTCAGCTCATCATCTGTGGGCAACCGATTAAAATGGACACCACAGGGTTTTTCATTCTTCGCTAATCATACAATTAAACCCAAATTAGCCTGATGGATGGATCGCTAGACAGATCGCTATCTATCTATCTATCTATCTATCTATCTATCTATCTATCTATCTATCTATCTATCTATCTATCTATCTATCTATCTATCTATCTATCTATCTATCTATCTATCTATCTATCTATCTATCTATCTATCTATCTATCTATCTATCTAGATATAGATAGATAGAAAGAAGTAAAATTGCTGTGACAAAACTATCATATACAGTATGTCGAACAGTGTGTTCCAGCTAAGAATTTTTTATTATGTCTTATAAAGAATACCTCCCACTTGTGTCTACTCCTAAGCCATGAGTCATGTCAGGATCCATATTATGATTGAGATTCATATGGACATGTGTGGTTTCTTCAAGCTTCAATACCCCCCCTTGAGGCTCTTAAATCTCTCCCTCGAGGTTCTAGATCCCTTCATAAGGAGGAGGATCTCTGTGGATAGAGATTTGATGTGTGTTGAACATCGAGCAGCCTCTGACAAGCCAGAAAGAACCTTTAAATTTCTTGCAGTGCAGCAAATGCCTTGATCCAGGTGCTGATGATGCATGTTTCTTTTTCCTCCGGACACCTGTTGCCAGTTTTACATTCCGTCCCCGCGGGCCAATGTGAGCGATTGCATGCTTTTTCTTCTCTCCCGGACTGATCCCCTCACCGTCCTTCTGGAACATCCACCTGCCGTGCACTGTACATTGGCACTGAGTGAAAAGTCTATTTCAAAGGCACACAAAAAACCTGATTTCAAATTTGTTTTTAGCATACAAAAGAGCTAGCCAGGTCCTACAAATCCATCTCGAATTATACCCTCTCTTCCTAAACACACAACAAAGATCCCCTTTCCAAAAATCTCCGATCAGCATATTATCCTCTGTCTGACCATGGGTGGGTTCGTAAAACAATTTTCAGGAAACGCTCGGCTGGGCAAAAAACAGCGCTTTGATGGATCGCTCAAATCCCTTGTCTACATCTTAATACAGCGGTTGCCATGGCGACTGTATCTTCATATTACTATATGGCAAAACAGGCACCACCATCACCCTGCCTTCCTTCGTTGTGCAAAACACTCTCATGGCTTGCTTGCAGGTGCCACACACACACACACATACTCCTACTGTGTCAGCAAGGGCCATATTTCTCCTGGAGCGCCGGATGTGCCTCACCAGTCCAGTTATGGAATATCATAAACTCATACACTGGACTCCTCATTAGTATTCAGATGCTAATGAGAAAAAGCACCACACAAAGAAAAAAAAACATCAATGTCTTTTTACAGTAAAAGTATGCTATAATTTTTTTGGCTTGACACCATGCATTTATTAACATATACAAAATAATGGCAGAACAATGTTTTTCTCTATAAATAAGTTTATACTTTTATACTCATACACATGTTTGTGCCAGACATGCAACTATACCATTAAATAGGATCATCAATACTTCTTTTTTCTTTTTTACTCAATTCTTTTGCCAAGCATTCGAATCCCTTGTTAAAATTCTGAGTAACACAACCAGGAGAAAAACACAAAGAGGTAAAGATCATGCTGATATGAATTCAGGAAAAGAACAAAAAACATGTCGACAAAAAGAAAGTATGCTTTTCAACGCCCCCATCCTATAAAGCATCCGGACGCCTGAGGGTTTCACCACCATGGCTTATGCTCCATAGCACAAAATGTTACACTGCAATTACACTCACTCATATGCCAGTTTTTGGCATGAAAAAAATGAAACTATTTTTGGTGAATATTGATTGACTTTTCAAACAGATTTAACAGGTAAGTATTGAATAGGGTAATTTGTGATCTGTAATCTATTTCCAGAGTAATCTTCCCAAAACTGAACATGTATGTATATATACATACATACACATATATATACATATATATATATATATATATATATATATATATATATATATATATATATATATATATAGATAGATATAGATATAGATATAGATATATATATATATATATATCTATAGATATATCCGATAGATATATATACACACACACACATATAATATACATCTATACATAATAGGGGAACACGGTGGCTTAGTGGTTGGCACGTTCGCCTCACACCTCCAGGATCCGGGTTCGATTCCCGTCTCGGCCTTGTGTGTGTGTGTGTGTGTGGAGTTTACATGTTTCTCCCCGTGCCTCAGGGGTTTTTTTCTCTGGGTTCTCCTCCGGTTTCCCCCGTTCCCCCGGTCCAAAAACATGCACGGTAGGTTGATTGGCACCTTGGAAAATTGTCCCTAGTGTATGAATGTGTGTGTGTGTGTGTGTGTGTGTGTGCCCTGCGATGGGTTGGCATTCCATCCAGATGAATGAATATATGTATATATATCATTTAACCTGATTTCTTTTTTATTACTTTCATTTGGCCACTAGGTGGCACTTTAAGTTACATTCTAAAAAAAAAAGAAAAAAGTTTCAAACCCTCAGAAAAAAATAGGTTAAATTTTTCTAAATGCCGTCTAGAGCACTGATTTCACGTGCAAATTGTTCAGATGTAACAACCCTTTGTAATCTAACATTTTCATTTTCAAAGCAACTGTAATTTAATTACACATTTTTTTTTCTCAGTAAGTGTAACGAATTACTGTTACATTTTGTAATTAAATTACATAATGTCGTTACATGTAACTATTTACTCCCCAACACTCAAATATATATATATATATATATATATATATATATATATATATATATATATATATATATATATATATATATATATATATATATTATATATATTTCTTGCAGAAATGACCACAAAGAGAACCTGCAGCAAACCTGCAGACCAAAATGAGGAAGAATGATGTAAGAAAGAATGTATTATGTTGACGTATTTTTCTGCAAAAAAAGGGAGTCAACCTGCAATTATTTAAAACATCCGAATCTCAAGATTAAATGCAGCCCAGATGCAACAGAAATGATTTTGGTGAAAGTCTGTCTCGTTTAGCACCAACAACACAGACACACAAGCCTCCAAAAAGAATTAATTTCATTCTGGCAAATAAAACTCTCTATGAGCCATTGAGCTGATGCACTCTCTTGCACTTGACCTCTTGTCAACAGGCAGTGTTGTCAATTCTTTAGTGGCTAAGTAGCCGATCAGCTAATGCATGCTCAAACAGTTGCTTGAAGTCACCAGATGATGACTTATTTGCATACTTTAATTGAATCATCACCGCTGTTTGCAAATCAAAATGCTGAAGAATGGCACTAAAAAGAACAAAATAGGAACTTTATCAGAATGGAAGATAATATCATTTGTTATTATATAAAGATGGCTTTGGCCATGGCCCTACAAATGAACATGTTTATGAAATACAATCATTTCTCTGCGAACGCATATAAATTGAAACACTGGTAGTGAGTAGGCGGGAAATGGTCACAAAGAGACAGACGGAATAGTTTGCGTTTATTAAATGCAAATGCAGCGGAGAGAATTTGAAACAAAGCCATGCCTGAGAGAAATATAACGGCGAGCAGTAATTGATCATGCTCGGAGTGCAGGACAGTTGCTTCCTTCTGTTGAGTGTTTTTGAGCCTTTGTTTGAAATAAAGTTGCTTCAAGACGTCTCAAAAGTTCACAAGTCGGTAAGCGAATAAGCCAGAAACTTTCGAACCAGCAATAAAATGACCTACTTTAGACCTCTGGCATAAAATAGAAAAGAGAGAATAAAAAAAAAAAAAGAAAAGAACATGCATTTTTTTCAGTGTGGTGACAGACATTTGATTGTCATTGTTGTGTGTCCTGTCTGATCCCTCACTCTTCATTTTGACATCTGCTGCTGTGCGCTGGATCCAGCAGCTGAAATGAAACTCTCAACCCGCTGCAAATGCTCAAAACTGGGAAAAAAATGATATTCTGTTATAAATCTCAAATTTCCAGAATGTCATATTTTCAACAGGAAGTCAAATTTCCTGACGATCAGCGGGCTATCATCTCTTTCTATTCATAACGACTGATGAGGTCATATTAACTGTTAACTAAATTGTATAGTCATTTCATTCAGGCTAAAAATGTATGGAGGAAAATGAACATAACTATTTACATTAATGAGCACACTTATTGCTATCTACTTGATGAAAAGTAGCTAATTAGCAGACACGTCGTCTAAAAGATGATACAAGGAAATCTGATGCGCCGTCGCTAAATATCTCATGTCCTAGCAAACGGATGCATCGATGAATACATCGATGAGTTTTTTTCTATTTTCATAAATCTCACAAATATGACTATTGGCTTTAGGTTGGGATGGAGTGTAGATTTAAAGCCTGAAAATATGAAGGGATTTGAACACTTTATAAAAGCACTGGTGCTATCATATCTGGAAAGCATATCTGTATTTGCGAAATAGCTTTTTTCGGGGGGGATAATCCTGATTCTCTTGAGCTATGATTTCCATGACTGGAATACTGCATTGTATTTATTTATTTTCTTTTTTTTTGATACAGCAGGCAAGTAGGCCAGAATGGGAGCATATGTTGAACAGGCGGCGGATTCTCACGGATCCCTTTATGTGATAAGTGTTCCTGGCTTCTTATCTGGACGCGTACTATAAATATTAGGAGGCTAAAACAGACCTAGGCCGAGCGCTGACTATGAATGTAGTTACTCGAATAGATGGAGAGCTGGCAAAGACAAATGCGATCTAATAACTCTGTAGGCCATTATGTAATTTATTTAGCCCTAAATGCTCGCGTGTATCGTGGGCAAAGGCTAAACAAACCTCATTTGCTTGTACCAATGACATTCCTCATGCAATGCCTTCAGGCCAGTTCATAGTAATGTACTGTGTGTATTCAATCAGTATAATTCTGTACAGAATGGCCAGAGCAAACTTTTTTTTGTGGTGTTTTATTCATACTAAACGAAACAAAGATTTAATCACACAGCATTTGATGGTTTAAAAGTTAAAAACAATCAGTCACATGATTATCCAGACCTAGTTGTTATATTTTCTTCCCAGACTGTGGCATATTCTTTATTCTCTTTTGTATTTATTTTTTCAATTATTCCTCAAACTGTAGCGTATCTCTGAAACAAAAATGTCGATACAGACGGCGGCGGTGTTGCCGCTAAATATTAATGGCTACAATTTTCACCTTTTGTAAGGATCTACATGGTTATCTGTGTCGCTTTGCCGTCCAAGTGGTGTACAATAACGCCACTCATCAGAGAGTTTCAAAAGCACTCCATATCTCTGCTTCACACATTGGACATAAAGCTCGCCTTGATGCCTTCTCTCAGCATCAGACCACAGATCACGGTCTCCCAGTGGACTTGGACGGTTCAGCTGGAGTGTAGAATGGGTGTATTGATGAAAGAATGTGTTTCGCCCAAAGTCCTCGGTGTGTCAGCGCTGTACGTTACTTAATGCTGCAATATAATTGTAAACGATTCAAGGCGGAATTACATCGTCGCACAATATTTAACCTATTGTCGAGTTTATCAAACGGAATCCTCCTGCACCCAAAGGGTCCTGTTTGATGACGTATTGCGAGAGTTCATCTGTTGCATGTGCGTGAAAGAGCTCCGAGACACTGAGCCACATGGTGTTGGATGTAGGAGGGAGGCGGCAGGGGTCTCTGCCAGTTTCTCCGCTCACGCACAAACAGTAACAGGACACAAAATTGATAGTGGTGGTAGATAAAATGATTTCCTGCCTCTTTAGCTCCCGGCACGAATAACTTAATCTACAGCCGCGACGGTGCCAAAAAGCTGCCATATCTTCACAAGTGTAAAGTAAAAAAAAAAAAAACATAATTTCCAGTTAATAACAGGATACACACATGGGGAAACGGGAGGCGATGAAGCATATTTTGAGGTGTGTTTGTTTAAGTATATAGTGCTTATAAAGACAGCAGGAATGACATAATGATTATGCGGCAATTAAAGACCTGCAATTACGAAACGAATACCCAGAATGCGCTTTCAAGGCGGGAGATTCCTTTCGGTGCACAGCTCGAGTGGAAATTTCAGATGTCGCGTCGTTAGCCGTTACTCATGCACTGTAGTTACGCCCCAAAGCAGAGCCCTGTAAGATGTGAATGTTACCTTTGGGTACTGCTGCACAGGAATAAGCACTCTCTCTGACAGCTTGATGTTTTTGTTGCTGATGACATCCAGGTATTTCTTCACCTCGCCGTCTTTCCTAAGCTCGTCCCCTTCGTACTTTTCGATTTCTGTAACAGAATAAACAATGAGCCTTGAGATGGATTCAGAGTACGGGTCAAAGAGCTTTCCTCTTTACTTGCCTCCCAGCTCCCCGAGACGTGCGCAACAAAGCAATGCAGGCGAAACGCTTCTTTTCAGAGATATCTCTCTCTTTCTTCTGTTCTCACCGCGACATACCCTGGGTGAGCGGAAAGCCCGAATCGCACACTAGAGACACGCCGAGTGCTTTATTAAGCGTGCGGATCACCCCATGTTAACGGTGTCCGAATGTTAACACCGTGTTGTACGTGTCACTCGCCTCATTAGGTCCACTAAACACTTGTTAGCAAGAGAGGCCCGAATTGAAAAAGGAAAAAAGAGAAAAGAAAAAAAAAATCTCCGCCCAACATTGTAAAACGTCTTGGTTGAGGAATTTTATGGCGCTTTTGAGGATTGTGCCGGAGATAGAGCAGACGCTCGGCATTAAGGAGGCCACGAATGAAGCTGTCACAAGGCTTCCTCGAGGGATTCCCACAGCCATCACAGGTAAATTAATGCTCGACAGAATTAAGAATTATGAACCCGCGCCACTCTTGTAGAACAATACAGCAGAGACCTTAGTCTGGGAGCTGTGCAAAAAAAAAGAAAGAGAGAGAGAGAGAGACAGGGAGTGAGAAAGAGAAAGAGAGAGAGAGTAAGACAAGAGCTCGGCAGGAGGAGCTCATTATTTCTCACCTCTGCAGCAACACACACGCTCTGCTTCTTATACCTGCCCCAAATCATATTCATCCATTTTCACTAGTGCATGCAGTGGTGGTGTATGCAGAAACTTCCAGCTGATCTCGACTCCACCTAGTTGCTTTTTTCCACCCCCCTCCCTCGTCTTCACAAAAGACACGCTCACTTTATCGGCCCAATATCCAGGTTGCCTGCAGCTCTAAGGCGGCTTTTTGTCCACATGTGTAGTTACTATAAACCGCAGTCTCTACGGGGTTCCTTTATTACCGCCGTCTGTTTCTGTAGGCAGAGCGCATTTATTAGCCGAGGGTTATTCAGGGAATGACCTTAACCAAGCTAAAGCAAATAACAGCACAGAAAAGCGAGCTCGACTATTTATATGTTTATATGGTGCTTTGCACTTTGCATTTATTACAGATCTTATCAAACAGGTGTAAGCAGAGGAGCTCAAACAGCTTCGTGCTGTATCATTTAATAAAATCAAAGTGCGCTTTGGAGAAGCGTATAACATAGGTGGGGTAAATCGGATAGTCGGGGCTAAGCCACCTTGTCTTTCTAAGATAAAATATATAATGCACTATTTCATTGCTGGCCTGCATATCAGATTACTTGCAGTTATCGGCCCAATTATTTTTGACGTAGTACATAGAAGCATGGCTTATTTCTTTCTAGCTCAGACTGCTGCATTTCATCTTTAATATTCACAGCAGGCGAACACAGAGTTAGGGTGCCAACACTATTGGAAACGACAGTGTAGCAATACTATATATCGTAAATTCATTGTCAGATTTAAGTACAAAGACTCAAGAGACACTGGTTTAGTAATCTCATTAGAAATATCAGCTTGCATTTTTATACAAAGGAATTATGGTGTGTGTGTAAATGTATATATATGTGTGTGTGTGTGTGTGTGTGAATTTTCTATCCCTCGAAAAAAATTGCATAATGCTGTTACATGTAACTAGTTACTCCCCAACACTATGTATATACTATATATATACATATACCTATATATATATATATATAAATTGATATTTATGATATATATAATATTAGATATACATATATATATATATATATATATATATATATATATATATATATATATATATATATATATATATATATATATATATAGATATATTAAAAACATGTTTATTTTCATAGTTATTATTGATCTATTCTATCAGTTTCAAAGAGGAGTTATGAATATATTTTAGCCCTGCCATCTATTTTTGATTAGTTGTCAATACAACTGTATTACTGTTACTGTATTAAATCAATATGTAATATTAATGCATATCGCTGCATGGCTTTCCTGACCACAACGCACTTATTACAAGCATTTCCAAAGCCAGTAAATTCCAACAACTCTATGAAACCACAGAGGACCTGATGACACGCTTCATTCCTGCACATGGTGACAATTTACGTTCAGGTTGACTGCATGGCTCTTCCAGACGTGACAGGGGCTCTTTTATTCTGTCACGCGGTGTGAAGTGGTAGTCCGGATTAGAACACACTTCACTCTCTCCTCCTTTCTTTCTCCCTCTGTGAAAGGCACAAAAGACGTTAAACCGAGCTGAAAAAGAGAGACACTCGCGGACTCCGAGCTGACAATGCACCACGGCGAGCATTTGATCCACGAACGTATGCAACTAGCTGCAGCTCCCCATCACAAAGGGAAAAAAAACACACCCTGTTATATAACACCTGTTACACTCTGATTGGTCACAAGTTGTTGCTTAATTGCCTGGAACAGAAGCTCTGGTGCAAGAGGTTTCTATTCATTCTAATGATGTCTAATCTATAATAACTGTTTTAGACATATTTAGCTCTCAATACTGTAACATTTAATAAACAAAACAGAACAGATGATATACTTATGGTACCAAATCAGAATGTCATTCTTTTTTTTTTTTTAAATAAAGTATATTTTACAAATATAAATTCCGGCTTTTAGGAAAAGTGCTATTATCATCAAAAGTTTGTTTTGCCCACGCCAACAAATTCATTCCTTTCCGCCTTTTACCCTCGCGCTATAATTACCAAGAGGCGACATTCGCCCGACTCAGACCTGCCAGGTGCGTTCCTCTCTCATTACATGGACAGACTCGGTGACATTTCTCTCAGGGTTAGGAGAGGAGAGGAATGGAGATACTCTAAACACAATTCCATTATCTACTCTGAGCTCAGGCACTTAGGCAGGTCATAAAGCATGTTGTCAAGGGCAGTAAAGAATATTATCCTGGTCGAATAGTCGGCCAACAATGCTACGCCGCCCTTATCTCCCGCAGGCACTGTCTAATTTATTACAACTACTAAATGTAATTGAATGTTGCCACAGTGGACAAGAAAGCGTCAACCTTCTGAATCCCGGCAAAATGTCTAAAGACTTTCACAGCATTATAATGTACTTATCAGCTCTGTTCATCTATCATTTTTACCCTGATTACTGCTCTTTAAAAAGATCGAAAAAAAATCTGGTTATGGTGTGAGACAAGAAAAAAAAAATATATATATATTTCTACAGCTTGTAATTCCCAATTGAAGAAAGTATCACTAGCCCCTAGACTAGGGGTCACCAACACCGGGTCGCCCCCTAAGACCACCCGAGTCCCATTTAATATCTCTCTGATGCCAGGACATCGCTTCAGGGTGATCATAGCGCAAAGTAAAAGCAAGACAAGTTTGGTGTATTCCGAACCTTTTAGGTTTGTGTAATATGCGCTTCGAACAAAGTTTTCGAACAAAATTGAAAGGTGCGCTTGTTTTGTGCAAAATATTTGAAATCAAACCGCATGTGCTCATGTTTATTTCAGCAATATTAATACCGAATTACCATAATCCGTATCCACCAAACAACTGGCTCACCGTCTTTTTTTTGTTGTTTTTTTAAAGCTGTAAAAGGAAAGCAGGAACTAGTTTAAACAGCAAGCAATTTCCAGTGTTAGACAGTTGGATGTGTAGCGTTATGCTTCACCATTTTTTAGCAATCATGTAAATTTAGAACAAAGGAACATAGCAGTGCCTAAATAATATTTTCCAGGTTATGGGCACTGAATATAGATGCAGCATACTAATAAACTCCATAGGAAAGCTTACTGTCGGAGGTGTCCAAGAGTCATTTTACTTTTAAAGACCATGAAGTGCATATAAAGGAGCTAATATTAGTTTTAGGTAAGTGATAGAGAAAGAGAAATGCTCATTTACAGCATATTAAAGATGTTTCATTTTACCAAGCTGTGTTTTGGCAATTAAACCTAACTCGCTTTACCGCTTTTCTTTTTTCTTTTTATTTCGTTTTTTTTTTTGTGTGTGTGAATCGCTTCATGCACATTCCTGTATTAAATCAACCTAACTGGACCCCAAGGGATTAATGTTATTTTGCTCTTAAACCACATGCAAGCACAAAAACAGCACTTCAGACGTTATGTGAGCCGAATTACCTGCTTTCTTATGAAAACACACTAAGCTCTTCATAACCTGCTTTTTGAAGGACGCGTTCATTTTAGGTGTCGAAACATTCGCATTCGTGCTCGGGTGCTCGATTTTTTCCAGCGACACTAATGAGTCCTGGCTGCACAGAACTGATTATTCCTGGGAGAAACAAAAACTCACTGAACGTTGCAGTTTGACCTCCAAAATAAGAAAAAGGACGTCTCATAGTTCTGGCTGCAATTAGAATAAATCTCTGCTGCCGCAGCCAGTACACCGCCTCCAGTCTGTTCGCGAGTCGTAGAGGGTAGAGGAAAAGCAGTGGAGCTTTCAGGCTGTTGGTGGACAGATGTCAGCTCAGTGGGTTCCTGTAGCTTTCGGCGAGCCGTAACGAAGTTACAGCACAGAGTGATGCTAATTAAGTCGAGAGATGTGAATTTCCACTCGTGGTTAGGAAAATATGCTGGCGCTCACGTGTAACTAGATTTTAGTGGTAGTGGTAATGTGTGGAGTTTTTATTTTTATTTATTTTTGAATTTTAATATATATAAGTCAAAAATGGCCTCGGATTGCATTCCATCAGTGATCTTACGTCTCCTAAAGAGTAACAGCTCTTACTATCGTAATAAGGTTCCTTAATTCAACCATTGCCGGGGGCATTATATTCCCAGTACGCCAGTACCATGCTCTGTGTGTGTGTGTGTGTGTGTGTGTGTGTGTGTGTCTGTGTATGTGCGTGTGCCTGTGCATGTGTCTGTGTGTGTGCGCGTGTCTATATAGGCCACCATTAGATTTGTTGTTTCAGCAGTTGTATAATGAATATACATAATAATTTCTCAGGCTCTTTAGTAGAGAACAACCAGATAGCACAGATATTGTATGCAGTATTAATTGTATGCAGCATTATAAAAAGCTGATTTAAAAAAAAAAAAAAGTTAGTATAGGCTACATTTTTATTATTGATAACTAATTTCATACTTTGGCATCAGCATGGCTATATTCAAAGGGGAATCAGCAAAAACTCAGAATACTCAAGTTATTGTATTCAAGCTGTTTTGAATCAGGGTCCAATCAGATCAGGGATCAATAAAGAACTACAAGGAACTGTTTCAGTATCTGGCAGACAAATAGTGATTCCAACTTCTATAGTCTGAAGAAGCTTGATCAGGAATAGTCAGTGTGGAAGGGTAGCAGCCAAGAAAACACTTTTTTCAGGAACAGGAGGAAAATTCAGATGTGATTAGGATAAATAGTACAGAGTGACACTGTAAATACAAATTTATAAAAAAATTTATCTTTCTGCAAAGCAGGATACGAAAACGATAACAATCCCAAACTCACAGCTAATGCGGCGAAATCGTAACATCAAATAAAACACTGAAAATCATACACTGATCTGAATATTATAGAGGAGGTTTGGGATATAATGGACAGGCAAAGCAAAAAAGACTCAAGAAAGAAATTTAAAGAAAAAAGAAACTAAGTGCAGAAAGACGTCTGATGTAATATATCAGATTACTTCAGAACATTTCTTGATTTCACTACACTTCAGGACATTCTGCCTTAAACATTTGTACTGATGTGCAAAAATGGGATCACATTAAATACCGATTTTTGCCTGGAAAAAAAACATTTTGTTCAGATTTTATTTTATTTTTTCATGTGTGTGTAAATGTTTCCTACATTTTCTGTTTGTATCTTAATAAACTACTAACAACAAAATACGAGTGGTCATTAAAAGTTTGCTAAAACAACAGAACTGGAGAACCATTCTCAGGAAACTAAAAGATTAAGGTTACAGTACAGCAGAGCATTATTTTCAGAATTAATACACAATCCAATTAACATACAAAAAAATATAATTGCATTTCTGTGTGCATGAGATTTTTGACCTTGTAAGAACATTTGGCTGGGACCCAGTAGAAAAACTACAAAATAAAAAAAAGTCATTAAAGAACTAAAATTGTTCCTGAGGTAAGTAATAAAGATTACATTTGGGTATAGTGTATCATTAATTCGTTTTAATAATTTAGTATACAATATTTTATAAATTAAGTAAAGTGGAATTTCATAATGATGATAGGAATATTTAGTAATTTTCTTTTACCAATTTAAAAACCCTTTTTATGGTCATAAAAGGTTGCATGGTTATGGGGTACATTTTTCTATGATGTTGCATTAATGCGTTATGCACAATGAATTTATAACCTCTGTGTCTGTGTGTGTGTGTGTGTGTGTGTGTGTGTGTGTGTGTGTGTGTGTGTGTGTGTGTGTGCGTGTGTGTGTGTATGTGTCTATACATTCTCAACTTGTTGTGAAACTAAGTGTGCTTGTTTTGTCTCACCTCTAAATCTCTGGATTCAAAACAAGATAACTAACGTAGACTATTTTGAAATAAAAAATAATGCGGCTCATATCTATATTTGAATGCCTTTCTGTTTCAATGTTTCGAGCTAATGCAAAAACATACAAGCAGGGGAAAAAACATAGTATGAGGAAGATTTGTACTTTACATTTACAGCATTTGGCAGACGCTCTTATCCAGATTGACTTACAACTGAGCAATTGAGATCCGTGCTCAAGGGCCCACTAGTGGTGGTGGGATTTGAACCTGCAATCTTCTGGTCCAGACTTTACTACTGAGCTACCCCCTCCCCTCTGTGTCTTGCTCCGTTGAATGAAGGGTGCCAATAATTGTACTAAATTTGACTGTTCATACTCTACTGTATAGGCCATTCACTAAAGTACACTTTAAGTATTTACTGAACACAAAATGAAAACTCTCCTGAGAAATTTCAAGTTCACACAGGAAAACAAAAAACACACACAAAAAAAGCACGGAACAAGATGGCGCAGTTCTCTCGCGCGTCACCGAGCCGAGTATCAGGGAAACTATCAATTTGTTCAGCAGCACAACAATCCTGAAAATGTCATGATAACTGTCGTTAACCTATCAACCTGCGCATGATTGTTTTCGAATAGAGGGGGAAAAACGCTTGATGAGTTTTACAATAGAGGGCTTTCAGCAAGAGTCAGTCATATAATCATACTAAATTTCAGCTCTCGTACCATAAATGTTTTGTCACTTGGTGGAGAGATGGAGCTGGAGATGGAGGTGGTATAATTTCAGTTTTCATTATGCGACGCACAAAAGCGATGTTTGTGTAGCCAAAGATGCAAATTAAAGCGTCAGTACGTGTATGGAGCAATAAATTATGACAATAAAACGCATTATAACACAGCACTGCCAATGTCTGTGCTCGAATTACTCGGAAATGAGCTGATTCGTTTCGTGTCAAACTGGCTGCAAGGTAAATCCGCAAAAACGTTGTGTACGGAGATGTTTATATAGCATTATTGGAAGAGGTAGACCAAGAACAAGTATTTTCAAACAGGTTTATAGCAGTCTTTTTTTTAAACAGAGGTTTATCAGTAAACATGATGTGTTTTATTAGTTTTGTCTTGTCACATTAAAAAAAAAGAAAAGAAAAAAAGAAAGATGGTAAGATTGTTTAGAGCCGTCATAATGTCATTGATCACATGTACATTTTAATTCGTGGATGTTCCATAAAATGTAGCTATGAATTGTGATCAAACTTTAAATGAAAATCTATAGTCATTGCTGAGGTACAAGCAGAATAAAGCAGTATGGCATGTGCTGCTGTAAATAAGGTGATTAATTGGACATTAGGTGAAGATGGGTTCCCTTTTGAGGAGTTTTTCTTCGCCACAGTTGCCAGTGGCTCATTTATTACCGATGAATTCGAAATTATACGGAAACAATATTCTTGGCACTACAAGAACAAGGCACTACTCTTTCTACAACTTACATCCTGCTTTCACTGCAAAAAATACTATACTTGAAACAAACAAGATTCACTTAAACATAGTTGAAGTGTATTAAAATCTAGTAAAAGAAATTGCCAATGGGGTAAGCAAAGCTGACCTGGTAAGAATTCTTGAAACTAGCCTTAATATCTTTAACTAGACACATTTTTATTTATTTTTTTAACCTATTTACACCACAAAAACAAGTTTAAGTTCTAATTTCTGTGGCATTTTGCAGATGCTTTTATGCAGAAAGACAGACAAGTAAGCAGTTGAGGTTTAAGGGTCTTGAACAAGGGTCCAAAAGTAGCAGCTCGGTGGTGCTGAGATTTGAACGTGCAACCTTCTGGTGTCGACCCCAATGCCTTAACCACTAAATTACTAGACAAAAAAATGAAAATCCTTAAGATCCTTGATATAAGAATTTGTTGCTGCAGTATTAGTCTTATACACATGCACTTCAAATATGTCACCTGTTTCTTATGAAATTTTGCTCAAAAGCAGTGAAAAAAAATTTTGCTCCAAAATGTACTTGTCTAGACTGAAGAAGTACTACACAAATGTTCTTACTTTAAGATTTATAGTCTAATGTGCAATGGGATTTTTAAGACTTTATCTTTCATGACAAAAAACAAGACACATTTTCTAGAAATATTTCCTTTTTGTTAGGTTTCGCAGCGATTGTGATAATGTCCATTGTTTAAAAGCGCTATACAAATAAAAATAAAAATGAATTGAACATGGTGAATCCCAATCATTTAGTTGCGCTAGGAGTGTACTCACTAATGAAATCAGGTAATCTGGCCCAGCTCAGCAGAGCGACTGGAACAATGCTAAAGAACAGGCCTAGCTTTTAGAATACTTAAAAATCAATATGTCCTTAAAAGGGAAAAAAAAAGAAAAAAACGCTTTAGGCAGATGCTTGTCTCTATATCAGAGGCCTTTTTTCATCAAATCGAATCAGAAAGCCAGAGACTGAACCTCAGATTTAATCTTTTTTACCACGAGGGGATAGTATAGCAGTGCTAAAAGGCACACTTCCTTACTAAATCTGTTCAATTAATTCACTGAGAACTTCTACATTTTGCTCGACTAATACCATTTCTCTGGCCGTGCATCAAGCCTTTTTAGGGCTCAGTGATAAAGGGGAATTACTTTAGCGATTTAAACAAAGTGGAAGATGCCACATGAGCTCCTGCTCACCTCATAGTAAATGCGTTCTTGTGGAACTGATTCGTTTAACCGAACATATTGATATCCGTGCCAGCATTTCAGCCCTGCGGTGTGACCATCCTAAGAGACGCCGCGATTCACTGACGGCAGGAAACTTTGAAATGAGCTAACTTTTACTTCGTGTAACGTCAGTAAAATAGAAGAAAAAAATGAAGGAATCTGGGAAAGTGCCTGTAAAAAAGTGGAAAGATAAAAATGTACTTCTATTGGGCATGGGACAAAATATTAGAAACCTAACATTAAACATAACATATTATTAGTGTTGAATTTCTACTATATACTCTTCATTTTGTAACAAGATTATTGAGATTTAATTCAATTATTGTATATTTGATAATATATATTTTATGTCCATTGCTATCCTTCAGTATTTCACATGACATCTGCTACACCATTCCTGTGTAAAAGTGTATATACATTTATCCTCTTATCCAGAGCAACTTTCAACTGAGCAATTAAGGGTTAAGGGCCATGCTCAAGGGCCCACTAGTGGCAGCTTGATGGTGGTGGAGTTTGAACCAGCGATCTTTCGGTTCAGAATCCAACACCTTAACACCTATACCTGAGCAATTGAGGGTGTAGGGCCTTGATCAAGGACCCTTGGTGCAATGCGTTAACCACTGAGCTACCGCCTCCCTTTTAAATCATACTCATAATCATATACCCTGTTTAAATCATACTCCAGCAGAATGAAAAAAAATATATTTTACACTTTGACTGGAGAAAAAGGTACAAAATGCTTGCCATTGAATGTGTGTACGTATTAAAGCAAAAATGTCTATAAGAACTTTAATAATTGATGCAGTCCAGCGTTCCATTCTCCTGCACATCATACCATTTTAATGAGAGCGTTTTTTATTGTTACAGACACACAGTGAGGCGCTTACTGCACACAAACTCTCACGAGAACCTTGGGTCTCAGCAAAGGTCTCATTTTAGCATAATTTATCTCTTCACTGCAAAAGTCAGGAAAAACCTGTTTACCAAAATGGAAATAATTGGATAAAATAGATATACTTGAGAAATGTTATTGTACACTATAGCAATTTGAAATGAAATACATTTTGAAATGCATTTTTTTGCATCATCTTCATGTCTCTAACATCACCTGGTGAAGCCTATATGTATCATACTGTGGCTTTATCATATCTCCTCATCTCTGCTCTGATTTCCATCCATCTTTTATAACCACTTATATCTTGCTCTTTTATGCTACAGTCATATACAAAATCCTCTCTGATATGTTTTTTGACAATTAAGTGAATACCCATCTGTTGTTGGTGTTTTATTTTGCTTGTTTGCTCTATACGATTTTCGATGCAATTTACATGTAAGAGAAAGAGAACTCACCTGATGTTACTTATACTGGATGTATTAAAATAAAATGTAAAAAAAAATCTAAATTGTACAAGGAACAGGGGTTTCAGATAACAGAGATAATTAACCAGAAGTGATCGACAGCCACCTTCATTTTAAGCACGCCAGGCATTTATTAATACTCATCACCTCTTCCTCGTGTATGATCACCCAGCTTCCAGCTTCCTGAGTGAATTATATTACATGGTGTGTCTCTACTCTATTCTATTGAAATGCATATGCTTTTTCATGAATTTTACGTTACACAAAAAAAACTCGGCATGTTTTAAATTAACTTCTGTGCCGCTGTTTATTCATATGCATATCTAATCTCATTTTATACAAATTTAGAATAAGTGGGTGGAGCTATATTGTCCATATGCGGGAACTTTTTTTTATGGTTTGAGCAAGGATAATTAAAAACCTGGACACTGCATAATACTAAAAAAAAACATGTTGTGTTTCCAATGTGTTTCAAAATCTAAAAATTTGTTTGCCTTATTGCTGGAAAACCACGGGCGGTAACTATGATAGGGCAACTGCTGTCTGTTCAAGATATAAAAAAAAATTGGGTGGGAGGGATTGCTCTGTCTGTCGGAACGACGCTAGCCAATCATAGCTGTCCATCAGCTCAGCTGTGTAGAAGAGGACAGACAGCACTTTTATTATAGTCTGTAATACTGTGATGAAATATAAGTGCTAGTTGGGAGGGAAAAAGATGTGGTTAAGGTGGTTGTGGTTTGCATGTCTTGAAGAAAGCCTTTACACTCTTTACACTGGTAGTTTTCATATGGAAGCAGCTGATTGGTGGATGGTAATTTGTGTGTGTGATAAACTCCAAAAGAAAAATAGAGCGAGAAAAGACAGCTGTAATCACAGCCTGAAACCAGGTTTGCAAAATAAACAGTGATAACGTTTTGTTGGTATTTATATTCATCAATGTGAAGAAATCGTCATGACTGTATTGATAAAAAAAAAAAACAACAACATGTAAGTGGCTTTTATATCCACAGGTAATATAGAAAGGCTTCTCCCTCATATTAAATGTATGCTATTTCAATCATACAGCCCTCCCTCGCTCATGTTATACCCGCAAGCGTATTACTGTTCCATAATAGTGCCTTTATAATGTGGCACCTAGCTAACAAATAGGGGTGAGCAATTTATACATGCCCTCCAGTCCTTGGCTAATCTAAGGCAGAATAAAACTACTCCAACTTCCATCGGTCCCGAATCACATAATCAAGTAATGATTACCTGATGCAGGCGTGTTGGGATTTACAACAGAACCCACATGTGGTGCACTTGACAGCTGGATTTGAAAACCCCTGACAGAAAATGCTCAATTGACGTAAGATTCGGTCGCTATTCAATGCAGAATCACACCACGGGGTTGATAGCTAGTGGAACTAATGCAGAAGCATATATGGTGATCTGCGGATAATCTCACTTGAAGCTATTTAAAAAGGGAAAAAAATGATTTTTGCAGACTGCCACGGGGTAAAAAGAAACCCCGGAGCCTGTCTCAAGCAGGAATAATCGTGCTGGTCTGCATCAAGAGTGAATATAAAAAGGTCTTTATACCCTTGCTATAATATTGTAGGTTTTTGCAATAATAATAAAATATCTGAGATCATGATCAGTGTCAGATCATTTTCCAGGGTTAATGTGATATTATAATCAGCAACAACAAACTGGGAATACTGTACTATTCAGCATCAGTATACACACTCTTTTCTAATGATGCATGTGACTCAGATTTAACAATCCCATTCATCCCGTTGTTCAAGAATAAAAAAATTTCCACTCTCTTGGTTTCATCTACAATCCAGCAGAGAGCCTACGAAGCATATCCTGAATTTAAAAAGCTTATCAATCAGAATGTGATATTTTCCAAACATTAGATATACCAATTCATCCAGGTGTGGTTATCTGGAAGCTGAATCCTGTCAACTGGATTTCTATCTAATTAGTGTAAGTATAAGCAAAACGTGTTTAACATAGTATTAAGGATTTAAGCAAACATGTTATTATAAGTGTATTCCTCCCTACAAAAGTTATATTTGTTTTTCACTTAGATTGTGTTGATTTTTTCTCTGCAATAAAGGCAGAAATCTGACATCATTTATCTTTTCTTCACTATTTAAATATTTAAAAAATATGCAATTTTTACAGGAGACTTTTGCAGAATCTTTATATTCACTGTTCATCACAGTGACACCTTTAGGTATTTAAATAATGAACTTAATATAGATCTGACACTACACTTCTGCACCATTAACATGCCTTAATGCATGGTGGTGCATTACATCAGCCAAAAAATCATAAAAAAAGTCTACAGTTACCCTTTTAAACTAAATAAAAAAGGTTAAATAAAAATGGGGGTTGTTTAGTGTTACTCCTCTATGCAATTTGTATACATTGGAACAAAATGTATTGTTTTCCAGTTGCTTGCTACAACACATATAGTAACCTTGCACATCCTTGCACTATCCTTGCAGGGCGAGATAAGTGAAATTGCCAAAAAATGATTTCCTTTGTAAAAGGCAATGAAAGAGCAGCAAATATTGTCCATAGTTATTACAGTGTATTAATCAATAATTGATCAAAACATCCTCAAATGTCTTTACAGACAGCCTGATCTCATAAAGAAGCAGTATCTTATTGCTTCAGATGAGCATCTCGTCAACAACGCAACAAAGCATGACAGTTTTTTTCACTACAGATGCATGCAAAACACTGTTTGGCTCCACTATGCAGATAAAATGACAAAGACATGCTTGTCTAGTATGGACAATTTGACTATTCTGATTTTGAACAAAGCCAAACATATGTTTGAAATGCAGGATATTGCAATATTTTATAAGGGATGAAAAAGTGGTGCATTGTATTGCTTTGCTTCATGGGGATTTACTGAAAATGAAGGATTAACTTGCAGGATGGTGAACAAAGAGATTAGTTGTCCACATCGGGAATAAAAAAACAGAACCTGGACTTTGCTGTAACAAGCATGCACTTAATTTTGGTAGTTTATTATACTACCAGTGTGTGAAATAAAATATGTTGACGTCTCTTAGCTGTTTGTTTGTAATCATTAGAAGGAGACACCAGAAAACTTTACTCAACCGTCAGAACCAGCAGAGACACTACGTCACTAAAAAGGAAAAGCATTTCATCTTTCTGAATGACAAAACAGTTGCTTTTGCTTTGTCCCGACTTCGGCTGTGTCTTAATCAGCCTCCAAGTTCTGTACATCATGAATTAGTGTAATGAGCAGTGGAAGGATCACTACACACTGGAACATGACTACAAACTCAGGTTGTGAATCGTCACCACTTTACAACATCAGGTAAACAAATATATTATTAACCCCTTGTTGCCTGAATTTATTTGCCAATAATATGAAAACGTATTATGTGTGTTTTTGCTTTTAAGCAGATACTATAATTGTGCTCCTTTGTGCAATTAGTGCCTCCAATATGATCTATGGTACGTGTCAAATATGCATCAACTGGCATTGGAGGAATTCATACATTAAATTATGTTTATGGCTGGAAGCAGTCTAAAGTGATTTCGTTACAATCATCTGCAAGGGGTTAATCACATTCATTTTTGTAATAGTATTTCAAGCGGGACCATAAGCAGGATAGGAGATTTTTTGAAGGGAAAGACACCTCAGACAAATTAATGAGCATCAGTGTTTTGGGTTTTTTTTTAGGTAGACTGATGGATTTTTTAGAAAGAAACTGTCTCTAGACATGCCTTTAAAATGGTCGACACCACCCTAACCACTAAGCTAAATAACTGATTGAGACGCACGATTTATCTAGGTGGCTGTGAAATAGTCAATTACATGGCAAAATATAAAAGCAGATTGTGAAGTCAGTAAAATAACACCCTAAGACTGTACTGTTTCATTAATGCTGTTGTTATATAGTCAACATTCGACCAGACTCTAGGGGGGTAAAGGACCCTTCATTTTAGTGTATCATGTCAAGGAATTACGAAGAGAGACATTGGATATGGACAGCGTGACCTTCCAGTCAACTATCACAGAATGAAGCTTTAAACATATATACTGTAAGGTAAATAAACACGGGAGTAATTAACAGATCTTTTTTTATCCTCAAATCACTCGATGCCTAATCCCTTAAGGAATTTGAAGTGTTTTAAATGAGAAAAGCCTGTGGCTTTGTACAGGTATAATTAGGTCCTGATAAATTGAACCTTAGCCCTAATCATTACCTGCTTTACATAGAAAATCAATCAAGGGTACATGTGAAGCTGCTTATCTTCTAGTCATTTAATTTACAACACCGTAAGCACAAGGGTGGGGCAATAAGTCATTAACTGCTGTTCGTTAGGTCATTAACTATTGCTTTGTCCTGTTGGAACTTTCCAATTGTCTGGTGGGTATTGCTCTCGTCTCATTTTCTCGACTTTCTGAGCAGGGCTATAACAGGAACAAAAGCATTCAGCTCCTGAACCTAAAGAGAGAAGACAGATTTAGGTGAGCCAAAGTGCTGTGTGAATGGGCTGGAGTCACTTCAGTGTGGGTCAAGGTGCTGGTTCACGGTACTTCCCTGCTAACAGAGCTGCCAATCACATGGGGAATTTCTGAGGTATTAAATAAAGCACGGCTGAGTGAATATGGTTGGATAAATAAGCGTCAGCTGGCCAAGAGCCAGTGTCTCAAGATGACATTAAAAAAAACCCAATAAGGCGCTGCCTAAAAATGTTAGCTCAGAGCTGAACAGCTGTTTCCTCGAGGGCCTCTTTCGACAATACAAGTAAAGAACACTCCATTTCAGCACCACTTTCAACCATGTCCAAATGGTGTCTGTATTAATCAATACAAATCTGTCCAGATTGTCACTTTGGGGGTTTCAGAGAAACTCTAGCTGCTTCACCTGACAACATTTTATGCATAAACTGGCACATTTGAGAGAAGGAGACACTCGGCTCCATGAAGGGATGGAGACGGAAACAATTTATCTGCCAATTCGGAGTATGTTTAGATTCATACCAATTTACACATTTTATAGGGATTTTAATGAGGTTTAAAAATGTCTAAATGTTATAAAAGTTTAAGAATAAGAGATTAATAAATCATTTCATATCCACAGTGCTGTTTCCAGTAAAATAATCACAATTATTTACAAGTTGTAGTACCAAAAAAAAAACATTCAAGTTAAGAGAGTAGAGAGAAAGAGCATTTTCTCAAACATTATTTCTGAATACGAAAAAAAAAAAGATTTGACAAAATAATACTGAAATAAAAGGAAATATAAAATGAAACAATAAAAAATTTCCATCCAATCAATAAGTCACATATACTTAAAAACTCAAATTCTTCCACGCTGACCTTGGGACAGCTTCCCACTTTAAAGAAACTATGCTCATTTGGTACAGACGGGACAAAAGCTTCAAAGCTCTGGTTGTCAGGAGTTAATTAAAAGATCAGGCTAATAGAATCTCTGGCGCATTTGCATGCATGCGTTCAAGTTGTTCCACATGCAAATTCATTAACACACACCACTAATGCCCTAAAGGATTGTTTTCATTTTTACCCATCACTCCTTGTGCATCACATCAAGAGTTGTTTATATTTGTTTTCTTGTGCTGAATGTAATCAACTGTACACTGGAGAAACGGACAAAAGACTGGTCAATCGTTTTGTTCGACGGCGTATCGCCAATATGAACTCCTTTCCAGCAGTGAAACATTTCAACAGCAATAAACAATAAAATTAATGACATCTCTGTGTGTGCAGCAATGATGTAAGGACATGTAAAACACACAGAGCTCATGGGAATTTTTTTAACTCTAAGAAACATGGGTAGTAAAATTTCCAAAATCTACAGGTTTTACTGCAGCCTCGGGAACACTGAACGCGAGGACTTTTATCTGAAATGCCCTGCTTTATTGAAAGTTTTATGTACTATACTTAATTTCACTCACACCTGCTCAATTATGCAATTATTAATCGGGTAATCGCGAGAAAGAAGCGAAATGCATAAAACCTTGCGAATACTGTTCAAGGACAATCAGATTTGGGGATAGTGCCACCATGAATTTTGGATATTGATACAGGTTTTGTATATTTCAGAAACTGCTTATCTTTAACATAACATTTTAACATAAGACTAGAATCGATATAGAATGAAGATGAGTGAATGACAGTTCTGTTTGTGGAAATGCTTTGTTGGTAAAAGAGGTCAGAGCAAAATCAGCTAAAGCTGCCAGGAAGGATTCATTAACAATTAACAATTAGTATTCAATTTAAAAAATACAAGCAGAAAAGCATCTCAGCATGCAAAAAACAATAGGGTTGTCAATCAATGAAATTACTTAATCACAATTAATCACACAATTGCCGCAAGTTAACTCGTGTTTAATCGCACATGTACCATAAAAAAAATACTTTACATGCTTTTAATACTTTAACTAAATTTGACTAAATGTTTTAATGATATAAATTTCTCTCAAAATTTCCCCCGAAAAATTTTGGATTATTTAATATTTATTTTACTCTGTTAATATTAATACCTTGTTCATTTCAATGTTACTTTTTTAGTGGTTGTTTCAATTTTAAAATATGGTACGTGGCTCCTTTAAGGATTATGTTCCGGTTGCTTTCCATATAAACTGGTGATACGTTTAGGTTACATGGAAGCGCGTTGTATTCAAAAGAAAAATGCACTTCCATAAGGTTCCATGCGGTAACATACGGTAATATTGAATGTTGAGTGTATTGAGTGAAATTTCGGTAAGGGTGAGTGGATCCACTGAAGTTTCTTTATTCATTTATTGTTCTTTTTGTTCTTTGCTGTTCGGGTTTCATTCATTCTCCAACACAACACAGAGTGAAGGAGCATATCACTTACATAATAATGCACACTGCTTTAATAAAATTAGTGCCGTTAAAGTGAATTTGCGTTAACACGTTAATAACTTTGACAGCCCTAAAAAAAACATATAGATATTGGTTGACACCAATTCCTTCTTTGGAGTCTCTTTGGCAGGTTATAAACACTGCATACTGGATACTCCACAACAACTGCCTTTGTCAAAGTCGCTCAGATACTTTGCCCGTTATTCCTGCAGCCAACACATCATCTCTGAGAACTGATTTCTCACTTTACCTGCCTAATACACATCCCAGCCCTTGACAGGTGCCACTGCGACGAAATAATCGCCTTCACTTCACCCGAAAGTGGTTTTAATATTAACGCTATTTTTAAAATCGATCCTCTAGAATGTATCCCTAACTATGAGAAGAAGAAAGAAACAAAATAACCAGTATGAAATCACGCAATAGCGCATCCCCCTCTAGTGCTGACATGCTCACGATAGTAATATTTGTGTATGAATACTAGTCCAGACTCGTCCTCAAGGTGACACCTCATCTTCTGTCGGTCCTCTTTCATCCCTGTGCTGAAAATGAACAGTTGTGGAGATCCATCTTCACACTCCTCTACTCCTCTTAATGCAGTACTTTATAGACAAGCTGCTTTTCTGGGAGAACAACATCACTGATAGATTTTTCTCACCCAAATGTACCTTAGAGAATCAAATTCGATGGGAATGCAAGCAGCTGCCTATGTTTCCGTCTTACTATACAGGTCTTGGATGTATAATATGGGCAATGCATTTATATGATGACAAATATTTGGTTATTTTTGTGAAATAAGAACACTGCTCTTTTACTCAGGAATTGAACTGAGGTCTGCCCCGAGAGAAAACCTAGACACACAGCTGTCCACTTTAGCATGTTATGCTAAACACCCTGAGAACACAACCTCAGCAGGCTTTTATACACTAATGCACTGATGTTCTTAATATTTTGTTTGTTATAATTGAAAGTAAGCAATAAAAATATGCATGCTGTATGCATTGAAGGACACTGATTACCATATTTGCCACCAATTACAGTTAATAGAATGCAAATTAATTGCACGCTCTTTACTGAAAAAGATGCTCAATTAATCCTTAAATATAATGACTTGCAAATTAAGTATGGAATAGAACAATTCAGTGAAGGAGTGGGGTGTACAACAGCATTTTCCAGGGGTTTTTATACCTCCTAAAACCAAAACGCTTTGACATTGTTTGATTGTTTTTGTAGTTGTTTGTTCATACATTCAAATTTACATGTAATTTTGAAGAACGTCCTGAAAACAAGTTGGTTTTGATTAGCACCAGGAGCAAGAAAGAGTTGTTTATCATCGTCTTTGGTGTTCTCTGTATTTATGTTAATAAGTTAAAAAGGGCAGCTTGTCATGGGAAGAGAGAAAATGGCAGGCAGTACTGAATAATCTTCACATTTAATGAATGTGTTTTTTAAAAACACATTTTTAAATGGGGGAGGGTGGTACGCTTCTTTTTTTCTGTTTTTTTTATTTATTGGTCTACTGTAAACTGCCAATTCCAAAGTACTGCAACTCACTGTAGCACGGTTATACCTGATACTCCTTACAGTAAATAAAAAAATCATATCAACAATTATGCATCTTCACATTTTCAAATTCAAATTTTATCACATACATATTCGTACAGAGTACGGCATGAAGTGAAATGCTTTTTATGACTGTCCAACATGTAAGCATAAATGTAATGCTATGTAAAGAGAATTTAAAAAATGAATACTAATCAAATATAATAATAAATAAAATAAAGTATAAAGGTATATAAAAGTATAAAAGGTATGGATATCTGTATAATAGATATTGAAAGAAATACAGAATAGTGTCCTGGTGTGATCGTCACTAAAGTGCCCATGTGCTGGAATGAAAGTGTTAAAGTGACTCTGTGATGTGCCAGTCCAGTGTTAGGGTCAATGTGCAAAGATTATGCAAAAATTGAAATTGAGAAACAGAGAACGTCCTAGGTGCTAGGTGCTGGGTGTTTCTGGTTAAGACTCCGAATGGCCTGCGGCAAGAAGCTCCTCCAAATTTTCTCTGTGTTTGCCTTCAAGGAGCTGAAGCGTACAGCAGGGTACAGAAGAGTACAGCAGGGGGCTCAGAACACAACCCTGGGTAGCTCCAGTTCTGATGGTGTGGGAATACGAGGTATGTTTGCCCAACCATACGTCTCGTGGTCTGTCCATGTTGGAGTTGGCGCTCCACTGACAAAGTCATGAGCAGAGTCCAGGCTCTCCAACTTGGAGGTGAGCGTGGAGGTAATTATGGTGTTGAATCTTAAATTTGTTAAATAATTATTTTCTTTTATTAACTAACACATTTATTTCACGGTGTTTACTACCAATTTAATATAGTACTATTATCAGTGTCCATCATACACCGAATGCTGTCAGAAGATGTGATGTAGCTGTTACTATAGAAACAATAACACATAGAACGAATGCATTAAACTGAAATGGAGATCTGCCTTGGAGCCAGAAAAGCTGTCTGAGCTCCAGCTATAAAAAATTAAGCAAAGATATGAGAAAAGTTTGAACTAAAAGATCTAAATCAGACGTTTCATAAATCATTACTCGGTTATGCCGCAAGTGCACAGAGCATAGCATGTTTACGTACAAAATAAACATCTAAAGTCACCATTGATTCCAAAATTAAGAAAGGATCAAGGATCTTCAATATTCAGCGTCACAAAGACCATGTGACTGTGTGAAACAAGGCCAATGCTGCGTGTCTTTCAGCACATTAACATCTCTTAACTTCAGCTGCACTGTGCTAGCAAACACATTTATCATCCCCGTCTGCTGGAGAGAGGCAAAAACCCCCAGCTGTCATGTGTGTCATGACACGGAGGCTCTACCTCCCTCTGGGTGAGACGGGCTTTCTGAGATTTCCCTTTTAGCCTCTTGAAGCAAACGAAACGGTCCCAATACACACCACAATACCCCGAGTTTGACAGAATTCATAAGAAACTGGTGTCTACAGCAGGGACTAAAACTCAAATCTTATGTTATTCAACCATTACTTTATCAACAATCAGAATGGCAGTACTCACAATGCATATCTCTATTTATTTATTTTTTTGTGGAAAGCTTCAACATATCACCACAGGCTTCACTTCAGAGTTAACATGCTCTTCCTGTAAGATTATTCTACATGGGCAAGTCTCCAGGTTTGAAATCTTCCCTAATATGATATGGTACATATGTCTGTTTTATAAGGCTGTTGAGGGGGCAACTCCTGTACCAGCTGCTCTAACACAAGTGATGACCGAAAACAAACTTGTTTCAAATATGGTATCCTGCTTCATTTATTATGCTGCATTCAGTAATGGTTATCCAATTAAAAATGTCATCTTTGGCCCATTACAGATGTAGCAATAAGAGGAAAAACATACACAGGGGTGTGATTTTTCTCAAATAATGGCTGTATTTATGTGGTTATTATTCTACCTTTGTGGTATGTAACGGCAATGCAGCGCAGTATTAAACAGCATTTATTAGCATATAAAAAAGACACACAAAAGCCATCGAGTAAGAAATAATGGGGTGTGACTGTGTGACATTGTTCCAAACAATAAAGAAAACGAATAGCGAGTATAAAAACAGAGCAGGCGGCATGATCTCTTTCCTAATGCGTTACAAAACCCTATGTATTGTTTGTTAATTATTCTGAATTGCTGAAATGATGTGGTGATGTGCTGTTTAAATCCTAGCGTAATCTCATTTGAACCGTTCTAGCGATCGCGAATTACCTTCACTAGCCTGTAAGTACACAGTAATCGTATTATCTCTTTCAAGGAGTTGGTCTTATTTTTCAACAATGCACTAGAAGCCTTTCAGAGCCAGAAGTAATCTGCTATATGAATGAATCTTTGTGCTGATGAGAAACAAAAATATCATTCATCATCACTAATTACCTAAGCCAGAGATCTCAAGTTTTAATTGGATAACGTTGCTGAAACGAGAGTTCATTGAGGATATCAGTAATGTGAGAGGAGTATTTGAACAAAGCAGTTGTCTTATCAGTGATCAGTGACGAAACGAAAGCTGTGCATTTTTGATTCGTTTGATGTGAATCAGATGAAATAAGCATGTACACAAAATACATAATACATGAGATCTGTTCTCTTCCGCTACATGATTCATATCCTAGATGCTGAAAATGTAGCCTTAAAGAAAAAAGAATTCCCCAGCCTTGTATTCACACCAACACAGCTTTCTATAAGTCTATGCGTACAAGATAGTCACTAATATTTCCTTTCTATAAGCTTCTCCCAGCTTTCTATAAGTCTTTCTTATAGTCTATTTCTCTAAGCCTATAAGAGTTACTACTACCAGGGGATGTCAGGTGTGGACATTAAACACAGCCGAGTTGTGCGAAGGAAACTTCAAACCGAAAATTCAATTTCCTCTTAATTTGTTTCCTCTGTGATCTGGCCTTATCTGCTGAGAGATGAAATGGGGCATTTGATGAGCACTTGGATTGGGATGTGAAACGCATCAGATCAGTCAGGGAGACTCGGTGTGAGGACACACTGGCCTTTATTTAATGCCAGGCTCAATTAGTCCCACATGGAAGGTCAAGACTAAAGACTAAGATCAAAGCTCGTGTGCATGTACTTGAGTAGTCCACGGTTTTCCACACCTGAGGACCTAATTGCGGGGAAGGCACCTGTACCCGGGCACGAATCAAAAACGCATCCTAAACATAAGCTTACATGATGGTGACGGTAATGATGATAGTGACATAATCAACGTCAAATGCGTGATGAAACGGTTGATCAATCCCGAGCAGTGCATGCCTGATAGCGCAATGCCTGGTGAGAGGAGGATGAGTTTATTCCCTTACCTTCAGCCAAAAGGCGCATCGCGTGCACGAACGACGAATCCAAGCTCTCTTTTTCGGCCAGCAGCTCAGGCAGGTACTTGTCCTGGTCCATTATTCACCTCGGTCCCGAACACGATAAAGTGCACACCAAAAAAAGATACACAAGTGCTGCTGCTGCAAAAAATAATCAAAAATATTTTTCAAGCTTGCTTATAAATAAGTGTCTGATAAGTACCGGTGGCGGATTTGCGCGATGCACGAGCTCGACGTGGAATAAATCACAGCTGCGCACCCATGTCCTCGCGCTCGGTTTAAACGCGAGACGCCGCGGATGGTCCTCCCTCCTCCGCCGGAGACTCTGCGCTCAAACCACGCCTCCAGGCGCTTCCTATTGGCCGCCTCCGAGGACACAAGTGACTCCTGGCAACAGTCCCCATCGCTGACGAAATGATCCTATATCGTACATGAGCGTTATAGTGCCAAAGAATACCTCAGTCATTTCCATAAATTCCATGGCAAGGAACTATATGGGACGGGGGATTTCTTCTGTACAGTACATGAGATTTCACACTCCGGTAATTAGACAAAAAAATCTCTACACAGGAAATAATTATTCTTAGTAGCACCACAACCATTCACAGACATACTTAAACAATATTTGTTACGGCATCACTGGATGTTATAAAAGACAAAAAGAAAGAAAGAAAGAATGAAAGAAAGAAAGAAAGAATGAGCTGTCACATGTACTTTACAGAAAGGGAAATTCTTCATTAGAATATTTAAGCAATGTTAGGACCTGGGGTGAGAGCACAGGGTCAGCCATAATACAGCACCACTGGGATACTTACTGTTAAGGGCCTTGCTCAGGGACTATAAGAGTGGCAGCTTGGCATGAATCCCCCAACCTTCTGATCTGTAAGCCCAAGCCTTTACCACCTCCACAAACGCTTAGCAGAGGATTTTTATTCTGGTTTAAGGGCCCAGCGCGCTTGCGCTGCGACACCCCGGTAATAATGTTAATTTGTCTCTAATGTACATTTACACTGTTTACATCTAGTCTGCCACTACACCAGATGGTGTACACATTTTGCACCTCGGGTATTTTTCCTTTGTGTACATCGAGAATAGTCAATGTAAAGTATCTTGAAAGCATTTAAAATGTTTTACCTCAAAACTCTTCCAGTCCATTGTTTAAATTCCTTTTATGTCTTGTTATCTTTATTTTTCTGGTAGTCTTACACTTTTCACCAACTATAGCATTCCATCTATGCCATACATGTATCTGTTGTCTAAAACCAAACCTGCTGTCTGAGGAAATCATTTTGAATACTTGGTTTTGGTGGTGAATATTATCTTAGTTTTCTGTAAAAAAAAAAAAAAAAAAGCTATGGAGAGAGAAACTTTTACTTTCTTACTCTTCTTGTCTTTGTCTGTCACTTGGCAACCCTCTGCAATTCACACTGAGCTGGAAGCTTGCGACAACGTGAAGGCATCTATTCAACATGGGATAGAAATGAATCAGAGAATTTTTTTTATTGTAGTCATGATAGCTATTGTCAAGTCCAAGACCAAGACTGGGAAAGATGAGCCTTAAATACAGCGAGGCCAGATCAGGGTCATCCTTCCTTCCAAAATTTGTGCATGCGAAATTTTCTGTCATAGCCAAGGCCCTACATTATTTACCAAGACAAATGTGTGTCCTGAGCAACCTTACCAAAGAGTAATATTGCCAAAATGATGTCTTACATCTTTTCAAAGGGTACATAATATCTAGGTTTCAAAGTGAAAGATAAGACTACCACCCATTTTTCATATAGAGATACCACCTTACATATCCAGGGATCTCAGGTTGATCCTGAGCTCACGATACCGTGTGTGTGAAATTCAGTGTTTTCACTGTGCCTGTGTGGATTTAATAAAAACATGTTTCTTTGGTCAACAGTGTGACAGATTGTGTGAAGGTGTATACATATAGTGTACATACCCAGGAAAATTTCAGGATTACTCAATGTGATTGAATGAAGTGGGTATTAAAGGTGACTGAATACAAAGCACGGGCACGGTGGCTTAGTGGTTAGCACATTCGCCTCACACCTCCAGGTGTGTGTGTGTGTGTGTGTGTGTGTGTGTGTAGTTTGTTTGTTTTCCCCGTGTCCTCTGGGTTTTCCTCCGGGTTCTCCGGTTTCCCCCGGTCCAAAAACATGCATGGTAGGTTGATTGGCACCTTGGAAAATTGTCCTTAGTGTGTGAATGTGAGTGTGTGTGTGCCCTGTGATGGGTTGGCATTCCATCCGGGGTGTATCCTGCCTTAATGCCCATAGACGCCTGAGATAGGCACAGACTCCCCGTGACCCGAGGAAAGATTGGATATAGAGGTAGAAGATGAATGAATGAATGAATGAATACAAACCATGAAATCTGCTCATTTTTCTAGCCATCACAAGGCCAAAAATGATAATCTTGGTTGCAGAAAATAATTGAGGAAAGCAGATATGCTACAGTACAGTGAGTTTGAAAAAATAACAGCTAAACTAGCTTTATAATGATTTAACTGTTAGAGCAGTTCAATAGTGTGAAAGGAAAAGAAACAAAGGTAAGCAATTGAACAAGTGATCTGTCTTAAGGAAGACATGTGTTCCATATTCATAGAGGGGTACAAGGTCAGCTCGATTTGTCGCGTCCGTGAATACTAATGAGTTGCTCGGTTGTGTTGCCTCAGTTTGCCAAGATTGATTAGGCACATGTGGCAGTCGGTCTATAGAGGGAAAACATGTACTAACATGCATACACACAAATATGAGGAGGGGATAGAGAGAGATGCAAGGAAGACTGAAAACACGAGCTTGCCTAATTAATGACTGAATTGATTGCGATGTTGTTGGCAAACATCTGTACACCCGGTGTCACACTTTATAATGCATCGTCCCACTAAAAGCCAGCTGGAATTCAGTACCACTTTAAAATACACAGCGAAGTGATACTTTTTCTGCTCCCCTTAGGAATTTCTTTGCTACTTTCCTTCTTTTATTACATATTACAAGTATAAAAATAGACACCGCTTGTGTGAGAATGTGAACCCAATCCTGCACGATAAACAACGTTTATATGAAATTCATCCCAGATGATCATATCGACTCTATTCTAATTGAGCTGGTTTGTTCTATATCAGGTTGCTAGAGAAATTCTGTTTGCACCTTTCTGTCAGGAGAAATAGCATCATAAATTTCCACAAAACAGAAGCAAACTGCAGCCTGCAAAGAATAAATAATAAAATCGGAAAGAAATACAGATTTTTGAGCTCGTTTTCAATTTATGATCCTTATTCGAATGTTAGTCATACACTATTGATTCCACTCTGTCCACCTTAGATTCATTTTACTTCGTTATGCATAGAGTTTTGAAAAAAAAAAAAAAAGCATAGACTTTTTCTGCATTAACGTCCCATGAATTATATTCATCCATTTTGTCATGTGTTTTCATTCAGAAGTGAAACCACAGACCTCTCAACAGGATCCTCAAAATCTCATTCATGAGTAAAATAGCTGCTAATAAGAGTGTGTAACTTAATAGGTTTATGTGCTTTACAATTCCGGATAAAGAGAGTGACTGGGGAAGAAACAAAAGATTTGCAAATGAGATTAAAAGCCATATATAAAGAAAGAAATGGGGATTGTGAAATAATAGGTCAGAAGCTGTGGAGAATAACACATGATGTTTATCAGTTTGAGAGAAAATGGCTATTCACTTTGCACGTTAACCAAAATCCACATTTGTGCCTATGAAAATTGTCTGACCAGACCATCATCAGGAATGGGTGTAGCTCAGTGGTTAAGGTGTTGGGTTACTGATCAGAAGGTTGGCGGTTTGAGTCCTGGTATCTCCAAGCTGCCACTATTGGGTCCTTGAGCAAGGCCCTTAACACTCTGTGTTCCAGGGGGTGCTGTATCATGGCTGATCCTGCGCTCTGACCCCAGTCTTCAAAACAAACTGGGATATGCGAAGAAACAATTTCATTGTGCTGTAATGTATATGTGAGAAAAAAAAACTATTCTATCATCTGATCATGACAAATAATGCAGAACAGGCATAGACTTGCATGAGCATTACTCTATTAGTAACAGTTCTGTTTCATCATTATTTAATTAGTCAACAGGGTAATTAGGGCATTTTTTATTATGTAGACCATAACAAATACCTTCATGGCAAGGTGGATGGTGTCACAGATTTTTTTTTGTAACATCAAAGTCTGCTATTGGTTAATTTATTGTTCTTTTACCTGAACAGATTGGCTTTATAATTACTGTGTACAATGACCTTAGTCTTTTCAGATTCAGGTGACTTTGATTTAGTAGCAGCTTTTGTAAACAAAAGCTTTGTTCCCTTTTTAAATACGCCCTCTGGTTCATTTCTAATTAGGACATATTAGTGACTATCTTGTAGCCATGTACATATACATGATTAATAATGTCTAATATGGACAATGTTATATTGCATGTTATTACTTTGAGATAAAACGTTAGAAAATGCTTTGTTTTTCTTTTGAAATGCTGAAGTGGTTGTGCTCCTAAGATCAATTTTGCTCCTTTCAGAAAGTTGCATAATAATGGTTTCCTTATTCGGTGTCCTTTTCAGGGAAGGCAATACTATAAGACTGTTTACTAAGCTACAGTTTAATTAAAGTCTTGAAGATGTGGCAAACACAACTATCACTCAGGCTGAGAAATCATTTTCAAAACTCATGATATTGTAATAAAAATGGTTCAGAATTTATTAAAGTTGTTTAATATCAGGACTCCAACTAAAATTACACACACACACACACACACACACACACACACGCGCACACACACACGCACACACACACACACACACACACACAAACACACACGCACGCCGCGCACACACACACACACACACACACACACACACACACACACACACACACACACACACACACACACACACACACACACACACACACACAACACACACACATGACACACACACACACACACACACAAACACACACACACACACACACACCACACACACCACACACACATATATATATATATATATATATATATATATATATATATTTAAAATGGTTCTGTTATGTAAACATATACTATGTATATACTACATATATGTTTAAAGGAAAAATCATAACCTGTGTATTACTGTGGATGGCACTATTTAGAAACCTCTAGCTTTCAATATATTGCTGCAATGGTTTCCTTTCAACTGCCACAAACAGTTTTCACACAAGACTCCATCAGTGACTATCTATAAAATAGCCTTTCTGTTCAAACTAGTGAATTCCTATGTACTTACACAATTGCACTTTTTTTTAAAGGTATGCATGCATTAATTAATATCCCTTAAATTAAATAGGATTGTAAAATAGCCTGCAGGTGGATATTATCTGTGTGATGTCTATCAGCACTATTTAGAAAATGAAAGCACTCCTTACTACATATGTTAACATGTAAAAGTAGAAGGTGTTTCAAATGAATTGTTTACTGTTTGTTTAGATTAATTCCAAAAGCCTATGGAATTTACTCCAATGGCTTTTTAGAGCCCTCTAGTGTTTACAAGTAAAAGCGCAGGCTGTAGACAGCGTTATGACAACTTTCCCTGGCTGAAAGGGGTATATATTTCTTATACTCTGTCAGATAAAGTAATGATGCAAAAAAAAAATCTTTATGATACTCATCATTTGAGGAAATTGCAGTTTAGAAGTTACACTTTGGTTCAAATCACAAAAGCCATCAGAGATTCACTGTTTGGTAATTTAAGAGAAATTATTCTCATTTGTAGGTCTGCCAAATAAATGTAAACATTTCAGGACTGTAATGGGATTATATTCACATTTAAGCTTCCTGTCTCCCAGAGGTGAATCATTAAAACCATTTTATATGTTTTACTGCGGTAATAGTTCTGTCAGGGGCATTTAAGGAATGACGGGCGCAATTGATATTCAGACTCGTTATGGATTAATGATATATCAAACTCTAAAGTACACATAAACGTTTGCAAAACCGTGGCTTGTTCACAGCTGAGATTTCATAAAGGTGATGAATGATGCTGTGGCCAAACCATTTGTTAGATGTAGTTTATCTAATGGTCAGAGGATCTAATGCTGCTCCAAGTAAATTGACTTTGTGCCTCAGAGCAAGCTCTCTAACAAAATTCATGATTACAAGCACTGTTAAATGGTTCAGAGTAGTGTGTGTGCATGAGTGCGCGCTTGTGTGTGTGTGTGTGTGTGTTTGCATGTGACACATGTGACCTTGCGGAGGCATTTGGCCGTTCCCCATAAGAAAAATTTTCCTTTTTTAATACGAATAAGAAAAAGTTAAATCCATGCAGACAGAAGAACTGCTATATTGCATAAGCTGTTAATGAGTGTGTGAATGTCTGTACGTGCCATCCCATCTGGGGTGATTTCTTTTTGTGCCCAGAGTAAAGAAAGAGTCTTTCCCATGACTCCCAGAACAAACTAATTTCTCATAATGAAGATTACTAAGAGGACCTCTCTCAGATTAGTGAGATTGTTAGATTTGTGTGTAGCATTATTATTATTATTATCAGTAGTAGTAGTAGTAGTAGTAGTATTAATACTAGTAGAGTAGTAGTTATAAAATAAATAATAAAGACACAAAAAATAAAAATAAACTGAGCAAAATGTAATTCATTTTAATATAATAAATAACAGTAGTGCCCCCCACTCCAAAAAAGAGGAAAATCATTTAATTATACCTACATGAAGTGTATTCATATAGAAAACACATACATACAGTGCACAATAAGTGCCAGTGAAAATAAGGTAGCAATCAAAAGTCCCAGAATAATATTCAGATTTTTTTTGCATTTATCCCCAGTATCAGGACAAGTAATCTCTTGAGCCATGAGGCTATTGTGATGCCCCATAAGGCAAACATAATGTGAATGTGCCCAATGCCGACCTGGTAGATTTGTTATTTTAGCCCAGACCCAGGATGCAGAAGGCAATAGTCCTCTGTGTGAATTATTAAGCAGTATGAGTATGGGGCAGCAAGAGCAGTGCGGATGGGGAAAGAGGATATTAAAGCTCGCTCACTCTGAGAACTAAAGGTTCTAAGACCCTGAAGTCTCATTAACCTACTGTTTCACTCTGGAGAGGTTTTCTCTTTCCAATCTTTGCTGAATTTTTCCTCAATAATAGGTACTGTGGTCTTCCGAGACACTGCTATCAGCACTGCAGTGATATTTCGGTCTTAATAGGTTAATATAATACATTAACTTTGTACCGCCTTGTATTAGACTTTAGAAAATGCTTGTGTGATCATCTAGAAGGCAGCCCATTTTGTGATTTTATCATTTCAGTCACTAGTGATAAAATCGATCCTGGGTATGCTCAATATTAATGCTAACAAATGTACAAAAATGCGCATGTAACCCCAAACCACTAAAGGTACGTCTTTGTGTTGAAGCCCAATTACACATCTGCATGATAGCTCACGCTCTGCCTCAAGGTAAAGGTGGCCTTCAGAGAAATTAGAACAGGACCTCGCAATGATTCAATTACTCACAGCTCTAGCTTAGCACTTGCAAATAACAGGAAAGTAAGATGAAAGTGATGATGATCACAGCATGCCAGGAGAGGTAACTCCTCACTGATGCTGTTAAGTGCAGCTCAGAGGTGTGAGCACAAAAAAAGTACAGCAAAGTCTACAGGAAAGAAGGCAGCAGAAGAAGTGATGTGTTTATACATCAAAACTTGATATCACAGTGGCACTCATAGAAGATGATAGGAGAGAATTGGATATGAAAAAAAAAATTGAGGTATGCTTACCATCTGTTTTGGTACTGCAAATGCACTAGTAGAACATGTCATTTAAACATGAAGGATATACTATAGAAATGAGCTTGACAATTTTAATACTACAGTATCTGAAAAAATGAAGAACAGAGTTTAAATGTGCAGTTAAATGTACAATGTTTTGTTCATATGGCAGAAAAGCTCTTGGTGGGTTGTTTCATTGCATTTCACTTTAGCTGTGTATGGAGGTTTATGTATCATGTCCATTTTTTAAGGGAAATGGGGGTGGCGTAGACTATAGGTTGCTTTAATTTAGATGTTCAATTTCCATTCCTTATTCAGCAGATAGAATTAGAAAGACATAACAAACAGGAATAAAAAAAAACTCTCAGGCATCATGAGAATCCTTTCATCACTCCTTTTCTGTTTGTTTTGTTCTGTTAGTATACAGCTGCGAATGAGTAATAACTTACGGGGTGTCACTCAAAAAACGAAAGGTCCCTTTTGGGTTTGATTCTTCTCATGATTACTTCTTCGTGTTGTCTTAGGGAGTTTTTTTTCCTTCTCTCACTGGCTTACGAATGAATGATCTAAAAATGTATCCAAATTTCTGCCTTTTTGACATGATATTGTCCCGTTGGAAAAGTTCAAAAAAGAAATAATTGTTAGAATATATTTAGTAAAAATCTGAGGTAAACTTAATTGAGGACATTTTGGAAATTGCAGAAACCTAGAAGGAAAACTCATTCTAGCACTCAAACAAGTGATGTTGAAAACCCTTCAGCACAGTTCCCTAAGTAATCCCTTTAAAAATTGACCATTAACCATTCAATGAACCTAGAACAGTGTTGTAAGGGTGTTTTTATTTTCAGAACCAGCAGCCATATATTATTTACTCTGTTTATTCAGTTTGGAATAGCCTTGACTACTCATAAAAAATAACAAAAAAATGTTATATAAATATATACATTTTAAGATACAGTACGACACCATACTCTCAAAGAATTCTTAAAGAAAAAAATATACTTGCCACAAACAGTAACACGTATTCCCTTCACTGTAAAAAAAAAAGGAATTTAGTGTAAATCACTTTTTTTTTACAGTGAAGGATATACGTGTTAATGCTTTAGAGTAAATAACGGGCAGCTGTGGTTGACAGAATTCTACTGTAAAAAAATACTTTTTGAAATCTTCTTTATATTACGGAATATTTATAATGTAACTGTCAAATATACTGTAAATGTCTGACAACTGTGGTTGCCAGAAATATAGTTAAAATGTTCCTTAAAAAAGATGTTCTGTTGATAACTGTAAACTTACAGTATAATGCAAGTGTAAAATTTACAGTCAAATTCTCTCTCTCTCTCTCTCTCTCTCTCTCTCTCATCTCTCTCTCTCTCTCTCTATATCTCTCCATATCTCTCTCTCTCATCTCTCTCTTCTCTCCCTTATATATACGTATATATATATCCTCTGATCTCTCTCTGTATATATATATATATATATTTATATATATATATTTATAAGATTATAGATTGTTTAGGTTATGGTTAACTTCTAAATAACTGCAAAATATACAGTAAAATACTGGCAGTTGTGGTTGCCAGAAATGTTCTTAAGTTTATTGTATAATTAAATGATATGAAAATATTCCCCTTAGTAAATTGTAACAGACCATACCAATATCAACATGTGCATATTTAATACAAAAACTTTAAAAGAAAAATATACTACAGACTAATTATCGGCATCATATTACATATTATTAATTATTTGGAAAATTACAATTACAAACTTTACCAGAAGCAAAATACAGTATCCTCTGAAGCAAAAGGGAAAAGGACGGGTATTTAAGAAAAATAAATGAACGCACAAGACACAAGAATGAACAAGACAACACAACATTTTGATAACAGAATGGATTAATCATGCACCATATGTACAGCTTTTTACACAAAAATAAAAAAATAATTAATTAAAAGTATTACTTTAAAACTTGTTCAAAATGACATGATAAGGACATGAAAAGTAAAACCATATGACTTTCTAAAGTATAAAATAACACTTAAAAATATCATGTTCATCATGAACATGTTCATGATTTACTCACCCATGTGCCTTCTAATACCAACTCTTCTTCAGTTGTTGTTTGTTGTTATTGATGCGTGTATCCTGTGAATCATGTGTTTATTGGATGGCCTGTATCTGAGTAAATCCCCCCTTTGATACGACATGAATTTTTTTTGTTTCCAATAGAAATTAAAGTGAAAAGCCTTCAGAAAACAGAAAAACCAAAAGACAATTAAAAGAAAAAAAAAAACACTGAAATAGTCCAGTGATATATGTGTACTCTTATAAAACTGTCAAAAAAAGGGTCAAGATTAATTCCCTCTCTATTCCTGATCATCAACATCTGCCCATGGTTTGAAGCAGGGGTGGCCAACTAGCAGGAGGCTAAGAGCCACTTTTTTTCTGTGTTACTGCAAATAGAAGGAAGGAAACCGGAGAACCCGGAGAAAAACCCCCTGAGGCACAGGGAGAACATGCAAACTCCACACGCATGGCCGAGACGTGAATCGAACCCGGACCCTGGCGGTGTGAAGCGAACGTGCTAACCACTAAGGCCACTGTGCCCCCTGAGACCTTACTGTAAAGCTTTAATACATGTTCATGTCAAAGAAACTACTTTTGAATAAACAGATTAGAGCCCAGTTCTAAAAGGTAATGAAGGTAAAACAGTAGTAACTGCCAAACATTTGCCACTCTTCTGAGATGAATGTAAAAATGTTTACAATGTTTACATTCATCTTGGGTCAGTTTCACTATTTGTTTTCGGGTTGAGTTGAGTTGTGATGGCCAATGCCTTGCATGAACTGGTCTAAAATATAGCAGAACGAGCCAACACAGAAAAGAAATAATGAATTGCCTTTGGTTAGAGTTCATTTTGAATGCTTTAAATCCCAGTGTGGTGACATTCACAACCAGCCATTGTTGCATAGACACAGGTGGTAACTTGTCTAGCACCACGTCTTTCGCAAGACAGGGACATTTAATTGATCAGTGTTGAAAGCAAGTACATTTAACACATATGCATTTTTAAACATTATGAAATCTTCGGATGAAATTTATTTACTAATCCAGCACAAGATTCCTGGTTTGAATTGGCCATAATACTGGCTGGTGATCTGCTTCCTGAACATTGAACATCTTCCGGTGTTGTTACAATAAGTAAATTCAGTGACTCCATGACTGATTGCAGCACTGAAGATGAAAGATCTTTGAGCACCTCAGTAATAGCACTGGTTATAACGTATTTGCTCTGATGCATCCATAATGAAAGCTGAAAAATCATCAGTTTTGTGCCTCTAAAATTAATTAAAAGGAATCATTCTGCAAGAGCTTACTAAAAGTATGTCTGTCCCTATTCATAGATATTTTGCATCTCATCCGAAATATTGCGTAGCTTGTATAGGAGAAGAAATTGTTCCCTCTTTTTTCAAACAATTTAGCCAACATTTCAAAACAGCTATTGTGAGCCTATTTCACTTTCTTTCGACTCACCTGTATTTGCATCCAGGGCAGCAGGACATTGCTCAGACACCTCTGTTACCTTTGATGCAGAACGCGAATCACAAATCCTGTAAACGGAAAGGGTTCCTGTAATTCGTAAACATGTGAGAGGTAAAAGATGACTTAATTTGAAAAGCACTTTTGCCTCTTATCACTAGACTACTGCACATCAAGCTCGTATCAAGCACAAAATGACTCAAATGCTTCATATTTGGAAAACGTCTGTTGCAATCAAATGCTACACGCTTGAAAATAGAGCGAGTTCATTGCGATGCAGTCTGCAAAATATGTTCTACACTTTGAACTTTTAAGATAAATAAATAAAAAAACAGAAAGATACATGTTAATGCATATTCAATAGCTATTCATTTTACCTCAAGCGAAATAAAAATCAATTGTAAACTACGAGTTTGGCCTATACATGATTACAGCCAGAACTACAGTAGGTTTCAAATGAAAAGAATCTGAGCAGATTTTTAAATTCATAAGATGTAAGGATATGTATTATAGAGTGTAAAACTGTATCTCGGTGGTGTCATGTGTTCCATAATATGCCTTTTGGTTTTGTTTTTTTCCCCATCATTCAAAAAGGTTTTATCCAGGACTGTTGTGTTTTTTTTTTTTTTTCAGGTCAAAGCACTGTCAGAGTGTGGGCTCAGGTGTCGCTAAGAGGTAACAAGAAAATACTACTGTAGCCATTCTGAAACAATCTACTCTACCCATGATTGAATTGAACATCTAAATGAATGCTGCTGTGATAAAGCTCTGGTCAGATAGCACATACCATTACTCCTAGTCTACACTGTGTCTACACTGTCTTCTCTGCTTGAGTGTAGCCTTGTAGTATACAGATAAGCCAATACTCTGTCACCAACAATTATCTCCACAGAGAGCTAGCCAGTAGTAAAGTATAATCGCTGCCCCTGGTTATAAGAAATCTCTCTTTTTGGAACCATTGTGCCTTTGAATATCAGCAGTTATTATAGTCTACTTTCTTTAGAATGATTTTTCCATGCAAAATGAATTTGAATCCTTTTTATTTGGGTTGTATTGCCCTCCAGCTACATCTATGTTTTACTCATCGTTTCTTCTGTTTTGAGAGAGCGAAGTGAATAATTCCTCTTGTTCAATTTGATCACATTCTAGGTTAACTAGGTTCTGCAGGTTAGAAGGACTCCTGAATATAATTAAAAGGTTGCTTCACTGGGGCTTCACAAGCCGACCCGTACAGGATTCCTACTGTACCATTGAATCGGGTAGTCACTGCAGTAAACTGTTCCATAATAAACATACACTTTTCTATGAGAGATCAAATTGCTCTTTTATCCGAGTTTTCAGCATCTGCTGGTCAAAAATATGTGCATATCAAAAACAAAAATCTAATAAAGCCTACTCGTTTTGTAGCTCCTGAATGCAAATTTTCAGTCCACATCTGACAAATTAGAGTCACATTTCAGTAGCTTATTCATGATGCTACTTAAACGGAGTGAGCAAGAAGGCTTCAGGTACTTTGTTCATGCTTAAACAAGCAATTATGTCTAGAGGCATGCTTGCAAATTAGATTACTTTATTTCTTGTCATTTTAGCATACTACTTGACGATCTTACAGTAATAATACAGAACAACACAGTGGTGTAATGCATTATTATTGTATTGGTGTATAGGATATCCTTTAAAGCTGTAAGCTTCATTGTCTTTAGAGAAAGCAATTTGGCAGAGTTACTGTAGTATTTGTTTGTGGGCTTTCAGTTTTGTGTTTGTCTAGGTGAAAAGAATGCACTTTTAGACTGAGGTCAGCCTGAAGCTCTTGGGTCAATTTCACTATTTGTTTTGGCTCGTTGGAGCTGTCAAAATGCAGGAACTATGTATCATATAATGAAGCAAATATGCAGATGCACGCATTGATATTATATTTCTAGCAGAGGTTTACAAAGTCACAAAAACTAAACTAAAATCAAAATTAGAGACATGAACTCAAACAAACTATGAAGGTTAGGTGATCAATATAATTGCTAATTAACAGAAAATGTGATTCAGGTGCAGTAATGTGAAATGAAACTGGGAGGTGTGTTGGCTGACGGGGAAAATGAAGTTTCTGACTTTAAACCTGATAATATGTGGTTGAAATTCCCAAAATAGTTAATGCATTATTTCTGTTATGCCTCTTAAATTGTCTGAAGGTCTTTTTTTTAATCCATTGTGAGGGTTTACAGAGACAAAGTTATGAAAACTGTCACTATCCCAATACTGTATCACTGAACCGATCAATACTACTAGGCTTTTCTGTTTAAATCAGTGGTATGTCCGCTATTCACGGTTACTGCTACCCATTTTCTTCCCTCCATTGCAAACCGGGATGGGGTTGCAATAAATTTAGACTGCCACAAATGCATAGCATACAAGAAATTGTCGGAATATGTGCCATTGATCGTGTTGGACAAATGGTACTAGTGTGCAAATGAGTCAGTGGGAGCAGAGCAATATATCATACTGCATATACTTTCCAATACATCATGGGGTATAGCTCTCCATACATCACCTCGGTTTTAGACCACAGCAAGTCTACAGAAAGTCCAGGCCCTAGTTTTTCTGAGCTGCAGAGGAAATTATTTTACTGTTTTTTTTTTTTCTGTAGGACAAATGGAATCTTGTGTTACCAAATTCATTAGTCCGAAACCACATCTAAATAAAGAGTCTAGAGCTTCCGCTACGTTCCTGGTTAATTGCATATGGAATATTCCAATCAATGAACAAGGCCGGTGAAAAGAAACACAATGCTGTAATTCATCATCACTCCACTCTGTATGACTTAGTGTGTGTTCCTGGCACATTCCTCTAAGTGCATTTTCCTTACACTTTAAAAAACAAACTGTCTTTTTAAAGCAGTGCATTTTGCAGACGTTGAATGACAGGATCTGTGTTCAGAGCACAACATTCTAAGTGACCAAAGATTTAAAATCTCAATATAAACACTCCTTTTCAGCATATTCAGAATTTTTGCTTCTTATTCTTACTTCTCAATACATTTTCACAAAAACATTAGTCACAATAATTGACAAACCTGCATTATCACAGACAGGGTGCTTGGATCTGTATAAATCAACACAGTATCTCAATATTAAAACACTCTCTCTTAATAGTAATCTAATATACATTCACTATATGTACAATCATATGGCTTGGTGATCTTTTTATTTCTGTAAAAAGTATTACTACAGAGTGTGCTTCTCTAATATTTATAAGCTTAGATACCTTCTCTTCCTAGGTTTGTGCATGTGGACTGCAAATTACAGACTTTTTAGGCTAAAATTGTGAAGGCAGATTTCACTATTTCTTTACAAGCATTCCTATTTTGAAAGATCAATCTACAGCCAATCTTTAACAGCGCCAGCTACTAGTTTTAAGATAAACCACTTTGAAAATCATTAGCCACAGTCTCAATGATGGGCCAGAATGTCTAACATAGTGTAGAAATAAATGCTGCTACCCTATGCCACTGCAACTCTCACTTCATCAGAAAATAGAAAATATAAAAAATTCAAGGCGGTGGATATTGAAGAGATTTTGCAAATGAATGGCTTCACATTTGATCAAAGCAATGAGAGAGTTGAATCTTACTAATACTGAGCTGCAATACATGATCAAAAGTATGCCAAACCATGTTTTAATGTATCAAAAAAACTGTCAATGTATTGCCACTACAGAAGCCTGAATACAAACCCTTTAAATATATTTGTAATAAAATGAATTTCTCCCACTGCACACCATCACCACCTGACATTTTAAACTCATGTGAATCTATGAGCACAAATCCTCAACTCCAAAGACCAAACAGTATCTACAGCAATAGGGAAACAATTGTGTTAACCCTACATGCTATATAAGGGCCTAAGTTATATGGCTACAAGAAGTTATACAATTACTCAAGTTCATGAGGGGCGGGACTCCCTTTGCTATGTAATCAAACTGAAATTTGACACTGCCTTGTGGTTGGTGAAGGGTGCAGAAGGAGGCAGATACTAATGTTTTGTTTACTTATGGGGAAAAGAACTGACTGCAGCTCACACGTTCAGCTCAAAATTTACAAGAAGATTATTGGTAAGCAATTATGAGTTTTTACAGTGAATATGGCTTTTATTCATGGTTTAGTGCATATTAAAGACTATTACATATAGTATTGGACTAGATATGTAATAATAAATGCAAAACATTTGCTGCTAACGCTATGACATTGCCGCATATCTATCCATCTGTTTCAGTGGTGCCTGGGGTAAATGAAAAGAAAAAGAAAATCCACATTATCCTTCTGTCAGTAGTGGTATTGTGTTCATCTGTTAATGTAATTTTAATTGAATTACTTTAACCCTGCCCTCTTTTTCTTTGTTATGTGATTTCAGAATAATTTGTGGGAAGGGGTTAAACGGGAGGATACTGGAAACATACTGTCAGTCAATATTTGTCTTTAATTGAGTCAATCATTCAGACAATCAATCACTTAAGAAACAGTGTAAAGAATACGTAATAATATAAGAATGTCATATGAATGAGAAAAATGAGGGTGGAATGAAGCAGCTTATTGAAGCAGCTGATTATTTCTAGCACTGAGTGCAGATTCATGCTGATTAACAATGAATATTATTTGCAAGCGGCATATCCACAATATAATACACTAAATGTATGTACAATTGTTATTTCTGTTTTAAAGGCGAATCAAGCTAGATTTAAGTGAAAAGAAAATTCCAAATTTTAGATTTTTCATTAGCAATAACATGCTCAGTATTGATTAAAGCGGGAGAAGAAATAGAGTAAAATGCAATGTTGCATTTACAAAAGGCACATTCATATTCATGAAAATCACAGTCATTCATTTCACTGCAAACACAGTCTTGACAGTCAGCTCACATAAAATGCATAGGAATTACTCTCACCACAGTTGAACTCTAAGGGAATTAATACCAAAAGGTCCTGGGAACACTGGTGCTATAAACACAATATGACAGGTTTATAAATGTTAATTTTTATACTCGGTGCTTTCCACACTGACTGTGCTGAAAAGATAAAGCGCATAGAAGTGTGTATGAGTTTTGTTATGCCAAGAGAAGCCATAATTCTGATTATAAATAAAGAGGTGGGAATGGAGCGAGCAGTGGAAAGGGGCAAATGGAACAGGCCCTTATAATAATGGATCAGGCATAAACATGACAGCGAAGCTGACAGCCAACTTCCTGTAAACAATCCGTTCCACTGAGCTGAGCTGCAAGAATTCTGTCAGTGCTCGTCTGAATAATAGGCTGTGTTACATGGCACATTGCAGTCCAAGGGCAACGCATAGGAAACTAATTTCTCTTCTCCTCTGACAGTGTGGGCTGTTTGTTTGTTTATCTGCTGAAACGTGATGATGAAGCCTGTGTTGGTGGTGCATGGCGGTGCGTGGGCTATCCCCGACGAGTTGGCTGAGGCATCGGTGGCTGGAGTGAGAGCTGCTGCTCGGGAAGGGAGTGACATTCTGAAGTGCATGGGGTGTGCACTGGATGCTGTTGAAGTGGCCGTGAAAGCGCTGGAAGACAATCCGGTCTTTGACGCAGGTCAGTGATATTATATAATATATCCCGTGTTTTATAACATATCCAGTGTTTAAGGGGGTCACAAAAAGCAATTTCAGGTTAAAATGTCATAATATGATTTCCGGTACATTTTATACGTGGCTTAATGCTGCCGTCCAAATCAAATAATACGGTTAAAACAATAGGGTTAAAAATTGTATATATTCGAACAGGTATTTGAACTAATGCTGTACACTATTCTGCCTTCCCTTAAAACTGGAATCTGGACTGTGTTTCACTACTAATTTACTGTTAATCATTATCCTGAGAGCAGGAAGAGAGGTCCTCGAGTATTCATCAGATTACAGTGAGCCAGCAGGGAGCAAATAAGACACTTCATTAACGCAACCTGTCTGTCAGGATGTATCTCATTTGCGACTGTGAACTGCCACTACAGGTGAAATGGCAGAACCTCATCATAGCAGGGGCACAGCATCAGCATTTCACAAGGGGTATTGGTTAATACACAGGAGATGCACACTTTGCTTCAGGGTGCAAAATGCTGATCAGTAGAAAACTAATGCAGTGATCTGATCATTAGAGAGGAGACACATACATGGTAAATTGTAAATGAATGGAGTGCACTTGTGTAAGGAAAGCTGGCCTTTAAAAACATGGTTAATGCACATATGATGCATAGACTTTTTTTTGTTTGGAAAAATTAGATTTGATTAGGTTCATCTTTATTGTCGTTGTGCAAGGTACATGTGCTGAGCCAATGAAATGCTGTTAGCATCTAACCAGAAGTGGCCTGTTTTCCGTACTGTACTGTATTGGCGCAGCACTCTTGTTTGCTGTTTACTACATAATTCCATATGTGTTCGTTCATATTTTTGATGCCTTCAGTACAAATTTACAATGTAAATAGAATAACAGAATAGCCTTTATTTGTCACAAATATATTACAACACTGTGAGATTCTTTCTTTGCATATGACACCTTGTTTGGAAGCTGGGGTCAACCATGATACAGCAACCATGGAGCACAAAGGCTTAAGGGTCTTGCTCAAGGACCTAAGAGGGGCAGCTTGGTCATACCGTGGCTCGAAACTCCAACTTTCCAATCAGTAGCCCAGAGTCTTAACCACTGTGCTATCCCTTCCCCTTTTAGGGGTCTGTAGAGCTGTGACCGCACTTCAATCTGAATTTCTCAAACTGTGACTTGATAAACTTGATGAACAGATTTTATTTCTGTTATGATTATTAGGAATATGCCAGAACCGGAGGTATTTGGATACAGATCAAACCAGATGAAAACCTATTTTATTTCTTTGGCAGGCAGTATAATTTCTGAAACATACTATTTCCTGAGTGTTATAACACAGTTGCATCAGCTCAGTTAAATCATTTAGTTAAGGAAATGGCAAGAAAATGTTAATTAGTTTTGCTCCTAGGCTTGTTTCTGATGGAAACAGTAGGAGCTAAAGTGTGTCGAAGCGTACACCTCTTAACCCTATACTTCTGTGCACAGCTCCAAAATTGGGGTCTATCGGTATATAAGTCAGAACCTCCTCTGAGAGTTTGCACAGATTATAGTAGTTACCTTCATCTCTCCCAACAGGCTTAAATTGCCTGAGTACATCCCACTTAAACACTGAGAGGGTAAGGAAGTCCAAGCCTAAAGGCTGGGGACTTAATTTCTCCACCTTCCTTCCTAGCAAGAGAAAGTGCATAGCCAGAGGTAGAAGTGAGATCAAGCCTGCTGAAAACACAGGTGTGGTAGTGTAGGGCAGTAAAGTGAGTAGTCGTTCTCCTCTGAGTAATGGTGTAACAGACTCGAGTGGCAGTGTCGCTGTCTTGCTGTAGGTCACGGCGCTGTTCTGAATACCGATGGAGAAGTGGAGCTGGACGCCATCATCATGGAGGGAAAAACATTGAGCGCCGGGGCTGTTTCTTCAGTTAGAAATGTTGCTAACCCTGTTAGCCTGGCCCGTGCTGTGATGGAAAAGGTGCAGTTTTAATAATTTATTTTTCTGTTGTTTTTTTTTCTTGAAAATAAATTAGCTATCAAAAGGTATTTAAATTCTAATCCATTCGTTGTGCTCACTTCTTGATTTAGCTGTTTTGTTCTGAGCTGACATGCAGAGCCAGAGTTCTGCACTTAGGTTAATTACAGTATGTCAAAAATATCTTGCCAAGTGAAAACCTGCCTAATATAGATAATGTATCCAATATTTCCAATAATGAAATAAAGCATAAAAATTAGCAGTGTTGCCTGCTTTGCAAATCCCAGATTCATATTAATGCACATATTTGTATAGAGATATTTTGAATATTTTCATATCATTATAGGGGGCATTTATAATCTAGGTGTATTATTTACTTTATTGGGGACCTATACAGTTTATCATTCTTGCAGATTTCTAATCAACCAATAATGTGGCTGCAGAACAATGTAAAGGATCCTACAGGTACAGGTAAAGAGCTTCAGTTAATGTTTTTTTGCATGGATGTTGGTGTCAGGAAGGCTGGTTGTAGTATTCCAGAAACTGTTGGTCAGCTGTCATACAGAACAGGATTGAATTTACAGAGAATCGTCCTCTGAGAAGAGAATCTTCAAGTTGAAATTCCATGCTTTAAAGAGAGATCAGAGAAGGAGGAAGAGACTGAATCTGAGTGTTTGGGAAGTCAAGAGTAATTATTTACAGTATTTACATCAAACATTTTTCATCTTTCCATGAAGCGCTATTTTATTATTTTACATTATTGTGTCTTCAGTATTATTGCATAAAATGTCAAATTTGGCCAGGGTAAAGGTTTCTCTAATCTTAAAAGCAACTTGTTTTTACTATTGACTGTTGACAAGAAAGAAAATGTGTTTATAGGTGCTTCAAAGTAAGTGATAGCAGACATTTGGCAATTTAACATATTTGATGTCAACCTAAAACTGACTAAGGTTTATGGCATGATGTGATCTGATATAAAATTGAAATACTTCATCATGAAGTTGAGTGTTTATCCCATCAACACTCCTGCGTATGTTTTATAGGTTACATAAAAAATTTGAAATAACTTTGTTTGTATTCAAGTTATTTGTTTTCGTGCCAAGATGGGATTTTGTTTACAGTGCTTCACTTCAGTCACATGCCTCTAAGCCCTCTATTTTAGACCATATGTTTATCCTGATTTGATGTTGAAGATAACCTTGGAAAATAGAAAATTTTAAGAAGTAACACTTCCATGCTGCCCCCACCAGCTACCTAGAATGTAAATCAATCATACAAAGCAAAATTCTGTCCATCTTTTGCAAGTTTGTGGAAAACATTATATTGCTTGAAAATACATAAATGTTTTTCCTTTTATATTCCAGATAAAAATCTATGGCTTTTTTTTAAGATTTCATTTTGACTCCTTAAGACATGGCATTTCCTCTGCAGCTTTGAGATGATAAAGTCAAAGGGAGGTCAGTGCTTGGCTGATTTACAGATTGATTTCAATCAGCACTCTTTGTAATGCTGAAAATGGAAAGTCTTATAATGCGAATTTGGCTCCCACACAGAGCACAAAGGCTTGACTGATCAAGTGCGCAGCTCTTTTCTTTCTTTTTTTTTTCCCCCTACTGCAGCTTTGTTAGAGAAATCAGTCTTAATGGCAAGTCTATTGTAACTCCTTTCTACCTTTATGGAATGATCTTTTACTAGCAGTGAAAAAAAGAGATTTTCCTTATGCTATAATAAAGTACATAAAATGTATTATTTATGTTGTGCCTTTTAAAGTTAATAAAATAAAATAATTAGGCAGAGATTTGGCACCAAATGTTGTTTGAGTTCAAAAATAATACATTAGATTATGCCTTAAGAGTCTAGAGACCAATTTTATTACATTTTCCTTTGTTTTGGATTTGTCATATTTTTTTTCCCTGTAACCGCTTTCCATGGTGCATACGATTCTGCGGTTGAAATATTCACCCAAAGGACAAAATAAACAGCCTCTATTTACTTGCTTTCACACCTCCGATACACAAATTTCACCTTCCATTGTAGCAGACATGAGGGAAACAAGAAGCCGGTCTTACAAGAGAATTGATTAGACGCAGTACCTGTGTTGACTGCCCCGAAAGACCTTGGCCTTACCAGGGTTTGGCGGCACTGTTTAATAAGCCATATTAAAAATTCATCAGTCTGTGATCAATGCAGCGATTGAGCTTCACTGAGCTCATGCTTTTGCCTGTGATCTACACTGCACTACATGCGGCAGAGAAAAATTACATTAATAAACATTTTAATATTTAAGAAGTTTCCCAAGCTGGAACGATCTTGCGTCTTGGGTCTCTTTTAAACATAGCCATAAAAAATAGAGTAGTGCCACATTTGCTCATCTTGCCATGAAACCTTTAAAAAACATTCACAATTATAGTTTTAGTTGAATTCACTTCAGATGATTTAAATAGAAATATATGGAATATATCTTTTGAAGGGGTATATCATTGTTTCTTCAATTATTTCTCATGACTGAGTGAGAGAAAGTCGAACAAGGTTCAAGTGTCGGAGATGAAAACACAAGACAGACACAATGACAGTGGACAAAGTGTCTTTTTTGCTTGTGCAAAGCCACACTAAGAAAACATTGTTGTAATTATTAACAGCTATATTTTTTTCATTTAACTTCCTTTGGCTTATAAGACAGAGGCTCGGAAATTCATGGTTTAAAGGTCACCTAGATAAAGGGTGAAACTAAACTAATGGCAAACATGCTTCTTGTCTTTTATATCTCATGTCCTTCCCTTTTTAGTGAATTGCCTTTTCTGCTATTTAATGAGAAAGGTGTATCTGGATTGTTGAAGCAAGGAGTCAAAACTCTTAAATAGAGATAAACTGTACCACTCCTGAAATATTTCTGATTTTCTGTATTTGATCTGCAGGCCAGTAGAACCCGGAGGAGACCTTTTTGAAATACATGAGCTACTACAAGCTTATCAGTGATGTTCACACAGCCTATGTTAGTGCTGCGGGAATCATTTCAACATACAGGCCATCTTTAATGATAATGTTTTCAGTTACTGTAACATGTGATAACTGAATTTATTGAGGTTTTGCAATATTCGTCTTCAATCATTTCATACTCTTTGGTGCTGTAGTTGATTACATCGGACATGAAGTACATTAGGAATACACTTTGTGTGGGAGTTAGTAGTAAAACCATGGGCAGGATTTGGGGAGTGAGATGGAAAATCCATGCAAAGTGCTGTAAAATACCGTAGTTCAAAATGAAAAGTTACATTAATGTAGATTGGATGGAAGGATAGATGGATCAATGGATAGATAGATAGATAGATAGATAGATAGATAGATAGATAGATAGATAGATAGATAGATAGATAGATAGATAGATAGATAGATAGATAGATAGATAGATAGATAGATAGATAGATAGATAGATAGATAGATAGATAAACAGACAGACAGACAGAGAGATAGATAGATAGATAGATAGATAGATAGATAGATAGATAGATAGATAGATAGATAGATAGATAGATAGATAGATAGATAGATAGATAGATAGATAGAATGGATGGATGGAAGGACAGAAGGGAGGAAAGAAGGAAGGAAGGAAAGGAAAAAAGAAAGAAAGAGTGAATTTATTCACCCCAATGGGAAATTTACTAATTGACAGTACGGGGCATTGTAGCATACAGTACTTGAGGTGTTTGGGCATTCAGTACTTGAGGTGTTTGGGCATGCTGTGGAGATAATGACTACTCAAAACTGTAGCTCTAATACTAACATTCCATATTTTATTCAAATGCAGTTATGTGCATAACACATGTACAGTTCCACTCAAAGCAGTATGTTGGCACAGTTAATTATATTAGTCGAATGTCATAGTATGCCCCATCACTTCTGCTGCAAAATAATTAACAGCAAGCATGTCTGTTCTTGGTTTTCTATTTTGGGTTCTCCAGACCGAGCATATCATGTTGACAGGCCGAGGAGCGAATCTGTTTGCAGAAAGCGTCGGTGTTCCTACAGTCCCTGCACAGTCTTTGGTGACTGAGGAGGAAAGGAAAGAGTGGCAACACTACAAGAAGTACACTGTCGGTGTCAGAGAGCTTTTTAACTCACAGTGGTAAGTAGCTCTCTGTTCGAGTTTGTGAATGAGCCAAGTATCGAGGGTAGAGTTAATCCCATTTCATTTCAGTGAAACAAAGAAGAAAATTAAAGAGAATCTTTAAAAATATATCAATAAATGTATGGGTTGAATTATATCTGGTGAATTGGATGCTAGTGCTGCAATAAAACATATAGAATTCTAGTATATAGTACATAGTATATTTCTATATTTTCTATATTTCTATAAAAATGTAAAATGTATAAAGATTCTATAAAAATGTATTTTTTCTATAAAAATGTTGGCTCTTTTACTTTACTAGAGTTTTTTAGATATCACAATTGAAGGGCTGTCAATGCTGAGAGTTTTTAAGTAATTTTTTGCATAAGGCATCCTATGATGTTAAATTCTTTTTTTTTCTTTTAGATATGTTTTTGCAAAAAGCAATCTTCTGGTCTAATGTATCATTCCTTTCAGATTTGTTCATCTCGACATTTAAATACTGTGTTCATTTTCAGAACTTCTCCTTTAGTTTAAAATTTGTATCCATTTCTTTCTTTTACGATGCCTTTAGTAAGCAGGAAAAGAAATCCTACTCCTCGTTAACGTATTAAACAAAGCACCAAATATTACTCTTGTCCAAAGTTTATATGAAATTGTGATGTGTCTATGTGTATTTTTTTTATTTATCACATTTTAGAATTTTTTGCTTATTTTTATTGCTTTTTGTTTTGTATTAGGTATGTAATATATATAAGCAACTTTATAATCAACTATATATATATATATATATATATATATATACATATATATATATATATATATATATATATATACTAGAGCTGTCGATCAATTGAAATACTTAATTGCAATTAATCACAGATTGTCATGAGTTAACACGTGATTAATCGCACATTAATCACATGTTTTCAATGATTATTTAGCATATATTTTACTCTGGAAATTATTCTTTCGATATTCATTTATTGTTAATTATTTAATTTCTTTTTGTTTTTGTGGGGTTGTTTTTATGGTACGTGGCTCCTTTAAGAATTATGTTCCACTTACATACAGGTTACATACAGTAAGTTCTAAGTATTTATCTAAGTATTATTTTACTTGAAAGAAACACCACAAAATGATTGAACGGGGATTTTGGTCCCTGCTACGTTCCGCAGATCACACCTGACACCCAAAAGACATGTTTTATCATGAGTGAGGACTTATCTGGGATCTGGGACTCTAACAATGGTGTATATTATAAGAACTGAAGCAAATTGGAAAAGAATGAAATATAAAGTGACTTCATACGTATGTGACTTCTAGCTTCCAGAGCAGTTTTACTGTACGCTGGCACAGATTTCAGAATTACTTGCTACTTTAGAAAAGATATAAGAAATGGAGTTTCCATGATGATGATGAGGATGGTGATGGTGAAGTGTTAAAAGCCTCCATTATATCTGGGATGAGATCTAGTGATAGACATTGTTTAATGATAATGATAGGCATAGTTTGTGATTTTCACAGCATAACATTTCTTCATTCTAATCAAATCATTCACTAAGTGCTTGTACTATGTGAATGGGCTACATGGGGTAGATGGGCATCATCAAGAGGATATCATTTTTTTAGTGTTTATTCTTTTTCCAAACATTCCCAATTTTTCCATTGGAATTTAAAAAGTTCTGTTACAAAATGGGAGCAGTGCATTTGACCAGACCATGAGGGTTAAAGCAATGCATCTACAGCAGGGTAGTACTGTTTCTGTCACCTCTGTTTCCCCAGGAGGTGAGGTAGAGGAGGCTCGGTCGTGGCGGAGTGTAACCTCAGACCCTCTGGGAGCCAGTAAAAATAGTGCCGAGAGGGTGTTAAGTGACAGCTGGCTGAGCTACAACCTTTCATCCCTCCCTACCGCACCTCCATTATTGATGACCTCCCTGCGCTCAGCCACACCGCTGTCACCGGGCTCTTTAATACACAGCCCTTGGAACACAATTATCCAGCACCGTCGTTTAGGGTGATTATGCGGCAACCTGCTGCCCATACTGCCTGACCCTGCTCATATATTACACCGGGCCCGGTGCGACAGCACATAGAGCAGATTTCAATGCAGTGATCATCTTTTGTGGTTCTGGAAGTGGAAAAAAATAGTACCAAATGAATCCTAGTATTTGAGGAACTATTTTTTCTGTGGCAGAATTCTCAAATATGAAATGAAAGACAATGAAATGTGTTGTAATAGGAAATGTGCAGTCTTAAGTGCAGTTACGGTTTAGAAATTTTAATAACACGTTCATTTAATGTTGTGTAATTATTTTTTACTTTCAGTTGCTTACAGTTACGATTATAACCACTATAACAGTTCTCTAGCCACTTCATTATGTTTCTCTCTTAAAATAAGATTTTAAAAACCCATTCTTTTTAAGCATAGCTTTCCTGTGGCAAAATTGACATTTCAATGCACTGACACCTGAGAATCTCATCATCTCATCATCATAAAGCATTGCTCATTTCTAGCCTTATATAATGTAGACCATACAAGTTCCTGAATGAGCAGGTAAATGATACTGTATTAGAGTGAGCAAATGAAACTAAACCTTAATATTTAAAATTACAGCTGCAATCATCATCGGAGCCTATTCAAGAAAATGAATCAACACTATCTGACAGATTAGATCAATCAGCGGTGTTATGGTGCAATTGTTATTATACGCCATGTCGTTAGCATTATTGCTGTATTAAAATAATAGCTTTGTTTACAGACTTCAGTCACTGATATAATACTGTATAAATTTGTATGTGTCATGTCAGGTATGTGTAATATTTTGGCTTCAGATATTCCTCACATGCACTGCGTAAGAACCTGAACAGGACAGCTTAGGAAGAGCTTTCAAATGCTCTATTTCATGCCCTATTAATACTGTTTAATACATTTTTTGAAATGATTGACTATCTATTTTTATAATTCTATACGGTTTGAAATACTGTCCAGGGTACACCGCAGCTCTTAAATGCTGTTTTCCCCAAACCTGCTAAACCTGATCCAGCTATTGCTGGCGATTTAAAGGACTAATCTAGTTCATGTCAAAAGTGATTGATGCTTCAGGATTCCATGCCAGCTGACTCGGACAAATATGCTTTATATGAAAATGCTTTGCTTCCTGTTTTTTTTTTTCACATTGAGAACAGCCTGGGGACCGTGTCATAATTAACGTTTCAAGATAAATGAAAATCCTTCTAATTTGCTATGACAAATCAGAAGACTAACCTGTGCCACTGTGATAGAGTGACAAAAATCACACCTCAGCAGTGAGCGAATGGGGGATTTGGGCTGTTACAGCTGTCAGTGGAACTGGATCACTCATCATTATTGAAGATTAAAGATAGGATAAGTTTCGAAATGTACAGACACAACTTGACTGCTGAGATTCCGTCACATGGCTCAAAATGCGGTCGATTGTGTTTCACCTTGTAGCTGAACAATGAATTAGAGCTGGAGGATCTGCTTTGTAGTGCCAAAAATAATTGAAATGATGGATGTGATTTTGATTTGCGCTCTGATCCGACACATTTTATTTCAACCATATTAATTCCCCTTCCAAGTCTTGCAGAACCTCTTACGAGTTTTGAAGAGAAGCAGAAAGTATTTTCAAAAAGCTATACAGAAGTATTAATACACTGATTAATAATACCTGTATGAACTCCTTTTTGAGTCTTCTTTTTCCTTCTCCTTGTCCATCTGATGTTTATTTTTGTGTCTGTGAATATTACTCTTCGAATCCTGCTACATTTACTTGACGCATATAATTTTCAACATTGTAGATCGATGGGTATTAACCACAGGAGAATCTTTAGGCCAAACAAAAAAAATCTTTCGTTTTTTTTTTTAGCATGCTATTTAAGTGAGCTTCTATTTACACCTTTCACTCTATATCTTTAGCAATATCAGACTGTGATCTCTTGGGCTACACCTTTCAAAATAAGAGATGATGTCCAGCAAAGTTTTCTTCACACTTCGGAAAAATAAACCTTTACCCACCCTGCTTTAGATTATTGATAGACCATCCTTGACAGGACATGGGGAAATGTTGAAAAACTTCAAAGATGATTTCATATAAAGATATTAATATTTTACACGCTTGCACAAGGTGTACATTTTTGTAAATGACATGTCACTGTATAATTGAATTTAAAAGAAGAATTTAAAGTAAAAAAAATGACTAATTTTGCAGTGGCCATGACACAGTTGGAGCAGTGGCTCTGGATGTATTTGGGAATGTTGCCTGTGCAACTTCGACAGGAGGAATCCGAAACAAAATGGTGGGAAGAGTGGGAGATTCTCCTTGCATTGGTGAGCTGCTTGACCTTGCAATTTATATTTACTTTAAAAAGATGATAACATTTATGTGATACCTGATTTATCAGCAGGTCCTGTTAATTAAGCTTGGTGTTTTGTGTGTGTCTGAGATAAGGCTCAGGTGGATATGCAGACAATAGAAGTGGTGCTGTGTCCTGCACTGGCCACGGCGAGTCTATTCTGAAAGTCACCTTGGCCAGGCTAATCCTCTTTCACATGGAACAAGGTACTGATTGATCATTTTCTTTCCCCCTCCTGGATCTTTGAATCTCCAGTTTGCAGCTCATCTAATCCTTAAAACCAATGTTCAATGTGAATCCAAGGTTTATCTAGCAAGCACATTTAGGCGTTAAACTGATTGACATGAAGTGAACGTAACACGTTGGGACAAATGAAAGGAAACACCTGACACGAATCAGGAACTAAATCAATTCAGTGAGTGTCATGGAACTCGATCTGGTGTGCAGATAGAAGAGGTGATAAATCACTGGACACAATACTCCCCAGGTAGCCAGCCTAGATAAATGTCTTTGCTTTGTCTTTATTTAAGTATCTGGGACCTCACACATATAGTTGGATCATAAGAATATAAAATGCTTTTTATGCGTTTATTTTGTAGATATAAACATCAAATTGACATACATGGTAGAAGACAAACTTTTTGCAGTGAAACATTAGAACTGAAAAATTATTTTATTATCATATGTCTGATCGGTTTTATTGTCTCGGAAATCTAGAAAATCAGCTGCTTAAAAATGGTGGTAATTACATTTACATTTGCAGCATTTGGCAGATGCCCAATCCAGAGTGACTTACAAGTGAGCAATTACGGTTTAAGGACCTTGCTCAAGGGCCCATCAGTGGCAGCTTGGTGGTGGTGGGGTTTGAACCCGTGATCCAAAGGTCCAGAGTCCAACACCTTAATCACTGGTCTACCACCTCCCTAATTAAAAAGAGCCGCCCATGTGTGTTTAGTTACATTCAAACTGAACGACAATTAGCACTATAAATATTGCAAATGGTGGAATTAAGAGATCAGCTGATTTATTGATGCATGATGATGACTGGCTTATGAGTTGATTAAGAACCCCCTAGAGCTGTACTGGCTTTACTGATCATGCTGCAAAGCCTGACTACACAGTTCTCAGCCGAGGGATGGTTTTAATTGGAATAACATCCCATTGCAAAGGGAGCTTCAATAAAACTGACCAGTCAAACCTCTTCCAGATACAGTATATTAGATTTTAGAATTTGATTTTATTGACCCTATACTTAAAGCAATAATGTACAGACTATACAGATAATCGAGGCAATACAGAGTAAATAAGAACACAATGTACTGAATATATGACGGATCAGTACAGCTGATGTACAAAAAAGTTTTAGAGGGCATAATAGAGCAAATAATATCAAGAGTTTAGGACTATTATACAGTATACAGCAAAAACAGTATATGTAACATGGGGGAAAAAGTGATGAGAGACTGTCCTTCTGATGCAATACCTATTTTATAGATAGACCCCAGTGTTTATAGGGGATAGGTTCCAGTCTGCCAGCGGATGCCTAAAACTATCAATAGTGATATATTTTATTTATTTATTAAATAAGACAGAATTGTAAGAATTACATCACTTCTCTTGCTTATTAATGGCAATATTAAAAGATTTACTTGAACACAAGTACTGCAATACCATGAGAGGTGAGCTAATCACAGAGACAGGTGAGGTTGGGTCCAATTTCTGATGGTTCTCCGAAAAGCGCACAAAATCTAAAAACTATACATTCCTTTTGGTTATGCTGAATATAATCCCTGAATATATAAGGCCCGGGTTACCCACTGGTACATTGCCTGAGTAGCAAATGCAATACAGCAGTCTCATGTCCTAGTTTCAATCTAAGACACCCGGTTGCTTTTCAGCTCTACGGTCAATAAGACGAGAACTGAATTATACAGATTTGTGTAGCCTTTATAGTGTGTCACTTCAAAATGTGCGTTGCATTAAAGTGTCTCATCTCTGGACAACCAAATACGACTTACAAATCAATATAATGGCCATTTTGTTTGTAAGCAGTAAACAAAGACAAATAAACAGAATCTAATCATATTTCCATGCAGTGATTTGGCACTTGCTCTTGGCAGATCAGCCAATAAAAACACCTATAATGAGTGAAATTACCTGGTGAGTCTGTGAACAGAAGTGCAGGAGGAAAGGAATACAGAAGAGGGCATAATAATAAAATTAGCTGTAAAGTATGGGATTACGCTCTAGCAGCAGGAATCACGGTAGGCTGGGTGGTAGAGTTTTGGGTAAATATTCAGCAATGTGCAGTAAAATCTAAGCAGTATGCTTTCAGTGTCATCTTTATACAGACCAGTCATTTATTTTTACCAGTATTTTATCAGTATTTCTATCAGTCCTCAGTTTTATGGCTGTTTTTTTATCTTCTGTTCTTTCAAACCTGATAAATAAAATATAAAACACATTCGCAAAAACACAAATAAAAAACATTCATATAATGTCTGGCTTTGTTCAGAATGGAAGGACAGGCCTATTCAGGTTAAAGGGCAGTAAGAAAGAGAGATTACGTGAGTGGTTGGATCTTGAAGAAGGGCACGGTATGACTGCATTCATAGTCTCTTAGCATTTCAGGCACATCGTGAGAGCATGCCCAATCCCAGCGAATGAGACAGAGGATGTAGTGCCTGCTTTACACACCGCCAGCTGAGCTCAATATCTCTTTCCTTCTTCCTACCTGAAGCCGAGTGTCTGACACCAGAGTCCCCCATTTCATTACTGTCTGAGTGGAAGAAAAGGAACTGCATTACCTAACCTTTGTGCAGACTGCATGCTGTTTACAATAAGAGATATGCCTTTATAACAATTTAATTTGACCCAGATTGAAGGAGCACAGACTCCGCAGGCTCAGAACATTGTTATTGGCACTAAGTTGGTGGATAGAAACTCATGGAGTGTATATTTCTGAGAGCTTTTACAGCCAGTGGAGCATGCTGGCATGCCATTATTTCACACTTCCTAATCAAGCTGTTACTGAGCATCACTTTTTATATTTCTTCTGCATTCCGTTGCTTGCCTGGGTTTCATCCCAACATTGAAATTGGGAGGGGATTTTTTTTAGCATTTTCATATGAAAGGGATGAACACACTTACATTTGACTGACTGAAATTTGTGACTTCATTTAAAAACAATTATGTAGTATTTACATTCTCTGTGTATTCCAAACTGGTCACTGGAAAGGTTGCAGCTTCACCATGGCAATAAAATGAGAAAGATCTATAGCCTCGAGGTTATGTTTGTTTTTTATGTTTGTTAGAATATATTTTTGTATTTAATATATGCCAAATCTGCAGTAAGTGCAACCTTACCTTAACCTTCCTCTTACAGTATAAGACTACAATTTCAGTTTTGTTCTCAACTGAGGGAATAGCTCCGAATAAACTTATGTTTGTAAAAAAGATAAGTGACACATTTTCTGCCCACACAATTGCATGCAGTATTTGACCATATTTTACACAGTTCTATTAGTACTATCTGGTAATATATTTATGATGATTGGTTTCTTTTTTAACCTTGGATCCTTTCAAGCATTCTTCCTTTCTCACCTTTGGATTTCTCATATGTAATAAATTTACCAATGGAGTTCCTGAAGAGTTATTTCTTTCAACATGCTAAATGGAGAGAGCCTACATCTGTTCCACGCAGACTCTCCACTGGTGTCCCACAAGGTCAGTACTTGGTCCTCCTCTTTTCTCACTCTATACTCATTCCCTTGGTGAAGTCACAGGGTGCTCATGTGCTTGTTCAGTCTCTTGTCATTTCGAGACTGGACTTTGCTGGCATGCTATTCGTTCACTGCAAATTTGTCCACTGTAATATGCAACTGCGCGACTTGTATTCAACCTGCCCAAGTTCTCCAACACCACCTTACTTCTGCGATTCCTCCACTGGCTTCTGGTAGCTGTACACACCAGAGTCAACACACTGATGCTTGCCTACAAAGCTAAAAATGGACCAGCACCTTCTTTCCTCACACACATATTTCCTGGTCCCTTGCTCAGAAATGTGTTTTGTGCTCATCACCCGCCCCCACCCCCTGTATAGCACCTAGGTGCCTGAGAATGTGGAGAAGGTGGTGGAATGAACTTCCCCTGAATGTCCAAAGAGCAGAATCACTGGATATCTTCAAGCGACGAGTGAAGACCTACTGTATCTCTTCCAGAAGAAGTGAACTAGCACTTCTTCCTTCTTGTACTGTCTTGGTTTATATTATTTAAATAGTAGGAAAGAAAAAAACCTCAAAAGAGTTGCTTGCTAAGTTTGTAATCGATCAAACCAGTGTTAATTTATTCATATATGGAGACTCAAAGCACTTTTTTGTACGTCACTCTGGATAAGGTTGTCTGCTAAATGCTGCAAATTTAAATGTAAATTAACTGTCATTATTTATGTCACAAGTTTTGTTCCTTATATGATGGCTGATGTTTTCTTTTTTTTGCACTAAACATTTGCATTCTGTTTGGCATGTGAATTTCACAGAATTATCAAATCCTGCTGGCCACCACTCCAGCCTGCTGGGCGTTATTGTGCTCTTTCTCAGCTTGCCTTGTGCTGCTGTTCCTTTTTCTTTTTCTTTTTTTTCTTCTTAGATTTCTCCTACAGTGCATTGTAAAATCTCTCCACACAGCCACACCATCTTCATATTTTGTATGAACATGCCAGGCTAACGTATGTGGCATGCGGATCTGACACTGCTGTTGCCAATCATTTTAATTGGTGTGTAAGAGGGGAGGAGATCAGACAGACATCCATGGTTGGTAGAGGATAATGAGGCTGAGTATGTGTGGAGGGTCAGCAGGCTATTGTTTGCTTTTGATTTCTACAGTAATGACTGTGGAAATGGACAGAGACGCTTCACTTCACTTTTCTTTTTTTTTTTTTTTTACTTTCTGTCTTTGTGTTTATCCTTTTAAACGCCGGCCTCCGCATAGCAACCAAGCCACTCCATCTGGCTCTGGGAACTGTGATGGTTTACGTTGCCAGGTCTTTCATGTAAAGTCGCTACTTCTTTGATTAAAACACACACATATTCCCTGGTCCCTTGCTCAGAAACGTGTTTTGTGCCCTAGACCTGTAGCTAGAAGAAACTTTTATGGTAGAATGTCTGCTATTTCTTTTTTTTTCCAGACAGTCCTCTGTGCCACTGCACCTGTAATGAATAAATGCCCTAACTCTGCCACTAGTTTGAGCGTGTGTTATACTGTTCTCTTCCTGAATGATGTTGTGTCCATGGAGTCTGCCAGGTTACGCTGCTTTATCACACAGCAGGACACAAATTGAAAACCTGAGACTTTTTCTCTTGCACAGGGAATTGGAACAGTAGTAGTAGAACAAAGTGTGGCCCAGCATTTGGGCTGACATTTTAAATTAAAAATTGATTTTATATTTGTGAAGGTAAAGAAAAGGGTAAAAGGATGAAAAACAACTGTGGATTTCTTTTGACCATTAACTTTGAATTTTGTGACCATGCAGACAAACAAACAAGTAACAAAAAAAAAGTTCTTAGAAATGATCTTGTGATAAAAAGGTGGAACGGTGAAAAGAAAACCTTGTAATTATTATTGATAGTAGTAGCAATAATAGTAGATATTTGGCATTGGGATAAATAGCCTTAAATAAATAAATAAATATGCATTATGAAATTGCAAGGACATACTTTATAATTAAAGTTTATTTCTATTTTTGAATTATATTCCTACTAATAACAAGAAGCAACATTAAATAACCATGTTGCTATTACTATTACTAACATGTTATTACATGTTATAACAATATATTAACGCAAATATATGTGACACCTAAAATGAAATACATATTTATTTACATCAAATGTGTACTACTAGTATCTATAATAATAATAATTATTATTATTATTGTCATCATAGTAGTGGCTTAATTGTCATTATTACTGTTATTATATTTTTCTACTTATTATTATGAATATGAACACTGATATTGAAATTAATTTGTATTTATTCTGTAGTTTTCTGTTGTCTGTTTTATTTTACTCTCCATTATTCACTGCATGTTTCCCATACTATCACTGCCATAAATTATGTGATTTTTTTAATATCAAATAAAGCAAACGGTACTGAGTTTCATGGTTAGTTTATTTTGCATAATGAAACACCTGCTCATTGCTGAATGTGTTCACCTGACTGACGCTAAATAAGATTATTTATGTGTGATAGGAAAGGCAGCATGTGAAGCAGCTGATTGCTCTCTGCAGTATATGGCTGCGCGTGTTCAGGGGGGTGGAGGAGCCATAGTCGTTTCTCCCACAGGAGACTGGAGTGCGCTGTTCACCACCGAACGTATGGCCTGGGCCGCATTCAAGGGCGAACGTCTGTACTACGGTTTAAACCCGAAAGAAATGTTTGAGGAAACTTTGAATTGATCATTTCGAAGATGTGACAGTGCAATATAAGAGAAAAGACAACACTTTTTGAACTTGCCTGGTTAGGTATGAATTAAACCATTTTTTTGTTTGTTTAAAAGAACTTAAAAAGAAATCATGCTGAGACACAGTACATATATTATTTGTCACACATTATTTGTACCTTGCCATTTTACACTTAAATATATACCATGTGATAAACAAGGCTAATTCTAAATTCATACTTTAATCTTACTGTAACCGATTTTATGACACCCGAGCCACATTAATGTGTGTTAATATTATCTATCAGCTGAACACTGTTCCAGACACATTACATCTTTAACCCACGTTTATTTATCATTTGTACAGTGTGTCATCGAATTGAACTGAACACTATAAGGCACACTATATAGATGTGATTCTTTAACCTGCCTGTACGTGACTGGGTTCTCTGATAACGTCCACCAGATGGCAATCGCAAAAACAGATTGTGAGCAGAGATGCATCGATGTTTACACATCAACAACAATCAATTATATCTACACATACTTGTTGTTTTCATGCAGTCAAATTGCAGAAGGTCTTTAATATCCAGATAAATTTTGAGTATTATCTATAACGCTCATATGGTGTTGAATAAGCTGCAAAACGTAAATACATATCTAATATCTGTAACTGAGATATATATTATTATATATATATATATATATATATATATATATATATATATATATATATATATATAATTGTAATTTTTCATGTATTTATTTATAATGAGACACTTTCAATGTAAGTCAATATGTTCAATGTGTTAATATGTAAGTCAATATGTCTCTCATCAAATATGTTATAAGTTAAAATGGTATGTTCTTGAAACCATTACTTTATATTCTTATTCTTGAATTTTGTAACAGCTTGACATTACCAGATTATTTTCTCAAAAATTTTAATTCACAACCTTGTAATTTATTGTTCAATATTCCTCTGTTGTGTTATTGCTTAGCTGCTTTACTGTTTCCTTCTACAGGAGCCAGGAATTAATTGATTTAATTTTTGAAAAATGTACTAGTACAATACAGTCATCCTAAATTACACTGGTTATGACTTCTCTGTTCTAAAATCGTTATCCCATTACACTATATTCATATTTCATGGTGCTTTACATTCAACATTTTCTCAGAGCAGTGCAGCTCTTTGTGTTAATCACACTATTATGTTGCATGATTTACTACTTCATTTACATTTGAATATGATTTCGATACATTTTCGATGTTGCGTTGCTTCAGGCTCATTTATATAGAATAAATAATTGAAAGCACCTGTAATAATGATTCAAGATCCAATTAGGAACATCGTTAAAAAAAGAAGAAGAAGAAGAAGAAAAAGAAGGTTCATAAAGAAATCTGGCACCAAAGGTCTTCTTTAGCAGCTCACATTTTAATAGGCGTATCTTATTGAATTTCCATTTAAAGAGAATAAAAATCATTAGCTGCACTATTTGATGCTGTCCCTCTTTCTTGGAATAAAAGATATTTTTTTATATTTTTTATATTTTTTTATATTATATATATGTATATCATCTTCTCTCTCTCTCTCTCTCTCTCTATATATATATATATATATATATATATATATATATATATATATATATATATATATACATATATATATATATATATATATATATATATATATATATATATATATATATATATGTATTTATACAGGTGTGAAATCATTTACTTTCATCAATGAATGGAATATATTGAATTGAACAAAAGAGAAATCTAAATCAAAATCAATATTTGGTGTGAACACACTTTGCCTTCAAAACGCTAGCAGCAATTTCTTCTAGGTACACTTTCACACAGTGTTTATGAAGGAACTCGGCTGGTAGGTTGTTCCATCTTGGAGAAGTAAACACAGATCTTCTGTGGATGTAGACGTTCTCACATCCTTCTGTCTCTTCATGTAAATCCCACACACACTCCATGATGTTGAGATCAGGACTCTGTGGGGGTCGTGTTATCAGTTTTCCACCACTACTTCTACTTCTTTATACTTCTAGTTCATTATTTATATTTCTGAAAGCAATATATATATATATATATATATATATATATATATATATATATATGTACCATATTTAACAATTAAAACTAAATTGATCAATTAACAAGAAATTAATATTAAAATAATAATTTTCAAGAGTGAAATAAAAAAAAATTACATTTTCATGAGATTTATATATTTATAACATCTGTCACAATTAGAGTGTGTAAATATATATATATATATATATATATATATATATATATATATATATATATATATATATATATTTTGGGGCACGGTGGCTTAGTGGTTAGCACACGTTCGCCTCACACCGCCAGGATCCTCCGGGTTCGATTCCCGTCTCGGGAATGTGTGTGTGGAGTTTGGCATGTTCTCCTCCCCGTGCCTCAGGGGGTTTTTCCCCGGGTTCTCCGGTTTCCCCCGGTCCAAAAACATGCACGGTAGGTTGATTGGCACCTTGGAAAATTGTCCCTAGTGTATGAATGTGTGCGTGAATGTGTGTGTGTGTGTGTGCCCTGCGATGGGTTGGCATTCCATCCAGGCTGTATCCTGCCTTAATGCCCATAGACGCCTGAGATAGGCACAGACTCCCCGTGACCCGAGGAAGATCGGATAAAGCGGTAGAAGATGATGAATGAATGAATGAATGATATATATATATTTTTTTTTCTTTTTTTTTTTTTTTTTACTTGCCCATATGTTCATTTCCCATAAAACACTTCATAATTCAATCGACAGCTCATCTACTATATAATATTTGTTGAATGTTTTAACTGATTAAAGTGAGTGCTTGGAGATTAAATTAATTCTCTACATAAAGAATATCCACCTATAGTATATGGTGTGTATTCGGGTTACAGGTTGAAAACCACCACTGTGCAAAAGTAATGGCCCTACAGTGCAAAATAAATAATTTAACAGTATATTTAAACACAGAAAGTAGGTATTGATTTTACTTCTCATCTAAGATGTTATTGAGATGTTATTTGAGCATGAGAACTGATGTGTGCGAGCATGATACATGGTTTTTGCTATACCTATCATAAATATCAAGGCTGTAAAGCTAGTCATAAACTGAAAAAGTCGGAGGTTATAAATTGAGCTGTGTCGCATTCATTCTTTCCTGCATTTACAGACTTTTTTGTTAGCCTTTTTCAACCTTCTGTCTGTAATTTTTAGCTCATTTCTTCTTTTCTTTTCTTGCAAAGGGTTTGTCACTGTTGACTTTTCCCAATGGCAAGTTGGCATTTTGCAATGTTAGTGTGACACCCACCGTGTGTTTTGCTGATTGCATATGATTTTTTGATTAGATGTGTTCTAGTGACTGTATCGTTTAAATGTAACACAGCAAATGTATGTTTTTATAGCATATTAAAATAACGAAATAAATTCTTATAGCTGAGCTGAAGGTTTATAATTATTGAAGTTGATATTCTTTCGAATATTATGTGGTCAATAGCAACAACAAAAACAATGTAATGTAATCTAATCTTGTTTATTAAACTGGGAAGTTATTTTTAGAACTTTGCTGCCACCTTGTGGTGCCATGATGCCAGTACTTACATAGATGTGGGTTGGGTATGCGACTTCTTTTTATAATTTAATTTATATATATAGGGGGCACGGTGGTTTAGTGGTTAGCACGTTCGCCTCACACCGCCAGGGTCCGGGTTCGATTCCCCTCTCGGCCATGTGTGTGTGGAGTTTGCCTGTTCTCCCCGTGCCTCAGGGGGTTTTTCTCCGGGTTCTCCGGTTTCCCCCCGGTCCAAAAACATGCGGTACAAACAGTAGGTTGATTGGCACCTTGGAAAATTGTCCCTAGTGTATGAGTGTGTGTGAATGTGAGTGTGTGTGTGTGCCCTGCGATGGGTTGGCATTCCATCCAGGGTCTATCCTGCCTTAATGCCCATAGACGCCTGAGATAGGCACAGACTCCCCGTGATTCGAAGGAAGATTGGATATAGCGGTAGAAGATGAATGAATGAATGAATGATATATATATATATATATATATATATATATATATATATATATATATATATATATATAAAATAGAGCTTTTAGAGGCAATTTTATCAGTATTTTCTATTAATTTAGGATTTTAATGTGCTATAGTTAAAGCTGGAATTACACCAATTAGATCCAACTCACCTGTAATACAGACTAATAAGTGTTAGAAATGATGCCAGGGTAAAGTCAGATATGTATACTGAATGGTTTATGCTCTTTAATTATATTATTAAAAACAGAATATGAGCTTCAGTCAGAAAAATATGAAAACAGTTTTGAGAAACAAAAAAGGGCACATGGACACGTTAAAATAACTACACTCTAAAAAAAAAAGGATATCAGTATTTAAATGGTCTACAATGGAAGCATTTGTGAGACTAAAGGTCTATGCATAAGGATATAGTAGTGTCCTTTTAAGATTTTTGACTATAAAAGAAAATTGACTAAAAAAATCAGAAAAGTCAAAAACTTTAATACAGTTTATTAAATATTGCATAATAATGAAATCACAGCAGTAAATAGCATGTTTAATTCCAACATTCTATCTGTAACTGCACTGCAAATCATGGATAACAACATCTAACTGCAGTGTGAACCTCTACACGTGGAAGACCTCTACAGGCCTGATGTCACACTCTTTTATGAACATGTCCAGTGATTGCAGTCAGGATCTTGGTAAATGTCTCCCCTGACACACGTGTGGTCAAGCATCGTATTCTACAAAATAACATGGATTTCCTTCTTAATGTATCAAGGCAAAATGAGGCACGGTTAACAAAGCTGTGAGACAAAAGGCATCTGGATCCTAACACAGTGCTCAAAATCTGTTCATTCATTTGTATCAGAGTGCGTGCGCCATAAAGCATCTTGCTGTGCTTTCCTAAACCTCTTCCCGTAATATAAACTATATTCATAGAGGCTGTTGTGACGTCAAACATTTCATTTATTTTATACTATACATATTTACAAGTATGAATCTCTCTGTCCATAGCACAGGATTCTCAAGACACTATATTCATTTGCTTAACTTGTAGCTCACATCACGTTTCTCGCAGTCGACTTGAATAAAGCTGTGGTGAATTGTAAAATCTATTTGAATCTATCAGGTGCTTTAAAAAGAAAAGCACCTGATAGCAAGTTAGTTTTGAGCCAGCCAATTATAAACTCTGTATTAGTAACCAAGAACCTGATAAATACTGAATGTGGGTCTGTTTGGAGCACAGTTAAAACATGTGACACACTCCACACATGCTCAGCAGTGACCTTCTGTGGCATGATTTGGAATGCAAAGCGCAATAATAAAACGGGGAGCTGAGGATTCAGCAGTCATTAGCTCGATTTGTCATTAGCTTAAATACTTCATGGCTGTCAGAGGTCAGAAATACATGCATGGTATGTTCTTCACATCGGGTTAAGTTTTTCTCTCGTATTCAAATCTACACCACACTGGAAATGCAGCTACAGCTGTTACAAAACAATCATAAATAACTTGTATGGTTAGTATACAGGTAACAAAAGAGATCCTAATGTAGCTTACATTAGTGCTTATAAATGGCACTTCAAAATAGGGCGGGAGAAAGTTCTGCATTTTGTACAGTTCAGAAACAATTCTGTGATACTGTGTTAATGCATGCTTCCCCTCTTGCTCCCAACTTTCTAAAAAGAAATCATCACACGCACACACAGGCCTGTGTAGTACAGCAACTTATTACGGTGATCATATGTGTCGTATATTTTCGGTTTAAGAAAATAAGAATATTTTTAAGATAATTTGAAATGTTACAAGAATAAGGATAAATAAGAACTGTATTTACATTGCCTTCCTGTATACTACTGAACTGGTTCCTAAAATAGGCTCTATATTCCTAAAATATTGATTTGATTCCACTATGTTTAAACTTCTTGTTTTATTAATGCTCAGAAATCCATAACCCCTATCCCTTCCCGCCCCTTAAAAGTAGGGATGAACAATTCTTTCAGTTCCCGATTCTCCAAGTAGCACGGTCTTTTGCTGCCTCTGCATTTGAAGCAACACACTGCTGCAGCACACAACCCAATGAAATACACAACTAGTTAAAAGTGTGGACTCAAAACTCAGTGTACGTTTTAAAGAATTAAAGATATTTTGGTAGATTAAAGATATTTCTTTGACAATTGTAAACAGTGAAATTAAGTCTGTATATACATTTATTTTGAAGTGAAACGTATCAATAAGGAGTTGTTTTTTTGCACAAAAAAATTTAGTTTTCAGTTATATGTTAGTAATGTAGCTTGACCTTAATAAAGCTGGTTTAGACTGGCACATCACAGTGTCACTTTAATCACTTTAATGCCAGGGTATTAACACTTATTCTGATATCTGTCATGCACATATTCATCCCTTCTGAATAATTCCTGTGTATGTATATATATATATATATATATATATATATATATATATATATATATATATATATATATATATATATACATTCTTAACCTTATCTTCCTATAAAACTTAGTTATAGTTATAGTTATACATGGCGGTTACATGTGGACAGTCATATAAAGCATTTCAGTACATGTTGTACTCTGAATGACTTTGTATGTAACAAATCAAATTTGAATTTGAATTATGATGATACAAAGATTGAAAAGATTGAAAATATAAAATAGTATTGATATTGTATTGTTGTTGTTTTTTTTTTTATGGAGAAATCTATAAATGATTCATTGTGTCCACACTTTTGACTTTCTATATTCGGTTGGTGGATTCTTATTGTCTACATAGTATAAAAGGTGACCCTATTCAGACTACTGCTTTATTAAAGTCATTTCATTTTATCCACTGATCTACCGACACAAAAATGAAAGCAACATTTTCTTTATCACTTAACATGACTTAGTCATTTACAAGAATACACTGACAATTTGCATGTCCAGTAACAGATCAGTTTGAGTTAGGTACAGGATTATGGTTGCCAGTTTGTGAAATGTGACATACAATCAAGGAGCTTGTTCATTTTTTATCTGTTTGATTTTTATGTAATAAAGAAAGCAAATCAGGATGTTTTCTAGGCAGAATTGTGACAGAACCTGATTCTCCTGGTCTTTACAACCTATATACCCATAAAATAGGATTTTCAACAGAAAGGCTACCATTTTTCATATCACTTCATTCAACCAATAAACTGTGATAAATAAAACACTGCAGCTGTGATAAATAAAACACTCTGGAGCTGTGATAAATAAAATACTGAATTTCCACACAGCTGACCTCCATGACCTCCATGATTAGTCCACACAGACTTAAGTGCCTACAGTTCAGTGATAACAGTCCATGTGGCAGTTCACATCTGAACAGGACCTCCAATATGTCATCGTAAATCCTCTCAAAATATACACAAGTGGTCCAAAACAGGTTTTTTATGTATATGTTGCGAACTTCAACAATATTTCCCTCTTTTAAGTGTCTTTTATCTACACTCTGACCTTTACAATGCTGGTCTTAGTCTGTTGTTGAATTAATGTCAGGTATGTGATTCGGTAAAAAGAAATAAAAAGTAAGAAAAGCAAACTGTAAATAATGTATGTTATATGAAACAATATGTGAAAACCTGATCCTTTCTAAATTCTTGACGACATGCTACAAACCTTACCAATCACATACCTGGGCATTTACCTGGGCAAGACACAATACTGTCCAAAAAAGGGGGAAAATATTCAAACACTTCAGATCAGCGAGTAACACTGTCCCACACAGGCTGCTATTAACATAGTGTTAGACTCTCTAGATAAAGACAGTTTCACATATTACAAGTTAACAGCCTTCACGTAGTTCCCTGGGAAGGTGCCGAACTGTTTTGTCCTCTTAGATGTACCTACACACAAACACACAAACAGCAAAATAAATAAATACATAAATCTCTATCTTTGAGTGTCTAGAAAAGCGCTCTATATATATATATATAGATATATATATATATATATATATATATATATATATATATATATATATATATATATATACACATGTGGAGGCCAGTTCAGTAAACTACTGAGACTACAGACATACCCACAAACCAGCCGTCATCGCATTTCTCCATGACGTTTACAAGGTCTCCCTCCTGCAGCTCTAGTTCATCGTCATTCTGTGGCACATAGCTGTACAAAGCCTGGAATCTGCACACACACACACACACACACACCACACCCACACGCACACACACACACACACACACACATACCGAATGACATAAATTTTGCACTTTCATCACAAACCTTACATATAATTGTTTTTACTTTTTTACTGTTAGCTTTCCAGAAAATGACACCAGAAATATCTGCAATGGCTTTTATCATATAATTGGAATTGACAGTAATCAGATTACTGAAGTTTCCATTAGAGATACTTTAGCGGTTGTTGATGTTATTATTATATATAAGCATAGCACACAAAAGGGACACATTTCGTGGACAGATAATTAGTAACAGAATAAAATCAGATTAATTGGGTATGTTGATCCACAATGATTCAGAACAACACTTAACATTAAACTACCATTACAGGCCAGCGGAAACACATTACACTCCATTAAAGCAGTCAAACTGATGAATACATTTTTTAAGTTGTAGAAAATTGTATATAATGCTACTGCACTGATCATACTCACATGCCACAGCTCAGGCGTCCAGGTTCAGGGCTGCTACTTTGAGACTGGGGTTGCTGGGAAATGATGAGAGAGCGTTTACTGAGGTGGGGCATCAATCTGTGGGCGGAGTCTATAGGGCGGGATAAAGTGCTGCAGTACCTCACTGAGGTCTCTGCAATATTCATGATCTCATTACACACTGCCTCCTATCAGTGGAGGAGGATGGTTAACGGGAGGAGGATCCACAGAGTGAGAGGAAGTGTCAGTCAGATGAAGGTAAGGACGAGCAGGTTAGAGAAGGTTGAGAATGGAAGACCGGTGAGTAAAAAGGGTGGAAAAAAAGGGTTGTCCATGAAAGCCAGGAAAGCCCAGGGACGTGGGGAAAGGATCCGAAGGAGACGCATGGAAGAGTAAGATAACAGAGTGAGTCCACATAGGTAGAAAGGAAAAATTAGGACTTTTAGAGTACACATTTCTGTCATGCATTATAAGGGTGAGCTTTAAACGTTAAAAATATAGAAGAAAAATGGACAAAAGTTTGAAGGTGATTAGTTTTTAATGAAACTATTACGAATTACATTGTTTTTTGGAATAAAACATCAGGGCCATTGATAATTCATACAAATAAATTACATCATTTCATTCATTTACTGCATGAGCAGGCCCAACTGATTATTTTCATATGTAACAGGTACCGTGAATGAGTTGGCATTCATGCTGCTGTCCTGAATGTCAAACAGCATGACCGGACTTCTCGAGGATCTCCCAAGGTAATCTGCTTCATTCTTCAAAGGCTGATGGAAAACAACAAGAAAATTATTGGAATATTCTTTTGGCTTTTTAAAATCCCAAGGGAAAAAAAGGGTTGAAAAAAATCGCTAATTTTATTAAATGACCAATCACAGCCCAGATCTGAGCTGCACCATTCATCTTCAAGCACTTTGTGTTCTAAGCCTCACAGCAGCTTCATGTTAGAGGGATGTGGAAAGGTATGGGAGTCAGTTACAACCACCAAATTGCTTGCTGCAGTCAGAAAAATGAGAACAGCAGTATTACACGTCATCCTTTGATACTACAATTCAAGCACTTTTAACAATAGACAATGTCACAAAGACAGTTTAAATAAATAAACGGCTTATGGTTTATCCTTTTATGTTTCCTTAGAATGGAGACGTCGAGGAACACAGTGTAGAGTCTGTCTAAGGAAATAAAATGTTTGCTGAAAAAGAATAACCTTATCACAGAGGTGTCATGGCATGGTGTTGTATGCCATCCAAAAATAATAGGCAATCCAAAAAATTTAAAAGAAAAAAAGAACCAGCAGGAGATTAAAATTAATAAAATTACTGGCCTTGTCAACCTATTCTTTTTTATTAAACTGCATAAAAAATATAATCTATTATTTAGCATCTAAAGTCATATCATTAATGTTCTCATTTGTGTATAACATAACTATGAACTGATTTATTTTAGAAACAAGACATTCATTCATTCATCTTCTACCCCTATATCCAATCTTCCCTCGGGTCACGGGGAGCCTGTGCCTATCTCAGGCGTCTATGGGCATTAAGGCAGGACACACCCAGGATGGAATGTCAACCCATCGCAGGGCACACACACACACACACACACACACACACACACACACACATTCATACACTAGGGACAATTTTCCAAGGTGCCAATCAACCTACCGTGCATGTTTTTGGACCGGGAGGAAACCGGAGAACCCGGGGAAAAAAACCCTGAGGCACGGGGAGAACATGCAAACCACACACACATAGCCGAGACGGGAATCGAACCCGGACCCTAGCGGTGTGAGGCGAACGTGCTAACCACTAAGACACCGTGCCTCTCAGAAACAAGACATTTAAAATTAAATTCCATATGCATGCCATTGTTTATAAAGTTTGTATATCATACTGTTTACAGCTATACTTTCTTATATCAACAGATGTAAATTGCCAGCTTCCATGACATTCTGATATGATTAGGTCACTTTTTTTCACATAGTTCAAATATTGTGTTATCAAAATTTTCCAGGGAGTATATAAAAAAAACAGGACACAATTTATGAATAACCCTGGGCATGCAAAGTTTTAATCAACTCAGCAATCTTCTTTATACACATTTTAGAGAACTCAAAAGCCACCATGCAGCCATTCCATTCACAAACGTGTATGCATTTGGTGCATATTATCCTCCAATGTGTAAACAAACTCTCAACAAGACAACCTGCAAGTCGTGGCACTGGTCCTTTTAACGAGTTGTTAGGGCAAACCTGAGACTAAAACCTGAGACTAGTGATAACTCTTGTTTTAGCACTTGGAGTAAGCACTGCACACCATGCAGAAGATACCTCTGCTGGACTATTTCTCCAGCTGCATGGTGCCTTGCGGGAGCCCCCGACCCTGTCCAGCTCTCCCCCTTCACCCTCCTGCAGCTCTGAATCCAGCCTTCCGGCTCCAACCAGCCATCCCTCCATGCCGGCACCCCCACATGGACTCAGACTACGTGACAGACGTGGAGAAGGAGGGAAAAGGAGGAAGTCTTCTCCTTGTGGTGGTGTAAAGGTGAGAAACGGAGTCGCAGAGTTGGGCCGGGGTGGATACGGAGGGGGCAGGGGGGAGTTAGACGGCGAGGCCATTGGCGAGATGAAGTATGGGCTGCTGGTAGTGTGGGGCACAGGGCTGGCCGAGTGAGATGGAGGCAGATATTCACCCAGACGATAGGCAGCACTGGGCAGAGGAGGCAGAGGAGGAGTTGGGGCAGCTGGGGGACTAGAGCTTACACCTCCCACTGTGAGGGAAATCCATTCGTTGGATATGGCATGAACTTCAGGAGAGACAGAGCGACGTGGTGAGCGTGGTAGGGGAAGAGGGGAAGTACTAAGACGGGTACGCATCGTCTTTGAGATCACAGGGTTGGATAGAAAGGGAGAAAGTACAGAGGTAAATGAGTGTAAGGCATTAAACATGGAATGTATGGATGATTTGTAAAAAAGGAAAAAGATTGTATATGACCTTTTTTGAGGCATAAGCAAAAAAATATATTTAAAAAATTATGTAAAAAAATATCCAACATGAATATAAATGCTGAATTATTTTAATGTGTGTGAAAATATAGGTTTTTTTATATAAATATAGGTCAAATAAAGCAAATAAACCAAAGTGTTTAAAAAAATAAACGGGAAAAATAACGGGTAAATAATTATGTTGATATTACTGATAAAAAAAGTCACCATGCAGTGTGCATATAAATTCAGCTATATAAGTGATATAAGTGTGCATATAAACATATGATAATAGGAACACGAGGAATAACTGGTACCCCATAGCTCTGCCTGAAGATGAAAGCCATGGATTGAAGTAGTAGGTAGTGTGAGACGATCTATAAGTGGTACTCACCTGTGGGGAGGCATTTGTGCTTCGATGTGGTGACTGGCTAAGTGGAGGATCGGGGAAGTCCACTCCATTCTTTACGCGAGGCTTTTTATGCACATCCACGTAAGTGACTGGGAAGATGCCTTGCCTGTTGGTGCCTGAAATCTTTCCTTCGTACCAGTTTTCATCTACCCTACGGATGAGTGTTATTCGTTCTGCCTATAGTACAGGAAATGAAAATAGGAATAAACGACAGACAGAGACATAAAAAGATCAGAATTGTTTTTGCTATTTATTTCTAAAAGAATAGGTCAACAAATTCTATTCTCACAAGACAACAAGGCTACATAATAAATTGTTTTATCATAATCGCAGTATTGACCTTCAATAATGGCACTCTGACAAACAAAAATGCTATTGATTTAAATATTTTTATTTCAATTAGTTGAAAATAATGGATAATATTCAGTAACCCTGGCAGACATTATCCACTTTGTTTCCATTAGTGGCATTTCCCGATCAGTGTCTAGCACGGTAACCTTAATACGCTATTTAAAGTACATATTGTGTAACTCTAGAAGACATATGAACAGCACAATACCTGGTGCCATCTGGATATAATCGGACACACACACAGATGGAACATAATCCTACACTAATTACATAATTTAGTGCTTTTAATAATGATTACTTTTCTGAATGACATCTCAACAGCTGTGTCCCCGGTAAAATTGAAGCGGGCGATGGCCTCTCCATACTCCAGGACTTGAACTGGAGCGCTCTTTTTCGGCTGGGCTTTTTCCGTCGGCGGCAGTAACTACAGAAAATTGAAAAGCACAGCATTAATATAACAGAGCATAATGTCATCCAAACTTGTACAAAGAAAAAAAATTCAACAATGTGGGTGTGCATACCTCAACATAGTTGCGTGGAAAAATGCCAACTCTACCATGATGCTCTCCTTCATACCAGTTTTGGTCCACCTGCCGAAAGATGTACACAATGTCTCCTTTTTGAAATGGCAGCTCCCTGACAATGAGAGGTGAAGTCCGGTTAGGTATTCAGTACACACTCTTTATAGCGTTTTAGCATTATTCATTCATGTTGTGCAAAGTATGTTTTTCTTCTCCTAATTTCATTATTTGCTGTAGACAGTTAATTACACCCCATTTGCTGCACTGCTGCATGATTGTACATTGTACACGAGTACATATTTACAAATATCTGTGTATGCCTATGATATTTATTTTGTATATTTTAAAGAAGTAGACTGTAATTTTGTAGAGTGAAAATTGTAAAAAAAATTATTCTGGCATAGGAAAAAATTACGTTTATTTTCATACAACAAAATAACAGTGTGTTTTAGTTAATAATACGCTGATTTAGTAAAATAAAATAGTTGTAGGCGACTAGGCAAATTGCTCAAAAAAAAGTATTTTTGAGTCAGGACATGCTGCTACTGGAAAATTATCACCACTGACACACAGCACAGCACCCCATCAATGATGTTACAACAGCATGTCTTACTGTGTTTCAATTTCATCTTATTATCTGTACCATCAGGCACAATTATTTCTAATATTGATACTAAGTAAAAATGACTAGAAAATGATACTCTAAATATATCCACACTCACTTTAAGGTCTCCGCTTTAAAATTAAACAGGGCCAGGGCAGGCGTCCTCTGTAAACAACATTCAAACCATACACAGTGTTAATTGTGCAATAGGATGTAAACCCGCATTGCAGTTCATAATCATCAATGCAATATATAATGTGATATATGTTGTATAGATAATCAATGTTGACAATTATGCCAGGGATCAGTCACCTCTGGGCCAGACTTCCTTTTCTCTGAGTCATTGATGGTTAGCAAGTCTCCAAATCGCTCATTGGTGATGAACTGCTGATGTGTGAGAACGAGGCCTGCGTGCCGTCGTGATGCGATGTCCGCCTCCTCTTGTTCCCTCTTTAAGCGTCTCTGCTCCTCCAGAATTTTCTGGCGACAATTATTTCAAAATGCCTCATTTTGTAAAAGTCCAAAAAGCTATGATACAGAGCTTTGCTTAAAATACCTACAATTGCAGCAATTCCAACTGACAGAAAACTACTTGACGCTACAGTGACAGAAACATGTTCCTTTACTATCAAGCTAGTTTTACAAAACATTCTAGAATAACAAGAAAATGAGAGACCAGTTTATTCTAGATGAGTTTTAAGAGACTTCATGGTTTATTAAACAGAACTGTTCAGATTTCACATTGTATAGATGTAAGGTTTGTATGAGAGAAACCTTTATGATAATAATGCTAGTTTGCAGAATTCACTTGGTTTTAGCATTGAAGCTACTCTGACAGGATAATTTATCATTTGTTTAGCATATATATATTTCTTTATAAAAACTATAAATGAAAGGGCACGGTGGTTTAGTGGTTAGCACGTTCGCCTCACATGCCAGGGTCCGGGTTCGATTCCCTTCTCAGCCATGTGTGTGTGGAGTTTGCACGTGAAAATAAGAAATTGATGGACCAAAAACTAAGGTGTACCTCTTTGTCGCCATAGCGTCTACGGGCCACCTCATCTGGGTTTTCTCCTTGATCTCCTTGGCTTAACGGCTGTGAGGATTCTGAGTCTGTTTAAGAACAAGCAAAGTAACTCTTTGTTCTCTTAATAGCTAAATCTTAAAGGATGAACTTGATCTTCAGTATGGAGAGAAAGAGAGAGAGAGAGAGAGAGAGAGAGAGAGAGAGAGAGAGGGCAGAATCAAGTTTATTTACAGATACTATTTCATCACACACTTAACACCGTCACCAGTAATGGAGATGTTAATAAAAGCTATGACATAACGATGAGGATAATGCAGTTAGAATAGAGCACACAAGTAAATGAAGAACTAAACTAAATGAAAACAATGAATTGCATGCTGCATTCAGTGCTGCAACTACTGGGTTGAAACCCAATACACTATATACTACAGAAAAACATGTTCAAGTTAATGAGAGGGAAATGTTTGAATGTCAACCACTGGAGGTCCAAAAAGGCAAGAAGAGAAACTTGAATATTATGTATGAGACAACATACATTTACATTCATCATGTGCAAATGTATAATATAAAAAGAACACAGTGACATGTTTCAGTAAATACAACAAAAAAAACTAACATTTCATTAATATGAAAACGGAATAGCTGTATGGGTATGGAGGCCTAGACCACCATTAACAGTCGTGGCCAACCGGTGTTAGGAAGCCCTGATTTAAAATGTTAATTGAATTAATTTTTATTTCAATAAGATATTTATCATTACATTTGACTAAATAACCATACGTAAGTTGTTTGCTACAGAGGTAGTATTATAATATGATTGAGTGACTTTATTAACTTTATGTATATTTTTCAACCTGGGGGTCTTTGCTGTATTTCAAATGAAAGTCTGTTTTTAGTTTAGGTTGTAATGAGATTCGGATAATGCATGACATCAGCAATGTGAAGATGAATTTGTGTATACAAAATGGAAATACGATCTTTGCCTCATACCCGCACACACATACCGAACAAATTAAGATGAGCATCATATCATTCTGCCACAAGATCACACAAAGGTGGTCCCACACTACACACCACTGAAATGGAGAAAAGTAAAGTCACTCGGTGGTAAAAGGAGAGCAAACAGAGAAAGGGATTAAAGAAACATGAGTGATCACAAATGCAGCCATGGCTGGGTACGAGCATGGACAGAGTGACACTCGAGTGGTTCTCATTATAGCCACCTCCACAGTGGTTTTTATTGGCATCTGAGCATTCAGCATCGACGAGGTCATCGTCATTGGCCCCTTCTAAAACATTACCGAGCCTTTCTAGCACCTCAAGAGAGGACAGACGTTGAGGGATGATGGGTCGCAGTCTGGACGAAGGTACTCGGTTCTCTGCAGTATCTCTGGTCAGGCTTTTTGTAGCTGAAAGCGTCTTTTTGGCCTGCAGATTGTGCAGAGTTTTCCGTAAGGAGAATGGTGCTGGACCCATTAGCAATAAGTTTGTGGGGGGGCCTGATCTCTTCTCTTGCAGGCAGCTGCTGGCCTGCTGACGCTCATGCCTGAGAATAGTGGTGAATCGGGTATAGGAGGCAGGACAGGAACCTTTACACTTGCTGGGCTTGAGGTGTAAGGGGAGGTGATCATGATGATGGTGGTGGTGGTTGTGGTTGTGGTGGAGGTGGTGGTGCCCTGATGTTGGGGTGTTAGCAAGTAAGAGCCCAAGAGACGGATTTTCCTTTGGAGCATTTTGCACACAGCTGTCCTTCTGTTTTATTTTGTCATCATTGTGTGACAGTAAGTCTGTAGATGGGCTGTGGTTCTTGTTAGAAGATGCAAAACACACCTCTTGCTCTTCACTTCCTGTGAGTGATGTCTCCTGTTTCGATGTTTGTTCCTCACCACACACTAAGGGACATTTGTTTATATGTGCTGTCCCTTGAGTTATTAAAGACTCGGCAGAAAGTGCTGACTGGAGCAAACAAGCTGCCGGGGTAGACGTATGGGAGGGACTAGAGCTGCTGGTGAGTGTGGGCATGGAGGCAGAGCGTGTTGGAGCGGTGCTGGAGCACTGAATGATACGCTCAAACTCCATTACACGACAACTGACGGAGTGACGGGGGATGTTTCTGCATCGCTCAGCAGTAATATCAGCATCTGACCTTTCGAAAAGCGAGGCCAAGCTTCGCACACTAGCATGTGGGCTGAAGCCCAACGATCTTGGCCTCTCAATGTGATGCATGTTCCTGTACAGGGTTGAAAATTCAGCAGTGGTCTTTACAGCTCCGTTGAAAGGCCCGTTTTTGACAGGCATGATATTTTTGCAAATAGTTTCTGGCAAGCAGTTGGCTTCAGGGTCTGAACTGAGTTTATGATACATGCCTGTCGTGTCATCATTTCCTGAGAGACATGACTCTTGGTGTAGTTCCTCACAGCTGTGCACTTTGGCCCATGCCGTTGCCTCAACTCTCCTCTCCTGGTTCTCATCAGTAGAAGGGGCAAATATAGGCTTGAACTTAGAGGGGAGGATTTGAGGAATGCAGGCTTTGGCAGCAGACAGGGATTTTTTAGTCTTGTTCTGAGCACCTAGCGTGCTACTGGCAAGAACTGAGCGACCATTTACAGAAGAGCATGGTGAAATCACACAACCATTCCCACCTTTATAATCCAGTGGCAGGCATGCAGGGTAACAGAACAAACAGCAGGTTAGATTGTTCTCTCATGTCATGAAGACAAATACATATGCAATTACAATGGCATCATTTATTTTTTTAACTATAGTATATACATATAAATAAATAATGTTAACACATGTATAACAATAGTTATAATCAGCTACAGATCATATGTCCTCTAGGGATGCATCTTTGGTATAGTCTTTTTTGTTCAAAGTTTTTTAGAAGGTAAAAAGGTTCTTTGAACCATATCAAATGGCTGAAAAAACACTGAGTAAAAAGACACATGCACACATGATACACATCAAAAGAAACTGTGATGGAATGGTATGAAACAAGTACTAGAAATGTAATATATTTTTTAAAGACGACAAAGAGAGTGAACTACCTCAGCTGGCACACGAAACAAAAGTCATTGCCAAACAGTGACAGATCACTGGCGCTTTAAATAATAATGAAAAGCTGAATTCTTTCCCGCTATAAATTTTCTCTATTTGGAATGCACACATTAGAGCAAAAAGCACACCCTTAGCCTCTGAACCCTCTTTATTTTTCCAAAACAGAGAAAGGGATAAGGTGCAAGCCGGTTCCTGAGCTAAAACTGCAACATATATATCATAAATTCCCAGCTCCAGGTGATTTTCCCTCTTTCGGCCGCTTACATGTTCAGATAATCTTACACAGAAAGAGGATCAAGCTCATGTCAGTGTTCCAGGATGAATAATGAAAAATAATAAAATTTCTTAATATACTTACTGTTTTATGGGTCCTTCAGCTGAGGTAATGTTTAAATTGAAATTATTTCCTTTTAATGTTCCTTTAATGTTTCCCTGACTATGCCAAAGAAAACCAAGACTAAACCACTTGATCAATGCACTTGCAATGGGGATGTGGCTTACAAGCTCCAGCAGACAGATGCAACTGTTTCCTGTTCTAAAGTTGCTTCCAAATAAAGCTGACATGGGTTTCCTATGACCCCATCCACAGTCTCCAGTGCATCAGTAAGTCAGGCAGACTGTCAGCTGTGGTAACACTTATGTAACTGCCTTTCTAATGGCCTCCATATGTCTTTGTGACTTTATGGAATTCTGAAGCAAGGTTTTATGTGTCCTTATTAAAAATCTCTATCTTGCACTTTCGCCAAAAGCAATCTACTACGAGTAGCGAACACTAGAAAAACTTTCTAGCCAGAAAATTCTTAGCAATTAGACAATAGTAAAATACCATGATTAGACTATAAGAAAAGTAAGGCAACTCTTCCATTCACACACACACACACACACACACACACACACACACACACACACACACACACACACACACACACACACACACATATATATATATATATATATATAAAGAGAGAGAGAGAGAGAGAGAGAGAGAGAGAGAGAGAGAGAGAGAGATAGGGAAATATGAGCACTAAGGATCACACACCTGTGTGAAATCTTACTAATGAGTGTATGAGAGAGAGAGAGAAAGAGAGAGAGAGAGGGAGAGAGAGTTGGACTAAACAGAGATTTGTTTTCAGGGAGTATGTGTAGCAAAATAAAACAGATGAAATTTAAGAGGGAAGGGACATAAAGAGCTCCTTTCTGAGATATCCCAAGCCTACCTTCTGCCTAGTTCCCTTAAAGCCAAGCAGAGTTTGACAATTATGTATACATACACAACAGCACTGTGGAATATTCGATTCTGATTAGTCTAAAAGTTCTATTTTCTATAAAAGCAGCCCTGACAGCTGTATTTATTTTCTAATAACCTTAAGAGATGCTGATTAGGTAACAATTGTTTACAATCGCTTACAGCTGACATACGCCGTGTATTTATTCTACACCATTCTTTAATAATTAAATAATTGTTACCTTGAGCAAAATGCTACAAACTACAAACTAAACATCTCTATAACCCTGATCGAGAGGAATGAATAAATAAAATATAAAACACAATGATGCACATTGAACCACTACATGAAGGAATATTTTCTTCTTTGACTCTATTGAATTCGCCAGCATAAAATGTGTACATAGATACAGTACTGTGTTGTATTTTTAATAGCCTGGAGATAGTCGATGAACATATGAGTGATCTGCTTTGCTTCTGATTTATAATTAGTTAACTATTAGAGGAAACAGTCCCTTGTCAACCCCCTTGTGCACCCCATTTCAACCCAGCAAACCTTCCCCCTAGTCACGTGTAATTCAAATTCCGTCCCCTGACCCCAGTCTGACAGCTGACTTCCTCAAGCTTAGGCATCTCCACATGCTCGGCATATCCATCCCACCCCCGCAGCTCCAGTCACAACCACCAGATCACCACATTAATCTACAGCAGCACCACTTTTCTTCACACTCCATATCAGAGGCCCCACTGTAGGAGTGGAGTGATGTGATACCTTGCGGTATGATAAGAGTGCAAGGGAAAATCTTTAGGGTTCTTTATATTGTGGTATGCAGTAAGTATATGGCGTGACCTTAAATCACATGTAGTACAAAAATATTTTGGGTAAAAAGAAACTGCTAGAATATTGCTACAACCTGTTATAAATGATAAATAAAGTTTTAAATAAAGTAAATAACGTTTTGTAAAAAAAAAAGAATCTATTTCTGGAAAGTAAGTAAAGGAAAGCATTGCTGTTTATCAAAGCACCACACATTTTTCAATCATTTATTCACCATGAAACTAGCATTTCAAAGGCACCATTGACCAAATTTGCATTTCATATTGGTATATCACAACAATTGTCCAAAATATCCTTCTTCAAATTACCATCCAGACCAGAAACACTGAGCATAATTACCCACTATATCAGCTGTGTATCTGGACCCTAAAACCAAAAGCACACAGGCCTCAGGTTGACGCACTGGTGACTAAAGGTCAGGCTAGACATCTGTCAGGTGTCAAGTGTGAAAAAAACTGTCAGCTTCAAGAGAACACAGGAAGACAAATGAGCGGGATTGCTTTAGTGAAAATGTGCAGAAGGAATGTAATGATGATAAGATGAGCAGGGTTAAAAAGAGAAGCCATTCACTGCTCCAGCTTAGCAGCCCATTAATACAAGTGCTAACATACTGTACGTGTATCCAATGCAGGATTACCCGAAATACACACACACATACACACACGCAAAGAATATAATCTAGTTCACAGGAGCTTTAGCGTCAGCGTTCCTGGACTCAGGTTTAACAAGGACATTGATTGACAGGGAAGGCTGTGATCCTACCTTTAGAAGAAGTACTAGGATGGCGTTTGTTAAGCGCTCGCAGGCCCTGCAGCGGGATGTCGCCACCCTCCAGGACGCTTTTGTAAATGTGCCGATCACATTCTGGAGCTGCGTGCTCAGCACCAGCCGAGCCGCTCTCCTTCCCCGCCACACTGGGGCCCTGTTTACACGCCGAGCTGGCAGCACACAGAGACAGACAAAAATAATCAGATATTTTTACACTAGAGGCATGATAAGTAAACAGCAGTTATGTTTATTACTATATGAGTACAAAATAATAAACAAACATATGCGTACATAATATATATATATATATATATATATATATATATATATATATATTTGTTTATTTATTTTTAATTTATTTATGAGAGAGGGAAAGAGAGAGAGGTAGCTACATTATTCTAGTGCTTGCAATATATTATTCATAAAAGGTCAATAAGAGCGTGTGTTCGAAGACTTGGCACAATCAAAGAAGGACTTTTAATTCATCACATACAGATATCGACCTATATTCTGGCCATTATTGATGCTGGGAATTATTTTTAGTTCTTCAGGGACTAATGTGTTTCTGATAATGCCTACTAAGCGAATCTCTTGGCTCTCTTTCAAGCCTAAGTGGTTGCACCTTGATATTAATAAGACAGCTGCTTTATCCTTCATACCTCATCCAGGCATTCCTGAGAGGCCAGAAGCTTCAAAAATGTGACTAAATCTTCCCACGTGGAGTTCATGGAGTAACAGTGAACTTATGTTCCATGGATGCTCTCCTGCACTTTGCTATACTGGATTTATGCCTATTAGATTCTACACTATAAACAACTAATAAAAGTACACAACAAATCAGTAAATATGTCAAAGGAAAAACAGTCCTAGACTTAGAAAAAGTGCACAATGGAGAATACATTTATGAAACAATTTATGTAGTGGTGAGAATCGCTAGGCTATATTCAAACAAAATATACATGCACATGGAAAGAAAATAAACAAATGATTTGAGAGTAGCTTTAAAGCACAATGATTTCAGGCTCGAAGTTGAGGTCAGTGGTCTGCTACACTTTTATCCCTAAAGACTGCTTATTCACCAGCATAATGAGTGCGGAGTGAGACCACATCCCTCAAACACACACCCTCCTTTCATTGCTTTATGCACGCTAAAATCATTCAGGCTAAAATGTCCTGCACATTTTAATGCCTCTGAGTTACAACTCAACAAATGCTTTACTGTGCTTCAGTAACACTGCCCATATTAACAAGCTGTTGAAATAGAGTCTTGGGCATTGTGGAATTACACATAATTCTGACCGCATAAAACCACAAACAAGTACAAATACACAAGTCTCAGTTGTACAAACATTTTAAGTTACTATAATTCCTACATTGAACCCCCTACCTTACTCCTAAGTCTACAAGTTACCTGAGTGTCACCTTGTTTACCTCATAGTAAATACTCTGTGGTCCACATTTACGTACCGGCATGAAAGAGTCTTTTTCTGATGTAATAGCAGACATTACAAATATTCCTCTCTTTTGGCATGCACAAGGTAAGCAAAAAATATTTGTACTCCATACATGACATTTTTACAAAAAAATCACATTCTGTAGCGTATGTATAATAAAGTGTCCAGATTTTTTTCCTCATTATTCATAAACCTAATATATATTTTATATACTATCTAATAGTAATAATCACTGGAGTGCTAAAAGCCTTATTGGCTTTGCGATCAATCAGTATAACCACAGAATGTAAAACATAATGACTTGTAATAAGTGGCTGATTACACAGGCTTTGCCATTCACCAAGCACTAAAAGTGACAGAGACACATGTGAGAATGGTGACAACTCCAAGAACACATCAGATGTTTCACAGCAAGCAATGACTCCATGTCCCGCCAGATGCCTGAGGAACTCGACTGTCTGCCTGCCAGTTGCTAGAGAGTAGATGATCTTACCATATTTACGTAAGAATTAGAGCTAAGTCACATTTCCTTGCATACACACAGTCACACACACACACACACTTAAGAGCAAAAAGACTTTTCATTATAAGGAAAGGTTCAACCTAGTTTATGGACAAGTATGCTTAATTGTTCTAAAAACAGATTGTGAAAATGCTGGATTTCATTCTTAAATCATTCAGCCTTTCAGGAAGGCACATGTGGAAGCCTATCGTCCTCTACATTCCCCTGTTTAGATCAGAAGGTTAGCTGGCTTCATGGTTTATAACAAACTTGTGTTTGAATCATGTGGCTTTGAAAGAAAACAAAAAAAACCTCTACACATCCCCTCAACATCACAGGCAAAGCTCTAAACAGTGCCACAGATCTTTTGATTTCTTTGAAAATAGAATAGAATAGCCTTTATTTGTCACATATACTTTTTCCCAGACATTATTTCCTACAATTTGTAATAATGAAAAGAAGCAATAAACAAGTGACCATGTTTCTATGGCTATAAATATGACAACAATGTACAAAAATGACTAGTTTATTATAGCTTCTGGAAAGATGAATAAAAAAAAACATTAAAGAGCTTTGGTATTTAAATTGCACCCTTTAATGCTATTTCTTTAAAGCAGGCCTACATTGCACCATGGGTGTTTTAACACAGGAATGGAATGTTCCCTCCATGGGCTGTCAGAGATGTTTGTAGCACTTTCTACCAGTAAAAACAATAAAAGCAATTGCTGTGGCAGGCTACAAATAATTCAAACTTGTCCCAATAGCACCAGAAATCAACACAGACATAAACAAAGCTGTGAGAGGTAAGAATGTAGTTGTAGTTGTGTGTGACTGCTCTCTAAAAAACATTCCAAATGGAAAACATGAGCCTGATAAAAAAGCTACAGTCCTCCACCGCTGAGATCAAGTTTTCAGCGGAAATTCTACAAAGCCAGTGGCTGGACATAAGCACCGTTATCTTTCCACAAAAGACATCCAGGTGTTATTTTCAGTCACTGGCCTCAGCATGGAATAAATCATCACATACTATCCATTCCCTCATACTGTCCAAAGAATTCCAAGCCCCTAAAACACACACACACACACACACACACACACACACACGCACACACCCATCCACACTTTCACACATGCTCATGTCAAACTGTACTGGTATTACTGGGAGGTACTCAGGAAAAAGGAATGGTGGGAGGTACAGCAGTGGTCGCCTCTTTCCTGATGAGAAGCGAGACAGCCATTCTTCTACGCAAGCAAATGAACAGGAGATGAGCATGCAGAATGAAATGATAAAAGAAAGGGGAAAATACAAAGCATTGACTTACTAGTGCTGCAGGTCGGTGGCTGTTTCCAAGGGAGTGAAAGAGGGGGCACTCTGCAACAAACCAAACAAAGAAGTCATTGATAGCTCCACTGGATCAACTCTCCTGGTAGTTAGAAAAAGACAGGGCACGTTAGTCAGGCAAATTCACAGACGCCTCTGACTCCAGTCTCCTATGCTTAACGCTCAAAGTTGTAATGTCCTGTGGACGATGTGTAGCCTGGACAAGCCAGCGAGTATTTTGGCCCGCATGCAAGTTAGGCGCAAAACAAGCGGCTGGAAGTGAGGGGTGGGGTTAGTGAGCAGTCTGTGGGGAGGGGGCTGTCAGGAGCTCAGCCAATCAGCTCCAGCCTCTTACTCTAGCCTCTCTATTGTCTGGTACGGAGTCATTCTCATTATGGGCTGACCAGACTGGCAGACAATTAACCAGCTGGCGTGGGCAGGAAGCCAAATTACATGGACTGACATACACACACACACACACACACACACACACACACACACACACACACACACACACACACACACACACTTCTACACATATACGTGTGCAAAATAGTATGCAATGCCTAAACCCATATCTGACATCCTGTACATATGCGCAGAGGTGTCATTAATAGTGTGCAAAAGGAAGTTTTCCTCTGGCTGCACTTGTTGGCACATGTGCCGGGCCAATAACGTGTGGGTGACTGTTATTACCAGGCAGCAAATCCAAACGGAAGAGAACAGACAGCCACTCAGCAGGGCTTGTGCGCTTTGAATGGTTTAGCGCCAGCTAATTTTAGGCCACTGTTTCTGTTGCTTTTCCCCCAGCGGAACATCACAGGGCACAAAAATAACGCACCTCAGGATAAAAAAGCATCTGTGGTTTTGAGACGATGATTACCCAATTGTGACCCGCTAATGTACCTTTTGGAGGAAAATGGCTTATGTGTTCACACAGCCCTGGATACACGTTCCTCCTCGAACCAACATGTAAATAGATGGACCCTGTGCTGACGCCTGTCTCAACCGTTGCTGGGGCAAGAAAGGTCACAAATAACCTTTGGATATGAATGTCGAGCTTTGTATTAGAATTTCAATCTGGCAGGTCTAAAGACTCTTCTATTTATAAACCCACATGCTCCAGAAGCTTCATTCTTCAAGGGCAACTGATACATGTACTCAGATCAGTGGAAAAGGGCTCTCCTGTTCCTGTTCTATATGTCCATTTTGTTCATAGTAAATGAGGGACAGGACATACTCTTGGAGCATGAGTTTTTAATCAAGATCAGTTTTGGTGCAGGAATAACACAAACAGGAAGCATGCATAAATGCCTTATCTGAAACAGTCAAGTGCTATCAAGATACAGAGATATAACAAAAACAGAGAGTAGACGAGAAAAAAGGGAAAGCAAATTATATTATGTCTTTCTTTCATTATGACAACTACAATAAATATAAATCTGTTTTTTTCTATCAATCTATAGTTGTTATTACTGAAAAATAAAGCTCTGGAGGTTGTGTTGCTTTTCACATGATGAGTCTGTTTAAGCCATAAAAAGTCCTTTATACCTAATTATTTGTTATAATATTAAAGCCTGATGTTCAATAACTATAAATGAATGAAGAGTAAAACAAATACTCATTTATCAACGTGGTCTAGAATATAAGAAAGTAATATCATTCGTCACCTAGTTCTATAAACATTTATCTATTTAAACTGAATTTCAACTTTCACCTTTGATTATGTAAGCCAGAGGCTGACCAGTAATGCAACAAATGCAAGTAGGATCACAGGCATTTATTTAAAATCTTGAGCCAAACAACACTAAATAGCTCATTATCCTTTTCTTTTAGGATGCCAAAGTGTCTATAACCCCAGTATATTCGTATTATTTATTTTAATATAGTTTTACTCACTCCAGTTTTTAATATTTACGCTTGTTTATAGTTACAATTATCATTATAGTCCTTCCATGAAATAATCTGGATCCTGCTCTCACTTATACTGTAAGCTGTCATTTCCTTTCAGTCCTTTACTCTAGAGAGCCACATTACCAAGCAAGCTCCAAGACCTATGTCCTAAAAATTGTTTTTTTTTTTATCTCTCCCATGTTTGAAAACATGGGAGAGATTTAACATTTTTACATTTATTGCTGAGACTAGAGATTCCTTTTAAACCTACTGCATTAATGCTTCCTACTAGAATGCTTAACCATTTTAAGAAACACAAAAATTCAGCTATGTTCAATCATAGCTGAAGTACGTAACTATGTGTATGAGTATGTTTACAATGTGACTGTATTTACAAAACATACAGTATAAATAATAAAGATGGAGCAGAGTGAATCATTGAACCATCTGTAAGGTGATTTATTGAAGCGTGAGAATCGGAAAGCTTTTAAATGAACTGACTAATATGATACGCGATCACAAGAAATCTGTTTTCTGTCTTTGACTTAGAAGAGAAAGTAAAACCATCTTTCCTAATGCGGTACTTTCCGAATTTCCTAAATTTCCTACCTTCCAAACAAATGTAACTGTTTCTCCTGAATCAATTCAGCTTTGCAAGACTAATTATAAAAGCCCTTTAAAATTGGCTTGTATTGCTACTGGAATCTGTATGTTTTCTTTGTTTTACAAGAAAAAGATATTAATGTTTATCTATGTGTGGCCTTAGCAGTCTCCTTAAGCTCTTCTAGTTCTTGTAGAATTTCACTCAGCAGGAGGTAGGAAAAATTAGCTACCGTTTAACAGTGCCTCAGTATCAGTGGGGGAGGGGTTACATTTTCTTTCCTCTGTCTATCAAGACTAGTCAGTGGAACAGTGTGTTAACATTGTCTGTTTTCATGTGCCTCTTTCCTAACAGGTGTTGCAGATGACTCAACAAAATTTACTACTTTTCTGCTATATAAATAGAACGAGTGAACAGCGTCATGCACAGGCATCATGAGGAGAAGCCATGATTTCATCTATGAAATAAGCTTAGTTAACATCGTACATATTCCTCTCTATGAAATTACCTGTACACTTTACCAGCTGGAACACTATAAATAGACCGGATCTGAAATAGCCGTAACATGCCACAGAAAAGAAAACAGGGCCATCATGGGGAAAGGGGAGGGAGGATAACAGATGATGGTAAACATGACGACTAGCCTCGGGTTGCACAGCACAGCAGGGGGGTGAGTGCGTCTGTGACACTACTCTGTGAGTCAGTACAAGGCTACAGTCATGCTTCTCAAACATAAGCACCAAGCACCAACAGGTGTTTGCTCTAAATGAAGTGTCACCCAATCTATCAATGTTGGTAGGCTAAGCATCCATATGGTATACACTGTATACCTTTCTTCATGTCTTGATAACCTGTTCAATTAACATGCCACTCATTTATCACAGCATTTCTGATACATATACATCCCGTGTTAATGACTCTACGACTAACATGCAAGCATGGACAAATGATAAATCCATTAAACAGCCCACTAACACATTAATTCCTGCCCAGGGTCCTGTTTCTTCACCTTGAAGATGAATTGACTAAGCTAAAATGGCAACTAAAACAATGTAATAACATATAACCAGTTGTTAGCTAATGTCCATTAATAAGGACTATAATAGTTATCCTCTACTGATATCCGCTATCATGTTTGTGTCCTTGACAAACAGTAAGCAAGTCATTAGTTAATAATTTGGCCGTGAACTGCTGTTTTCTCACCTGCAGAAGCGGCTTTCCACTGTACTGTTTCTTTTTAACCCCCCCGAATGGTGAAAAGTTTGTCTGTCATACTGTATGTGCATGATAATTAATACAGTTCTCAAAATTCTTTCCAGCATTAGCCAAGCCTGTGCATCAACCATGTGAAGTGCATTATTCTTTCAGACGTCTTCGGGCATCAAGGCAGGACACACCCAGTGCCAATCCATCACAGGGCACACACACTCACATTCAAACACACAGTCATTCACTAGGGTCAATTTTTCCAAGGTGCCAATCAACCTACCACAGGAAGAGCATGCAAACTCCACACACACGGTGGAGACGGGAATCGAACCCCCCAACCGTGGAGGTGTGAGGCAAATGTGCTAACCATTAAGCCACCATATCCCCATTAAACTTTTTAAAAAATATTGGGCCAGTCTTTTGGTTAAATTTCCTGCTTTGGTTGTGGAATATAACGTGTATATAGAAAAATAACAACTCATCACATCTCTTTCCCCATGTATTTAGAAATCTTCACATTCTGGTCTTAATTAAGGGTTTGTGTATAACTTCTGTCAATAAAACAGCATTTAAACTTTGATATTAGATTTTGATAGGTTTGGAATTATTTGGTCATAACTAAATTTGGTCTCTTTCTGACTCAAGCTTACTGGCTCAAATAATGTAATTCAGGGTATCTTGATTCACCAGAATATGTATCTTCCTACTATCTAGGTCCATAATTGGGAAAAATCTGCTAGCTCCAAACATGGCACATGTTGTCAGGAAGAACTAGATTGCCCGATCAGGACATGGTTGTGTTGTCTGGGCCATGAGTGACTCAGAGCTGAGGTTATAGATTGCACTGGTGACAGGCCGGTGTTAAATACCAAATGTCTGAGCAAATAAGAAGGAAACATTACATCATACATCAGTATCGGGTTGCAGTCCTGGACAGCTGGAGCCTAGAAGGATTTGGTGATTTCCCTCTTTAAAGTCACCCCCGATTTACCTCACCACAGACCATACTTAGTGACTTGTCTTAAAACATTGCTATTTCTGTGGCTCTTTAATGGCTCTATAAACCCCTGTAAGGTAATTCAAGGTAAATGTGTGGCAACATGGACTGATTAGATATTCAGTTTATCCTTTAGATACCTAAATTAAAGGTAAAATCCCTGATTTTCAACTCGGAAGACTTTGTTAAATAAGTCTCCCACATTCTTGCAGCTATCGGTAATCTGCTCAGAGGAAATACTAGCGTTTTTTGTAAAATAGCACTCATTGATTTTTAAAAGGGATTAGAAAAAATAAAACATATGGACGACCAGCATCCAATAAGACAACGGTGTTGTCTGTCACAGGAAACATTTCTTGCACTAGCGTTTTTTCTCAGTGTTTGAAAAACATCAAAGGTCAGAGAAACTCTTTTTTTTGTGCATGAAATTTACATGACTTACTAATGGTTTTCCTTACTTGAGTTTCTAATCATGGAGTGAAAAGCACTACATCCTGATCACCTTGGGGTTTATTATAGGACATGTCACTGTGCCAAAGTGCGGACCAGTGTGCTATCAACTCACAGGTGCTGAGTTGCTGACAACGCTGAACAGGCACACTGGCATTGAAAGCCTAGTGACAGCCTTTTCTCCCAAATCAAATGCAAGCCTTGTATTTTGGTAGGTCACAGGCTTACTTTTCTCTACCTTCAAGGACAGACAAATCAGCTACAGTAGAAACCATTAAAGCCTAATAATTACAAGGTTGGTGACATCCTAGTGGAAGGTCATGGCAGAATGGTCAAAGCAGGTGCTATAAACAATATAATATTCCTTTCGATTACATAGTAGGCGAGAGTTTAGCCAACTAATTCAATCCGAATCCAGCCTGCAATGAAGAATTATTCAGAGATAAACTTTCAGACAATGACAGTGAATGAAGTTGGTATCTTAGTGGTTATGTTCCAGTCCTCTGGACTGGAACATCTCAGGTTCCAATCCAACCATCACACTGCTACTAGTGGGCACTTGAGCAAAGCCCTAAGTTGTTTCCGGATGTTAAAAGAAAAAGCACAAAATAGTTTCTTTAAAGCACAAAAAACTTAAGCTTTGTTGTGTGTGTAAGGGTTTAATGAGTTCTTAGAATTATTACTAAAAATAATGCAGAGGCTAAGAAGAAAGTATACAGTTCATCAGGTTGTTTGTCTCTATGTGCATAAACAGTATGTTTAAATTAGGCCTGCTAATGTTAAAGTGCTATCTGTTGTGCTTTGTGTAGTTGCTAGTAAATCTGCTAATTATCTTTTTGTAGAATAAACTGAAATCATCAAAAGCCAATCTATCGAGAAGTAGAAGAAATCAATGTGTTAAATTCATCAAGCCATAAATCATGACCATATGAAGCGAGAAATATTTCAAAATCAGCTCACTGCTCATAGTCATTTCTGCAAATGTTTGTAATATAACATAAGTCATGATATGATATTTGAAATACCTTCTCAACAGTCATATAGTGTTGTTAGAGCCGACTATTTGTTCTCATGAGTTTCGGATGTTTTCTAAAACGGCTTCCAGTAAATCAGACGGCAAAAAATGACAAAGTCCTGTGTTTGGGAAAGCCAATGGCTCATTTTCTAAAGGACCACTACTTTTAGCCTGATTTAACTCATATAATTCAACCCGCCAGATAATTACAAAGTACTTTCTAAGTTGAAGTGGGTGTGTTTAAGAAGGGTAAACACTAAAATCTGTAGTTCCATGATGAGGACTGCACTGACAATTCTCATGCTGTAATATGAAAGAAATTCAAGTTTATCTTTTACTCCAGTTGCATTACATTTTGTTTACCCTATAACCATTATTCCTGTTTCGTCGAAATAATAATCATCTAAATGATAAAGTAAATACCACATAGTAAATTTCTGAAATAGCAGCACATATGTGATAGACTTAGTTCAGTTTTAAGATATCCTTATAGTTATCCTTATAGTTTATTACTGCATTCAGGGTCAACGGGAACATTATCTACATTAATTATGCATCTTGCTGGTCAAATTCAGTATCCAGAGATGGGTCATTTGATCAAAATCAAGTGAATTAGATGCTTGTTTATCAGTCATGATAAAACAACATCTCCTTGGACATATGTTGTGGAAATGTCTAGGCCTTGAGAATGAGAGACATCATCAGGCAGTTGTGTAAAAGACACAGACGTTGATGGGGAGATGAAGCCATTATTACACAGGGAAATAGGATGAAGAAGGGTAATGGATGTCTTCACAAACAGACACAATTATGCTTGGGGATTACATGCACTGGTTCATAAACTATATGACCAAAAGTATGTAGACACCCAAATATAACACTCATATGCTTTTTGGATATTGCATTCCAGATTTTGGTCTCCTGTTGTTATAATAACCTTCACTCCTCTGAAAAGGCTTTGCACTAGATTTTGGAAGCATGGCCATGGGGATTTGTGATTTGGGATTTGGTATTTGGGATTTGAGTCATATACGGAAGCCTAGGGTGCAGTCAGCATTCCAGTTGATCCCAACAGTGTTCAGTTCAGGGCTTTGTGCAGGTCACACAAGTTCTTACTCACCCAGCTCGGCAAACCATGCCTGGAGATTGTGTTGTGTACATGCTGTAGCATGTTTGAGCTCTTTAGTTCCAGTAATGGAAAATCTAAATATTATAGCATACATAATCATTATTAATTAAAGTGGGCTTTCGTCATTGTGGCAACAGTTTGGGAAAGAATTACACAGTGACAGTAGGGTGTCTACATATTTTTTAGCAATATAGAGAATATGGGTTATGTTTAACACAGCCAACTTACCGTTTTGTCAAACTCCATCTCTGAATAGAATCTATACCACGGTTCATTCTCTAAATCTACATCTTCGGTAGTTAATTCCTGATTTTTGCAAAGGCATGGCCACAAGAAATGGAGGACAAAGAGAGAGAAAGAGAAAGAGGACAGTTCAAAATACAAAGATAATGAGAGGAAATGATGAACTGTACATGACAAGACAGGTAAAAATGTTCCAGTTTCCTGGGATTGCACTAGGCAAGTAAGTCAAATATCTTAGGAGGATGAGACCAACACTACATTGGATTAGGTTTCTGCTAGTCTGAATGCCTGGTTTATATCAGCAGTCATGAGAACAGGAAACAGGAAATAAGCAACTTCTTTAGACAATGCTGTGAAGTGGTGAAGGAAAGAGGCCCTCATCGAACAACCTGTCATGGAATAACAATTCTTTTACTGTGAATTTACTTATGTTTTTACTACTAAAGTATTACAATAGGTGAAAACATTTGCTAATTTAATTAGCATGCATTCTTGGGTAGTTCAATGTTTATAAATATTTATTATTTTATTATGATCATTTATTTGAATTATTCTGTAATTCTTTTTTTTATTGCTTAAAATTAAAGATTTTAGTTTTGTCCTACTGTAGATTGGAGTTAGCGTAAGTACTTTCCTTTGAAATGCTCTATTCTAGCCTTAGTAGTGATCAATGTGATTGAAGGCAGTCAAAAAAGATTAAACAGACCACAATCATCACTACAAAACTATGATTGCAGCCATATGTCATCAGAGGCGTTACATAATAACAGCAGTTCACACTCTGAGTCATGTTTCCAAGGGCCTGAAAGGCAGAAAGAACCGCCTACAAACACACACAAAACGCTGACAGCTGGGAAGGAGGGAGGGAGGCTTGGTTTTCATGGAAAGCTGACACACTTTGCATGCCTGACATGCGTTATTTATTCATGATCTTCCTCACAGCTGAACCAAAGTGTCATCTTTACACTGTCTACCAGATCCACGTTCTTAAACACTTATGGAATTATGGCAGATATAAAATACATTTTATTCTGATCTAAAAGTAAAATGTAAAAACAAAACACAATTGACCTACTTCCTCACTCTCTGGAGGGAGTTATGGATTTTTCAGATAGAAATGGCTCCAAAATGATGAGGTCACGATCTACACAAGATTACCTAGAGGACCAAGACACAGCCTCAGCTGTACCCTTGTAAGCAAGGCAGGGAAAAAAATACAGCCCCTAAGAGTGTCACTGCATCATGCACAAACTCGCCAGCCGAGTCAAGCTTAAGCACACACACACACAAACACACACACACACACGCACACCCTAACACACGCACGAACACAGAGCGCATCGTACCGGCCTCTCCGCCCTCAGCACAGACGACTTCCCTGGCTCGTAGTCGAAGATGCTCCTGGGCTCAGCACGATACTTCCTGGTGTCCACCTTCTTGTCAGGGGGCTCCCACTCGTTTCTGCAGGGGACGAAAGCAGGAAAGAACCAATCCTTGGTGAGGAGATGGGGTTGCCATGGTGACCAACAAGGGCGCGTTCTGCTTGAGCATCCTCATGTTTTCAATATGAATGGATTCTCTTTAAATGCCACACATTTTATTCAGCCGCTGCATTTCTGATGATGGATCACAGTAATGGAATTTGAGAAATGATATTGTGTGCTTTGTAATGGCTTTGGATAATATTTGTAGGAATATATGTAGTTCATGTTTACGTTCTGCTGGGGTTGACCCATTTTCATTTTTTATGATAAATTTAAATGGGCTTGGCGCAGTTTCTCGAACAAATCTTATTCATCTTGAATAGCTTATTTCTACAAAAAAGAACTGGCTATTATTGGATGTGTAATATGGGTGTATAGAGATCAATTTCTTTCGATAATTAGTACAAAAATGGCATACATCCATCTGAGAAGTAAATACCGTAAATTCCGGACTATAAAGCGCACCTGGATATATAGCCGCATCTGCTCTATTTAAAAAAAAAAACCAAAAAAATTCATAAAAAAGCTAAAAAAAAAAACCAAAAAACATACAAGCCGCATCCTAAATAAGCCGCACCTGCATACAAGCCGCATCCGCTTTTGAATTGTAAATGTACATGTATGTACCTAAATAGATCCTTTCCTAACCTGTATTTTAACACGGTGTAACGGTGGACGCTGCACAGAGACGCGGAGATCCGGAATTCATACAAAACAGGATTTATTAGAATAAAGAACTCAGGAGACGCCGCTCATACGGAGCGGCCAGACAGGCTAGGGAGCCTTGCGCTCTGCGCGCCGTGGTACCGGGAGTACCGAGAGTACAGGAGTACCGGAGAGCAGGAGTCGGGAACAGACAAAGGTCGGGAAGGCAAAAGTGCATATAGACAAAGGTTAGGCATAAACATATATCGAGCGTCCGTGTCCGCGACGTCCGTGTCCGCGACACTAGGTATGTGCTACGAGCCCGGACGGGGATTGTAGGTTGAACCGGGCTTATATCGGGAGAGGGAAAATCAAGAACCGCTGAGGCTGTATTGTGTGTGTGTGTGTGTGTTTGTGTGTGTGTTGTGTGTGTGTGTGTGTGTGTGTGTGTGGGGTGTGTGTGTGTGTGTGCGTGTGTGTGTGTGTGTGTGCGTGTGTGTGTGTGTGTGTGTGCGTGTGTGTGTGTGTGTGTGTGTGTGTGTGAGTGTGTGTGGTGTGTGTGTGTGGTGTGAAAAGCGTGTGTGTGTGTGTGTGTGTGTGTGTGTGTAGGGGAAAAGAGCAGGGGAGGAGAGAGCACTGAGCAGAAACTTTACTGATTAAAACGGGACAGAACCAAGAGAAAATAAGCCGCTATTTACCTTCATTTCTCCTGTATTTATCTTCATTTCTCCTGTGTGTGAAATCACGTCACCTTAACCTTGTAAAGATAAAGTTTGTCCTCCTTCTATCCGCTTCTACCCACTTATATCTGATAAAGAGGAACTAGCGCATTCTTCTTCTTTGCATTTATTTTGTGTTAGTTTTGATTCTAATTCTTCCGGTTAGAGCCCCTAGCGGTCGGGAAAAAATCTAATCCGCAGAATAGCCTCCCTTTAGCATATTAGCCGCCTAGCTCGGGAAAAAATCTGCAGAATAGCCGCACCTTATTATTAGCCGCATGGTTCAAAACCTAGGAAAAAAGTAGCGGCTTATAGTCCGAAATTTACGGTATATGAAAAGGCCTGAATTTTTATTTGTCATATGCCATGTAAAAACTAAATACTCACATTTTTGAGATAGTATTCATATGGATTACAAGTAAAATATAAAATCACTCTACCTTTCCGGTCGTAGAGAAGATGTTCGAGTTGGCATCGACACTCTACGCCTCGACTGCGCACTGCCCACGTCTACAGCACTTTTAGACCTAGGAACACTTCGTCCTGGACAACAAAGAATCGAAATATTTTTACAATACACAAAGAATTATAGAACCAGACCCCAATAAATGTAAAAACACCGCAGCTCAAAATATTGTCAAAAACAATTATGCAATTCTCAAAAACAAATATTTGTACATCTATAAGTTCTTCTATATTCTAGGAATATAAGCAAAAGCCCATTTACCGTAGTCATCCATATGGGAAGCGCTGTCATCTGAAAAAGATATGAAAATCAGCACTGGTAAAGAAGTGTCATCTATCAGTGTTCATTTACATAGTAATATTTATTTTTATTTATATTTACAGAGACAGGATATAAATACAAATAATAAGATAATAATAATAATAATAATAATAATAATAACAACAACAATGTGGCGTGTAGCTTGAGGAAAAACAGAATTGCTGATACTGCCCCATCAGTTTTCTATAACGGCATGTCCTGAAATGTTTAATTCCAACAACAGAAATAATTGTTAATTAAAGTGTAGTTCCATTTAAATGGTGTGAAACATTCAGACAGCAAGGTAATTTCTGATTTCATTTGGATTCTGTCATGTCTGTCGACTTGCCATAAATTTATTAGGACTCAGAATTTGTCAGAACTTAAGAGAATAATTTTCTTAACAGAAATATATGTTTAAAATAATAATAATAACAATAATAATAATAATAATAACAATAATCATTTTAAAATACAGAAATGTGCCACAGTGCTTCTCAGTTTCTTTTTTTTTTTAATTGTACATAGTAACAAATTGCAGTAAAACTTATTGCACTGGGCCCAGGTCTTAAATTTCAGGTCAAGTCAAGCCAGTAGATGGTGATGTTTCACAACAAGTAAGTAACAAGCTCTGTTAACCCCTGGACCTACTACCCAGGTTACAAACAACAGTTAATATTTCTTTGTGCACTTCTTACCCACAGCTGCCTGTGATTTGAGCCATCCACAGGCAACAGTTATTTCCAATCCATTAGTCCGGAGTGTTTCAATAATTTAAAAGAGCACTTCTCTAAAAGCAATGCCATCTAAAGTGCTGCAGAAGCATTAGTGTGCTGATACTGGATGCAAGAATCAATCTGTGCTTTTTAAATACACTATAATATCCTCGACATCATGACAACTCTTCAGAAATAATGGCTCACCTTGAAAGATGAACAGATCGAGTGCTGTTTACAATATAATTTTACTGACACCAGGTCATTGTGCATAATTGTTGAGGGGAAACCGCATGGTAATTTATGAACATTTGACTTGATGGATTTAACCTATAATGATGATGGAGCTGCTACAAGTGGAAGAAACCAGAAAAAGCTTTTGGCCTACAGATGATGTTAGCGCCATCTAGCTTACTTCGGAGTGAATAGACTGCCAAATGAAAAACGCAAATGCAAAAAGTGTTCTATTGTCAGGATTTGATTGAAAAATCCCCTTTAGCACTTCATGGTTTGTCAGTAGATGCTATAAAATATTTACCATTGATATAGAATATTTTTTTTTTAAATCAACATTTTAACAATGCTAAAAGGATCACAATCACAATTGCAATAATAACAATAATAAAACATTCAAACTTTTTTACAATTATTGCAATCCATTACTATGTACTGTACAAATCTACGTAAAAAGAGTTCCTTTTAGGTTCTTTAGATGGTTCTGGCTTACTATAAACAGTATCCAAAATGTATTCTCATATGATCAGTAAACGCAAGTTTGAAAAATGGAGGAAAGCACATGGTAGATGACAAAGGGCATGAGCACCTACCAAGCAGAATGTGATGGAAAAAGTTGAGATGGTTACATTGAGCAGATGTAAGCGCTAAGATGAGTTAATGGTACCTCGGGTTTTGAGTGGCCTGTCATAGCTCTCTGGGAATATGTAGGTGGGACGGTATGGATTTTCCTCAACGATTTCTGAATAGGGTGGATGACAAAACACACACTGAGGAGGATGTGTACACACAAATGCACAGAGAGAAATGCAGCGTGAGCCTGGACTCATACACACAATTTCATACACCCTGATGCAATGAAAGATACAAAACAGCAGTCATGCTTATTAAAATAAAAGCTTTACCTGGGACTCTGTGGATTTGTTTGAACATGTTCTTGTACCAGTCTTTGGACTTCTCTGTGTTCTATAAGATATTATTGACATTAATAGAGACATAATAGACATTATTAACAAAAGAATTGATAATTGGTCCTGCTGCCACATCATTTAAATATCAGGCAGGATTTTTGAAATTCAGTGAGGATTGACGTTCCTACCCGGACTGGTACTCGGGGCTTCTCCACTGGGACAGGGGATGCTGGGTGAACAGTTATCATCATTCTTTTGCTCTCCATCGGTGTAGAGGATCTTTCAGTATCTTCAGGTGGAGGACAGTTTTCTGTCTCATTCGAGGCTTGATCACACACTCTGTCCTGCTGCTCTACAGCATAAGTATCGCCTGTCAGTACACATGGTTAACAATCAAAAATAAAAATGAATACAATACACACAAGTAGCTTTTATATATATATATATATTGTATACAGATGGTATAATTATATCAAACTAAAAATCTCTCCCTTTATTAAAATTATTGATATTTTACTCTGGAAATTATTCTTTTAACATTCATTTCTGTTATTTTTTCAGTGGTTGTTTTTTTAAATATGGTACGTCGCTAGTTTTAGAAGTAACTCATGGTTTTGGTTGCTTTCCATATAAACTGGTTTAGGTTACATAACGGTAATATGCATCTATATATTGAATAGCTCATGTCTGTTTTAAATGCATAGCTAGTAGGCCTAATTCGGGGAAATTTAGGAAGTGGTTTGAGTGGTTTCTTATTAATAAAAGGCATCTATCATCTGTTTTATATTCCATCCTAACATTACAAGCAGTAAGCACAGATAAAGAAATTATACTGCATAGTTATACTGTATACATTTCTGTACCTGTTCCGAGCTGCAGCAAAAAAGAAGTTGAATATTCACTGCTGTTTGGTATGCACGCAGACGTCACAGTGGCTGGTGATGGGAGATCACTGAGAGTTAAGCTTAATGGACACTCGGCCTACAACCATTAAAAGAGAATAAGAATATATAAAACAAGACTACCTATATATAAGCGTCATTACAGCAGGATGATAATCATTCATTAGTATGTTAGTTCAAAACATATACAAAGTTAGGAGCTCTAAAAACAACTTTCTACCGCTATCCCTTGTTTCTCTTATTTTCATATCTATTAAATAATAGCAAAATAATACAACAAATAACTATGCACACAAACTCAGGTCATTGGTTACAACTTTTCATGTTAGACCAAGTTCACTTAATACAAACTGGAATAAAACCATTCAACTGAACAGCATTGATTTTATGCTGACTTACCTGTGTTGTAGCTTTAATGACTTGGTCTGAATTTAAATCAGCCCCAGGGCTATTTAGCCTTTTCTCTGCCAAATTCGTTTCTGTGGCATCCCCATTGACTACTCTGTGGCATTCACCTAAAAACAAGTCACACACTTTAAAATTTAGAAAAAGGTCTGTAAATCTGCCAGAACCCTTTTCAAGTCTAACAAGGTATAAACATGAAGCAATGCCACCTAGACTTGGCACTAACCCTGTTTTGCTTTCAATACTAACCACAAAACTATGCCAGGAGAGAGCTGTTTATCCTCAATTAAACGAATCGCCAGTCCAGTCAGGACTGAGTAAAAGGTCTTCAGATGCTAATTTCCTACAGCTGGGAACAGCGATTCCCGCACAATCTGTGAACTTTGTCATTAGAACAAGGGAGCCTTTGACTCCACTGTAAGAAGTGTTTGTTTCTTTGGCCTTTTTATTCCAGCACAACAATTAAACCATCTCACCCATGTCTTGGATGAAAGCCAGCATAGTTTCTAATACTCTGATAGCCAATAAACACACTGCACAGCAGTCTCGGCCTCATGTGGGAGTTTAGACAAAAGTTCTCTTTGATGCACCCCAGTAAATATGGGGGCTCATGGAAAGATATTTGTGCTGCTGAGCAACCAAGTTGGCACTCACACAACGATGTGTGTGTTCCATATCAAAACATGTTTATGAGTGCTCACTGAGACATCAATAATTAAATTACTGATTTTTTTTAACTGTAACGATATGATAAGCATTTATAAACACAAACACACTTTTTCTGTGCCCATTAATATATTAAGAAACAACTTTTTACTCACTCTTAGCTGCATTCATAACCTGTTCCTGGGTGATACAATCTCCATCATCGACATGCACTAACGTTGCTCTCAGAGTGACAGCTCCCTTCCCCTTACACACACGATTTGGATCCAACTCTTCAGATAATTAACAGAACAAGACAAAGAAAATTGTGGTTTGGGTATTAACATTTAAATGCACACATTGTGACAAGCTCCATATTTGAGGCAGTTTCTGGCTTCTAATACCATGTAGTAAAGTGTACATTATTATAATGCATTTCAGACTGACTGGCACTCATCATAGGAGATTATCATTATTTTGTACAGTGGTGATCTGGTTCACTCAATTCAAATACTAGTGAACACTATGGTCTGAAAAAAGTTCACATGACCAAGTGTTTCAGAAAATGTTGAAAATGAATAACATTTATAAATGATATAAAAAATAAATGAAAAGAGTCTCAAACAGACAAACAAGCAATGAGTACTTAAAATGTAGAACCACTGTATTATTTTAAAGTTTTAGTCTTAGTGTACCAAAATGTAAGCTGTTATTTCTTCTTCTTCTTCTTCTTCTTTTGGCTAACAATACCTTGTTGGTAACCTGAGCCTTGACAGATCCTATATGGAATTTAAGTTTTGATCTGCATATATGATTTGGCACATATGACCGGGGCTTGGGACGATCATTAAGAGGCTGGTGCAACCCTAATGGTTATATTTATAACCTTAAACCTTAAGCTTATATTTCAATTTCTATGTTTATTCTTACATGTGTTTGAATGGTTTCAAAAAGTAGATAGATATAAGTGGTGATTGAATATCCTTTTTGAAATAAATGTTAAATTCTACTGCAATTGCGTTCACATCCAAAGATCGGAATAATTATTAAGTAAAATTCACACACAAGTTTGCCATCCCTTAGCAAAGCTTGTACTTGTTTTTTTTCCACTGAACTGGTGTTGTGTGCCGCTTATCTAACCTTGACTGTAGAGATAAACTCTAATTACGCAGCCGGTGTTTGTTATGTGTAAAGGTCGTCTCACCAGTGGGCATCAGATCTGGAGAGCTCTTCATGGTCCTTAGAGGAGTGATCCGAACTGCCGAGACACTTCGTGGACTGTTAATGAGTGGATGTGCTACTTAAAAAAAAGAAATAAAACAAATTATAAATAAAATAAGTGAGAAGGTTTATATTTCTCATTGTGTTCAGAAATTATACTGTATCATGTGGTCTTTTTTACTTTGGTCTGGTGGATTAGAGTATCAAATATGGATGTGTATCAGTAAATGTATACGACAGAAGTCAAAAAGACCATTTCAGATCCTGTTTCAGTACATTAGAGCCTGAATGTGAGGAAGTTCCTGGTATTACATACTGTTTTTGATTCACTCCCATAAAATGATTGCTGACATGATACAGCCATCTTATAGTCTCCCTTTTTTAAAGTCCTTCAGTCCAATGGGATATGAAATGAAAATCATTTTTATGGGTCAGGAATGAAAATGGCAGGATTTTGCACTCCATTTTCTACAGGACAAGGACAAGGACACGTAATGGTAAAAACCACAAAATTTGGTTTTGCTATTTATGTGCAAGGGGATAAGGGTGAGTGAGCAGAGATGGATGAGGTAAAGGAAACAGCAGGGAGGAAAGGGAGGACAAAGACAGTCTCAACAATAGAGTAGTCCAAGGGGAGAGCACAGAGAGTGTCAATGTGTGTTTGCTCACTGACTACAGCAAGAAATCAACCGGCTGCCGGAAAATATGGGTGTATCACAATGCTGCTGTTTAAACAAAATGTGCTGGATGTGTATAAAAATAACCATTAAGGAAAAGCTGGGATACCACAATTTGTCAGATTGTTGAAGCATTTTTTAACCTTTTTAAATACATTCTAAATATTTGTTACTTGAAAATATTATGTTCATTAATAACACAGCAGATGCTACTCATCTGGCATGTAATACAATTAAACAACAAACACTAAAATAATAATAATAATAATAATAATGTTTATTTATTAACAATAAAGCCCTCTGTTGAGGGCTGCTAGGTCCCTGTATGCACGGAGCAGGAGTTTAGTTTGCATTGCTAAGGCTGCCCTTTGTCACCGGTTCTGTTCATTATTTTTATGGACAGAATTTCTAGGAGCAGACAGGGGCTGGAGAGAGTCCCTGCTTTTTGCCGATGATGTTGTCCTGTTGGCTCCATCAGGCCAAGACCTTCAGCATGCACTGGGAAGGTTTGCAACCGAATGTGAAGCAGCTGGGATGAAAATCAGCACCTCCAAGTCGGAGGCCATGGTCCTCTGCCGCAAAAAGGTGGTTTGCCCACTTCAGGTTGGTGGAGAGCTCCTCCCCCAAGTGGAGGAGTTCAAGTATCTGGGGTCTTGTTCACGAGTGAGGGGAGGACGGAACAGGAGATCGACAGGATGATCGGTGTAGCCTCTGCAGTAATGGGGTCGATGTACCGGTCCGTCATGGTGAAGAGGGAGCTGAGCCAAAGCCAAAAGGCAAAGCTCTCAATGTACTGGTCGATCTATGTTCCTACTCTCACCTATGGCCATGAGCTTTGGGTCATGACCAAAAAGGCAAGATCCCGGATACAGGATGTTTTAGATGCAACACGTTAACTGAGATTCTGCAAATATAAGCAATGAGCTATTTGCATATATTAAGGGTACACTAGACCCTTGGATTGAAAATCAGGACTTGTTAAATTGGTTCGTATACATTTTGCGAATAAACTCAACAAACCTCTGTCTACTTAAAAAGCGAATCCATCTGAACCATCCGATTTGAGAAAAGGCTTTGTTTGGGCAAAGAATTTTGTTTAAGACACCATCATAAGACAGCATCAGTTAATAATTGAACCATTCAAGAGACTTCGGTACATTTTTCAAGAGACCTGTGGACATATTTCAGATGCTCTGTAACGTCACAGATATGAAGGGACTTACCATGGGCTGCATCAAATCCCACCGTGCCCCCTGCTGGAGAGCCCTGTGAATTGAAAGAAGAGAAATCACGCATGGAAAAAAAGAAGTGGATTTCGAAACCATACCACAGCCTATTTGATTGGAGGGAAAAAAGCACTGAACTAGAATTAATATTTTTGGATGTAGTTAATTACACTCTACATCAGGGCTATTCAATTGGAGGCCCGCGGGCCCCGAGAACATTTGTTTCGGCCCTCCAAATAGCCTAGTGTGAAAAAGACATATATAGAATAAAGTTTAGTTTATTTGGAAAACGGCCGTTACAGTTAGAACGTGACATGCGTATGTTCAATACAACACAAGCTGAAGTTGAAGGCAGCGCAGAGCGTGAGTCACGTGACAACGTTATGCGAGTGCTATGAGCCTTAGGTGAGACACAATGACTGACAGAACGACAACAGATGATAACTTTTATTCATTTCTTCTGTTTATTTCTTGCTTCGCATTTTTCCACAAACTCGGAAAATTCAGTGTAAAAACACGTTTTACTGTAGAAAAGCCTACTTGGATATACTTGCAAAAATACAACATATGGGCTCTTATTGCCATTTGTGCCATCACTCATATTGCAAGCCATAACTCTCTACGTGAATACTAAAAGCAATTTTTCATATATTTATCTTCATCTGACAAATACAGTCAAGCTAGCTAAAACAATATAACATCACAGCATCATATGAAAACAATTGGCATAAACCATTTATACCATCTGTTTCCAGATCCTGAACATCACAGACGAGACCACCAAAAGACAGACACCTGAATATTGTAAATGTATAAAAACATTCTCTTCACAGTGATCAACAACCTGTTTTGTAAAATAAAACAGTTAATAAGATTTACTGACACATCCAAAAGCAAGTGTTATTATGAGGCAGCTCGATTGAGAAGAGTTTCGTAAATATGACAGACTACTTATACAGTACCCTTAGTAAAAGCCACACAATTTGACAATTACCAAAACTAACTCAACCTAGAGCAGCCATACATTAAAAAGTGTTTACTGGATCCTTGTAAATATAAAAAGTCAAGCAAAAACCTTAGACACTATGCAATTATAATGAATTTGAAAGTCTTTTATTAAGTAATTACAGTTTAATAAATTGGAATGATTCCAAAAGAGAGATAATGACATCTGTATTCACTGACAGGTGCTGGTGGATTAAAGCTTTAAAGTTTTAGTGGTCATGTAGGGGAGGTGATAGCCCAGTGGTTAAGGTGTTGGACTCTGGACCGAAAGATCATGGGTTCAAACCCCACCACCACTAAGCTGTCACTAGTGGGTCCTTGAGCAAGGCCCTTAACCCTGAATTGCTCAATTGTAAGTCGCTCTGGATAAGAGCGTCTGCCAAATGCTGCAAATGTAAATGTAAATGTAAATGTAGTGTGAATATCTTCTCTAAGTGTGTGTTTCACATGCACTAACACCTCCTGTTCGATTAACTTACCTGTCTGTTGACTATGTTTCCTTTAGCACAACATTATAAAGCGTGGCAATGACTAGTGATTAAATGGGTCTCTATGGGTTTGAGGACTCAGGTGTGAGGGTTGATAACTGTGACCAATTCCCTTGGTCAAAACCCTGGCCAAGCAGCTTTTGTTTCAACAGCATGCCTGGCAAGACAGTCCTGTAACTAGTAACCACCTGGGAATGTGGCACCTACTTGAAATGTGTCACCCATATTAAAACAGACTGCTTTCAATCAAACTTGTTGCCCTGCCCCAACATACCAGGCACCTGTGTGAGGGTACGGGCTCTAGTGAGATAATAGTGGGATAACAAATATCTCATACTTTCTCAGTATTCAAACTTTCATCATGGAGACTGCCCAACATTTCATAAGGACCATGTGGTGACTAGCAATAGAATCCAATGCATGAGGAAGTGGGTCCATAGATTATTAACTAGGTCAACACCAGCTTGTGACAAAATTTGCTAGGTATCACTGGCAGCCAAAAGCCCATTAAAGTCACTTACTCAGATTCTAGTTCCCAGAAAAAAAGTTGCTACATTCCAAACAGGAATATAAAACACATGAGTATAACAGGCATGTCACAAGGAGAAATCCAGTGATGTCATATTTGTAAAAGATTTAGCAAATGAGCATTTTGAAGCGGGAAAATGCAATAAACTGCAGAGATTTAATCTGATTTTGGTGGCTGAAAACAACATTACAGTCTGTAAACAGCAGCCCCTTTGATGACAGAGCATTCAGACAGCAAACATGTATGCTAACATGAACCATTTGCAAATTATAAACCCTGATAAAGTTCACTTTCATATGACCATCTGACGCATGTTTTTTCATATGTAACATTTACATCTACGTTATAGAACATTTAAAATGAATTACATGTTAATTCAAAACTTTCTACAACACAGCTGGGGCACATCTTTAACACTGTTGGCTGCTTTCTCTTCCAATGTAGGAAAAAATGAACAGACTGAAATTTACTATATCACCTTGGAGTCTCCCGGTATGACATCATTGTAAAACTGCAGCATGGTTATACAAAAGCGCTGAACAAGGGGTCTGGTGTACTAAGAGAAAGAGTCGAAAACGAATTACGTAATCGAGTTTGACTGCTGTCTCCAAAAAATGGGGACACAGATAGAGAAGGGATGGTGAGGATCACCGCAATCAGCTCCAAACATGGCTGGAAAACCGAGCTCCGAGCGCCAGCCGGCCCGCTTTAATTGAGAAGACCCCCTCAGTATGGTAAACATCTTCAACAGACACGCTGGCCTGATGCCTGGACTGACAACACTCTCCCCACTTCAGCTCTTCCATTCTCTTCTAGCTACAGGTTTAAACAAAAGCGGCGTAAAAGGAAATGTATGCGACTCGTGTCTTTTACACATCCATGGATGTCTTATTTTAGAACACAGTAATCACTGTCAGTGGAAGGAATGATACCAACAGCTTAGCTGTTTCATACAGAACCTGCTGGGTTTCACTGGCAAATCTGTTTACTACTCCAGATGCTGTAAAATAATAAAGCCACTCTATGATTTACATCTCAGGACATGTTCACCATTTCAAACAGGGCTGCAGCCTTTTTAGCATCATCAGTCACATGTCTGACCACTGCTGAACTTTCACTGACCAAAGCAAACCCATAAGATTGAGCTGAGCTGATGACTCAAAGCAACCAACCAGTAATAATACCCGAAACATGGCTGATCGGGGACACAACAGGAGAACAGAAAACTGCCTCATGTAAAAGTCTTCAGTGCAATTCAATGCCAGAAACATATAGTTCATTGTGTGTGTTCAATGGTCTTCATCGTGAACTGTATTATAAAAATGAGTCAAAGGTTCCTGGCATGGATTTGATCAGTGCAGGCAGTGCCGAGGACAACAAGTGCTCTCATAGGAGAGAGGACACAGAGCATGCGCCGCTCTGTCACATTACTGGTCTTATGAACAGCCTTGTGTGGTCTGTTATGTGGTCATCCCGGAAAACCAGATAGCCACAATCATACCAAGCATAGACCAACAGTAACAGAACTGATCTGTACTTCTAATTTTCTGCATGAGTCACCATGTGTCTGACTCTCCATTTACAATTCACTGATGGCAATCCCTTAACACTATAAATTAATTCACAAATGGAGAACATACTGGATATGACTGTAAAAGATATGGCTTTTATACAGTACTGTAGGTTATAACTCCAAGATTGCTGGTTTGACACCATGCTACCTCATGCTACCTCTGTTTCACCTTGCAGTCATATCTAAAAAAACATGAAGACTTAAAAAGTGAACAAGAAATATCCTATCTGTATACTCACAAGAAACTGTATATGACTGAATGCAAAAATAGAAATTAAATAAATTCTATCTTGGCATTTTTGGAGGCTATGCGAATGGAACCACTAGGTGGGTTTCAACTCAAACTCTTTACATGTAAAAAATAATCTGATCAATATTATACACACTTATTACTTATACATTCCTGATACTATGTATAAACTATACTTTTACAGTGCCATATATCATTTATGCAACTTGTGCTTTGTACCCTGAAGGGGGATTTACACCGAGCATGTCACGGTCTATAAATATTTTTGCACTCTGACTGGTGACTGCTACACTGTGGTGATAATTGTTTACACAAATGTACCACCTCAGTGCTAGAAATATTAGCCGTCTTGTAAATAAGACTAATTGAGCTCAACTTGAGGCAAAATGTTTCTTTAGCTAACTAGATTTAACACTTAAAAACATCCTTCCTAGTTATAATCCGATTAAACCAGTACTGTTTGTTTAGTCAGTGAGTCATAAGGTATAATTTTGCTATCAAAGCTCACACACTCATAAAGAAATGCTACTACTTATTCATGGAACGCAGACTGTGACAACTGTTTCAGAGCCGTCGGGTTAAGCTACTGAAGGCTGATAATTTGCTCAAGGGATGCGGACTGTTCCAGCACACCTAAAAACAGCTCTCTGATAATCCAGCCATTTCAAGTGTTTCCATAATGGAGGCCTGCATTACATTATGACAGAAGATTCCAGATTTCGCTGTTGAGTAATGCTGGGAGCTTTTAAAGAATGATAACATAAAATGTGTCAGATAGGTACACACTTACTTGGGAGCCAGCACAGACATAGTTTTGTATTGTTGTTATAAACCTGCCTAAAGAACTTCAATCATGTGTAATTTATTTTACAGTAATATATATCTTTATTTTCTTGTAATCAGGGAGCTTTACATCTATGGCTAAGCTTGTACATTGTCAAAGAGATTTGCATCTTTAAGGAGAGGTCTCTTTCAGCCAAACCGTTCTCTCGCCCTCCTCATGCCAGGTGCACAACAAGCTGCCACGCATGCAAGAAGTGAAAAGAGAAATCTGTCAGCGTAATCTAAATGGAGCCGTAAATTGTTTGTTCATCGCCTTGTTTATCTTAATGTATCAGCATGGTGCTGTGTACACATAAACCTTGAAAACCTTCACATACACACACACACACACACATACACTCACAAACAAACAAGCACACTTTGGGCCCTCTATCATACAGGGTGCAGCCAATAGGGGTGAAAGAGGTTGAATGGAAAGACAGTGGACCCTGGGTTGCTAAGCAATCGGAGGTAACCAAATTTGGACAGATCCAATCATATGCTCATGGCTGAAACATCTGGAAACGTCCTCGATCATTTGAATGCTGATGTGTGTTTACAGTGAAATAGACATGCGATCAGCTCAACAACAATGGGCCTCATCTATCAAACTAGATAAGAATGAATATATTCTCAAATAGCACGAAAGAGCTGAAATGTGGTATGCATGAAAATCCAGTTAAATTCAGGAATAAATTTGTATCTTAAATATGAATTATGCTGTAAAATTCAAAACTTATTTATTTCACCATAAATAAAAAAAAGCAAAAGCATTTAAAAACAAATACAACAAAATTACTTTAAGGCAAATACTATCTAACATGCATGGGAATTGATGGGTGATTGGCATTATGCAACATACCACATGAACATGAAAACTCAAAAACTAGCTGTATGATATGGACAAAAGAAAAAGCACCCTGTGAATATTAATTGAGTTAGCATGTGTCTATGGTTTCAGTAATCTGTTTTGACATCTCAAATCATTTATGGAGCTTTGTGGGCATCACTAATATAAATTACCTGTGCTTTTAAGATGCATGGGAATTTATGGGTGATTGGCATTATGCAACATACCTTACGAACATGACAACTCTAAAAATTATAGAAATGTAAAACATTTTTTGTAATAATTTCATTTTAAAGAACAATAATTTCAGAATAAAAAAGTGAATACACAGAGTATAAAAAAGCCTAGTGCTTTGGATTCGTACAGACATTTTCTAGTGTTTATATAGAGTAACACAATTTTGTATTTAGGAAAAAAGTGAGACTATACAATATTAACGCAAAAATAATATCTATATATCATCGTGAAAGATTTGCTACACCTCCAGTCTTAAATAATATAAAAAAGAAAGCTCTAGCATTGCCCAGACATCCCAATCTATAACAAAAAAGCATTACCAAAGGACTGAAATTTGTTCGAGACAAATCATTGTGCCCGTGTTTCAGGAGACTTCCGCCTGCCTGCCTCACTGCACTAAACATAAGTAACTTGATTCTACACAACAGTTATAAAAAATTTAACAGCCAACACAAATTATTCAACAGCCTAGGGATGTTGTAATACAGATAGTCTAGCATTGGAATTTCACCCAAATGTCATAATGTAGTTATAGCTGATTTAGCTCTTTTATAAGGTCTATAAATGCCTGCACATATTGTATTTGAAAAATATTTTTCTCTAGAACTCGGATAAAATTTGTAAATATTTTTAGTCTATAAAAACTTTAACACAAAAGCTTTCCACCAAGAATTAAGGTGATTACTGGAACACATGATTCTAACTATGAACTATGTTCCTGCTCATTCATATGATTATCCAGATTGCCAAGCACTGGGATCTCATAGTCCTGTTCTTGTCTGTCATGAGTGAAACCTGACGTGATCTACTGTTGTAGCCTATCCATTTCAAAGTTCAATAGGGTGTGCTTATATAGAGGTTTTTCTGCTCACCATGCTTTTAAATAATGCTGATTTCAGTTGAGTACACACATCGGTGATCACCATGCACACATCGATACACTCATATATTCAAGAGAAAAAAAAACTGTCCATTGTTTTTTGGGAAACAGACAACGTAGATCCAACAAACCTGGAGCTTTGAGTTGGCACTCTGTGTCAATCACATTATAAGTCAATGTTAAAAATGAATTTGCCTGGATCACTCAATTATTATTTCGCTCTCAAAATATTTTCTAATAGTATTATATTTCACTGGTCCTTTAACAGTATTGTAATACGAGAAGAACACAGAATAATCTACAGCATGAATAGTTATTACAGAGTATATAAAATTTTTTTGGAATATTGTGTATTTAAAAATCCAGGCATAATTCACAAAGGGTCCTGCTCACTGATTTACAATGATTTAATAGCTAAACTATTATTGTTTTTAAATATCAACCTCATATTTATTGATTTTTTCTGTAAATCTTTGATGTATTTACATTTACATTTACATTTGCGGCATTTGGCAGACGCCCTTATCCAGAGCGACTTACAGCTGAGCAATTGAGGGTTAAGGGCCTTGCTCAAGGGCCCACTAGTGATAGCTTGTTGGTTGTGGGGTTTGAACCTGTGATCTTCTGGTCCAGAGGCCAACACCTTACCACTAAGCCACCACCTTATTAAATTTACTTTTAATAACAGTCATACTGCAGACCAGTACAATTATTTCCACAGTCATTTACCTAATGCCTCTTTTACATTTGAAGAGAACAAATCCTGCATCTCTCATTTTGATGACTGACTGGACCACCTCTGGGAATTTCACTTGTATTGTGTCCAAAATGAGATGCGTTTCATTTAAAGCAATCTAACATCTTCCGCAAAATATCTTCTCTAAATATCCTACATCAAGTACACAAGACTCCTAAAAAACAATGATTTTAAGATGTGGCCTTACAAGGCATCATGTCTGAAACACTGATCAGTTTACATGGTTAATATGCAGAAGCAAAAGGCTTCAAAGGCAATCAAGCTGAAGTGGTGCTCAACTTCAGTGCAGGCAGATTGCCTTTCACCTCTGACATCACTTTCTTTTTTACTTTTTGCTTTACAACATATTCCATAAATTGTGAGCAGCAAGTTTGACGGACATACTGTTTAAGAGGCCTGTTTTAAATAAACAAACCACAACACTGCAATTACAGTACTACATATTTTGATTGCAGTCTTGAAATTTTGGGATCTGATGACAGGAATAAGGCGATTCAACTCAACACCCACAACAGCTTTATCGTTCACTGGAAACAATATTTTATACCTTTAGATTTGTTTATTTTCAAAAACAAATCTAGATGTGATGACTATGGATAACACAATAAATCCCTCGTCCACTTAATGGTCTTAAACTGTCTGCATTTGCATATAAGACAATAATATTGTAGAATGAACTAAATTTTTAAATCTCATCAACTGAATTTCCAAACTGGATTATTAATTCATTTCAAAGCAAAGCAAACCTCAGCAAAATGTTTAACTGCAAATTAACTTATCCCCCCAAAAAAAGAAAAAAAGACCCATAAAATAATCTTAAAATAAACCCTCCTTGCAGGCATCCCTGATGAAGAAATCCTCAAAATTTATCAGCACACAATAAAAAATGTATTAAGGGCTTAGATCGTGGTGGCTTTATGGTGCAGCCTAATGTCTCACAGCTCCAGGTTCCTCAGTTCGATCCTTAGCTCGGGTTACACTGTGTGTTCGAACATGAGTTTCTCCGGGTGTCTATGCAGCTTTCCTTATTCATCCTAAAAACATGCAGATGGACTTGCAACACTAAATAGTCCCAGTGAATGAATGTGTGCACGGATATGGACCAGCATCGCATTCAGAATATATTCCTGCCTCACTTCAGAGATCAACCACAAACCAGGCCAGTGCTAAGTGAACATGATAAAATGAATGAATGATATTTTGAATGATCTTATGGATGCTGGACAGTGTGTTCCCAAATGTACAACAGTCATCCTGTCTACACATTATTTATTTAAAAGAGTGAATGATGGGGCCACATTTATAGAAAATAGAAAGAATGAACCCTGTCATGGTCAAGAACATTCCTATTTAAATTTAGTCTAACTTTTCTACACGTCACAACTTGCCTGATGAATCTTTGGAGAAAAAAAAATGTTAGTGCAGATGGCTCAAGCTACCCTTATAAGCGCATGCTGGTTTGGATGCTCTCCTAATCCAATGCCGCATTAACTGCATGCCATTAGGGCAGCTCAGATGCTACGAAAAGAAAACTTAAAATCTGTCCAAAAAAAGTGTAGGCTTTTTTTTTTTTGCACAAGTGTGCACTTTTTTTTTGCTCATCTATAATATTCACTTGAACACATGAGCAAGGACTTCCTCATAGAAGGTAAAACTCTGCTTTATTAAGCTTCATTATTAAGCTGCATGAGATGCGTTTGTACGAAGAGTTTTTGCGTGTTTTTTGTGTGCGGAATACTAACGACAATTTCTTTTGACGCCGACCGTTCACTCTACACTCCACGCGCACTCACGCACACCCACGCACGGTCCTGGTGACAGTTTGACGCTCGAGCTTGCACCATTCGCATCTTCACCTTGACCGATTGAAAAACGATTGAAAAGAGTCGAGCATCGCGATTTCTCCCGCATTGCTGCATGCACACTTTTGCCAGCGCCGCACATTTGACCGCAGAGGACACAGCGGACTTGAGACGCAAATCCCAAACGTCTCCTCACTACCTGCACTACAGTATTGCATGTTATTACACAGCCGCTCCACTTACTTTACAGCCCGTATGGTCCACTTGCAAGGGCAATAAAGAGGGCCATTCGGAGTCCGAGCAGATCGCGCGTGCTGGCGGCTTACCTTGTTAGCGCGGAAGCAGTCCAGGTTTCCGTGGTGACGACACAGTTGAGAATGAGTCCTCGAGCTCGAGCGCCAGCAGCTTTGGCCCCAGGCTCATTAGCATAAAACTCGCTGTGGTCACACTCTGAGTGTCCGGAGCTGGGGTGGGCGGGGCGCGTGGGGGCGGAGACTAGCGCAAAATCAAGCACGTGGATCCACCCGCAGAAAAAAACAGTGACTGTAACACTCCGAGCTTATTGACAGCAATAATATTTGAACCCATTCTTTTTTATTATATTTTTGGGGTATTCTCAGATCCCGTTTGAATTAGTTAAATCTAGAGATGGGGAAAGAGGAAAGCAGTAAACTGTGAAGGATACAGTGATACAGAATGGAGGAAACTGGGTAGCATAAAATGACAGACATCATGCAGGCCTGTTATTCGTCAGTACTTCAGGACAGTAGGTTGCCATCTAACAGCTGACCTCAAGTTAACCAAGTGTGCAGGATCTGTGTCCAAATAGGTTGTTTCAGTTGAATTTGTGACATGCTTTTGACAGTGGACATTGTCCTGAGCATCTTTACAGAGATAAGTGGGTTATAAAGCCATAAATGATGTTAATGCCTGCATTTAGTGCTTATAAGTGAGCCAGTGGTGATAGTGCCAAGGAAAAGTTCCCTGAGGAAACAATAAGGAAAGAAACAATGAGTCCCATCACTGTTCAGTGAAATGTTCACTGATGTGATACAGTACTGTTTAAGCCTGCTGTATGCTTAAGCCATTGTAGCAGACTGCTTGTATTAATCATTGTTTTGGGGTTGTTCAGAACATTCATGAATCTTTAGGCTGTTCATGTGGAACCATCACCAGCATGGAGTCGTCTCCAGTTAACGAGAACTGCATTGAGAAACCCTTGGTTTCCTTTAGAACAGGCATGTCCAAAGACTGGCCCATGTTCAAATTTCCCCCGGCCCACAGTCTCCGTCATAAAATCAATAATATGCGGCCCGCCAGCTGACCAGTAGCATAAAATACAAGAATACAAAAAAGTTATTTTAAATTTGACCAGAAGACCTGTAGCCGCACTCTCACGTAAATATCAGAGAAGAAGGATGCAAAGCTAAAAAAAATTCTACTGTATTCATTAATTAAGGCAAAACTTTTTGTACTTCAGAATAAGATCAATGTTTATGTTGTTTTCATATTCACAGGATTTGTATTTAGAGGTTTACAGTTGCCATTTAATAGTGAATAATATATAATGTTTCAAATGAACCTTTAGTTTATATGGCCTTAAAATATGAAAGACAAAGTCATTTTAGTAAAAACTGGTTTAGATTTATTTGTGTTATGTGTGAAGAAATGAAAAGTCTGCCATTTGCAATAAAAAAAATCATTCATTTGTTAATTTGCAATTAATTGTAATGTTCAAGGAATGTCAGACTGAATGGCCGGCCCCAACATAGTTTCACCTCACCAAATCTGGCCCTCTTTACAAAAAGTTTGGACACCCCTGCTTTAGAATGTATGCAGTGTGTATTATCACCTCACAGCCATTGTGTCACAAATAGGCCATGCACTTTCCTTCCTTAGTGTTTCTAATGAATTTCAGCAGTAAAGACTACATGTGCCAGGCCCATTTGTATGTATGTGGTACAGTAATTTTTGGCAAAGCATAACTAATACAATTCTGCAGTGCTTTATCATACTTTGAAGAGTTAAATCTTCTGAGCAGTTTCTCACTGTATGTAGAACATATAATCTTTTTTTTTGTAATAAATATTAATGGGATTGGATAACACAGAGAAAGGGTTTGAACATGTATTTGTTAATGTATTTGTTCAGCCCGCCTCACAATTCTCAGAGTTTAGGCCTGGTAACGAAAGCCATAATTCAGGCCATTGCATCACTTTTGGTTTGATATAGACTTCTGCTGTGGATCATCATCCTGCTTGAAGATCTAATCATGACCCAGTTGTAGCTGCTTGGTAGAAGCAGTCAGATTGTAAATCTGCAGGGACACAAAGGTGCTTTCGGTTCTTAAAGTTTCTTATATATATATATATATATATATATATATATATATATATATATATATATATATATATATATATATATTATATATATATATATATATATCTATATGAAAGCATTCAGAATACATTTCCTTTAACATTGTAGAACCTTGTAGAACTGTAGAACCTGTAAAGTCCTATAGGAGAGTACATTGTGTACAAATTTATTTTATAAGAAAATAATTTGACAAAGGAGGGGGCACGGTGGCGTAGTGGTTAGCACATTCGCCTCACACCGCCAGGATCCGGGTTCGATTCCCGTCTCGGTCATGTGTGTGTGTGGAGTTTACATGTTCTCCCCGTGCCTCAGGGGGTTTTTCTCCGGGTTCTCCGGTTTCCCTCGGTCCAAAAATATGCACGGTAGGTTGATTGGCACCTTGGAAAAATTGTCCCTAGTGTATGAATGTGTGTGTTAGTGTGTGTGTGTGCCCTGCGATGGGTTGGCATTCCATCCAGGGTGTATCCTGCCTTAATGCCCATAGACGCCTGAGATAGGCACGGGCTCCCCGTGACCCGAGAGAAGATCGGATAAAAGCGGTAGAAGATGAATGAATGAATGAATTTGACAAAGGTGCTTTTATGCTTCATACAGCTTTCAGAATAAAAACATTTATGCTGGAAGTGATCTTCAGTTTTTTTGACTGATGGCGCACAGAATAGCATGTAGACAGTAGCGTCTTTGATTCGACTTGATTAAAACATTCCATTATTATTATAAAACTGTAAATCATAGTTTACTAAAGATGCTGCAATATGACTGATGATTTAACCAAAGCAAACCAGTAATCAGTGAGCAATATATTAAGATCAATTTAGTAATTAATGTTGTTTTTACAAGATTTGATTTCAGGAATAATATGTGGTATTGTATAATACTAATGAGAACAATAAGAACACCAACAATAGCAAAAGACAAAAGTAACACACAGGCTTTTCCAAGCGTCACAACCAAGGTCTTTCAACGCAGCAGTCTTCAAGCTGTCCATTAAAATCTCCTGGCCGCCAGATGGCAACCTTTGTCCTTTTTTATTAGGAAAAGTCTTTTACACATTTGAGTTCCCCAAGCTTGAAAAAAGTGAGACTACTAATCATGAGTCATATCTAACAAGAGATCACCGTGGCCTACGCACGGGTGGTGGAGGAGTGGATCTTTGAGGAGGTATGTGATGGAGGTGACGAGCTGGAGTTGATACGTAACGCTCGTGAAGCATGGTGTCCGGAAACCTATAGATGAAATAGTATATTAAAATGTACTTCTTAAGCAGACACTTTTATTCAAGGAAATGAACATTATGACCCAATCATGGCAGTTTAGCAGTATCAGGATTAAACATTCAGATTTGAACATAAACTACTGATGTAACTACTAACCATTGCCTATATGAAAACTTGAATGGGATGAAGTAAAATTACAGCGGGATTGCAAATGAGGATTAATATATAGCCAAAAAATATTTTCTGATACATATTTCAACATTGTCTCTTTGAAAAGTTATGTTTTGTAGGTTTATTTAACAATACTGTATAAAACTGAAAGTGGACTTGACATGAGTAGCTGCCTATCTCTAGCCATAATCTTTACTTGACCACTAAAGCACCTCAGGCCATGATAAATGTTCAATTGTAGCAATGTAGGTATCAAATAGTTTTTCATTCTAGAATAACGCACAGTTTGTAAATCACTGTCAGATTTAATACACCACTAGCTGTTTTCTGGTACAGTCTAGGCACAATATTGAAATTTTTATGTGAGGGTAGTTTTCTTTGATATCTCTAAAACTAGATCTTCAATCTTTTATTTTTAATTAAATTGCCATACCTCAATGCACCTGTACGCATTGTAGCAAATTAATTACTTTTAATCTTTTATGTACAATTTGATTATGTCTACAATAAAAAAAAGGAAGTGACTTAAAAGGTGTTTCCATTAAATGCATTCAAGTGAGTGATGTGATATAAAGAGGAGGAGGCAGTTTCATGCATTTTAAATATAGAACCGACTTCCTGTATGTTATCATTAGATTCCCACTCGAACCGCTCTAAGCGGTTTGAGACCCCTCAATAATAACTGTCAATTTGATAGTTTATTTGTATTTCATTTTTATTTTATTATCCAATGCCAAAATGTTTTTGGCACATAACAGTTTTTGGGAGTACACCTGTATTTAAACAGTATCTTAAGTGTATTATAAAAGTGTTAATTTTTCTTGTTATTACGTCACTTTACTCAGGTTTATCTACAGTAGGTCTACAGTTCAGTTCAAACCACAACGTCCTGTTCCTATTACAAAATATACAAAAACACAGCATTTACACAAGTAACGGGAAGTTTAGAATATTATGCTTTACTATATAGATTAGAATTACATTACACATTTTTAGAAAGAACTAAAAAGAAATTTGTAGAAAGAAATTAGTTCACTATAAAGTTGCATCTTGTAGTAACTCTGTGGATGGAAAAACATGTCATTCTAATTATGGTTTGCCACACGGAGGAAAGTTTATACCTCTTCACCATGCACAACTTCCTGTCACAGATGTCAAGTACGTAGCACTGTTTACAGTAAAATGAAACAAATCGAAGAATTATACTGAATTTCTAAAACAAATATTAGTCCCTAATCATTTTGTTCTAATATTTTCTGTCTTCTCACTTTAATATTATTAAAATGAGTCTGGATTGAGGAACTTGTTTGCCCTTTGCTCTCATTTTACCACTTCCTGACTGCTTTTAGATCACTAGGAAGCTAATACCGTATATATTTTTAAAAATATTACACATATTCATATTATGTCAGAAAAAATGGTTTCAGTCCAATCATTCATAATTCATTATTGTCACTGGTGTCAAAAGTGTTCCCATTCATTACTAAGTATACTAAGGATACTAGTGTTTAAAAAGACTTTAGAACAGGGGTCTCAAACTCGCGGGCCGCGGGCCAACTGCGGCCCCCGGGACGATAATTTGCGGCCCCCGTTTTAATAAGAAAGATTGACGTCAGTGCGGCCCGCAAGATTGTTGTTACGGCAAGCGGTGAAGAAGCAGAGGTAGCAGAATTGACTTTAGAAGAACAAAGAGCTTTTATTTTAACAGCCCAGGTGTAACCTAGAAGTACGTCATCTTAAAGACAATACATCGAACTCATACCCCGAACCAGAGCCATGGCTGCGCACGTCGGCCTGGCTCATGGTTCCTTCCCTCACACACACACACACACACACACACACACACACACACACACACACACACACGTCTTGTTGTGTGCGGAGCTGAACGAAATTTAACAGTAAATGCGTTTATATGACACTTGAGAAATTCGGATAACTGCCGCTATCCGATACGATTGGAGAAGGAGAACTCCGATTTAGCTGCCCAGATCTCTCTGCCATGTATACACCTTTCTCTGATAACGATCGGAAAGCGAAAGTGCGCATGCGCCACAGCTCCGTGCAACTGAAAGTCAAAGTTATACCCGAGATTGACTCCTAGTGGAATCACATATTACACAACCTGCAGTGCAATTCTGCACTCAAAGCCAAGTTCAGGGAGGTGAGTGGAGACGCAGACAAGCTTCTGCAATTTTTGAGAGAGTTGACCCCCAAGTTCCCTGAACTTTCCAGAATGTTCAAGCGGACCATGTGCCTTTTTTGGGAGCACATACTTGTGTGAGAAGCTCTTCTCCTCCTTGAACTTCAATAAGTCACACACAGGGCACACACACACACACACACACTAGGGACAATTTTCCAAGGTGCCAATCAACCTACCGTGCATGTTTTTGGGACCGGGGGGAAACCGGAGAACCCGGAGAAAAAACCCCTGAGGCATGTGGAGAACATGGACAAACTCCACACACACATGGCCGAGACGGGGAAACGAACCCGGACCCTGGCGGTGTGAGGCGAACTAAGCCACCGTGCCCCCCTATGTTCAGAACAGTTCATGTTTAATGTTCCATTCATGTTCATAAAGTTAAAGGTTAAGGAACTGTTAAATCAGACATTCATTTTAAAATTTATTTATTTAATTCATTATTTTGTGTTAAAAATAAAGATATTTGAGAACATTGGAATGATCATGAGGGGCACGGTGGCGTAGTGGTTAGCACATTCGCCTGGGTTCTATTCCCGTCTCGGTCATGTGTGTGTGGAGTTTGCATGTTCTCCCTGTGCCTCAGGGGGTTTTTCTCCGGGTTCTCCGGTTTCCCCCCGGTCCAAAAACATGCACGGTAGGTTGATTGGCACCTTGGAAAAATTGTCCCTAGTGTATGAATGTGTGTGTGTGTGTGCCCTGCGATGGGTTGGCATTCCATCCAGGGTGTATCCTGCCTTAATGCCCATAGACGCCTGAGATCGGGCACAGGCTCCCCGTGACCCGAGGGAAGATCGGATAAAGCGATAGAAGATGAATGAATGAATGAATGAATGAATGATCATGAACATTGGAAATCCTGATGCGGCCCAGCCTCACCCAGCCTCTGCCTCCAGCGGCCCCCAGGTAAATTGAGTTTGAGACCCCTGCTTTAGAACGTAGAAGTTGATGTAAAAGTACTGGTTTCATATCTAAAAGTATAAAAGTAATGTAAAGGGGGGGAATATGCCATTAAGGATAAAAGTTAAGACAGCGCCAATCCCAATCACTCATTTATTCAGATGTCAATCTACAGAACTACCTGCTGTAGCTTCTTTTGCAGAGGATGAGGAGAAAGCACCCATTTGATAAATGAGCCAGTAGTGGAGAAATAATCATTTTTTAGAAATCATCTTTTTTAATGACCCCCAACACTGGTTATTTCCTTCCTGGAGTGTGACGTGATTTTTGTCGTGTGCAGGTGCGATGGATTGCGTGCAAACCAACAGGGTGTCGGAATGTTACATGTTTATACTTTATACATCCAACCATTGGCACTGACAAGCCAGAATGAATGAAATTTTAAAAAGCTGAACTGAAAAAGGAGTAAGTAACAACGCTATTTTTAAAATGTAAAAGGAGTAAAAGTAAAAAGTCGGCTGAAAAATAATACACCTGTAAAGAATAGATACCCAAAAGTTTTTCCTTAAGTAAGGTAACGAAGTATTTGTACTTCGTTACTTGACACCTCTGGTTATTGTAGGTGAAAATTATGAAAATACCATGAAAGAAAGTTGTGGCATCAAATTTTTCACATTTAACCCCTTATGTTCTGAAATGTTTTGAATCATCAGAAATAAATGTACTCACCGTTCAGGTACACGAGGTGGGATTCTGGGAGGAGGGAGTGTGGGCCGAGTTTCAGATGATGGCCGAGTTTCGGATGATGACCGGGGTGGGCGAGGTGGAGGAACACCATTTTCCTGAGGCTCCTTTATCCAGAAAAAAAAAAAAAAAAAAAAAAAATAAAAATATATATATATATATATATATATATATATATATATATATATATATATATATATATAGGATTATATCAATACTTGGCTTTATACTGAAAATTTCTTTTAAAGTTCACATGAGATGAGAGTGCTCATCCTAAAATCGCATGGAAAAGAGACTGTGTTCACCTCTAGGTCACCGTCTGCCCCACTGCTGTTGCTGACAGTGCTTAGCGTGCTCAGCCTGTTGCTGCCACTGCCTGTTTAAATCATATATAACCATGAACATGTGAAAAGCAAACACCTTTATTTATTATACTTATAGCGGTTTTGAAGAGCTGGACTTATTTTGTTCTTGGCCTTATGATTTCAATGCACTCATGCTGGCTAAAGTATAGGCTTTAAAACATATTAATATTCTATGAATGATATGCTGTTTATACATGTTTTCAAAGAGTACATTATTAACCCACTTACTGATATTCTTTGTGTATAGGTGTGTGTGTGTGTGTGTGTGTGTGTGTGTGTGTGTGTGTGTGTGTGTGTGTGTGGTGTGTGTTAGGCATTGTACCGTTGTACCGAGCAAAACATTTTATAATATGTATACACTGTACCATATACATATAGTGTTACTATTAAAATTAATGATGCAGTGTTACTTACTAGATGTGCTAGATGTACTTCCTGTATGCCAAGTTCCTCTCTGTGGTGTTTTGTTTGCTGCAGGAAGGTGGTTGGTGGAGCGTGGAGCTGGTTCATAAACTGAACATTCAACATTCATATGGGTTCCCCACTGCAGGTTCCTCTGCATTGGAGCAGTTATATCCAGATCTGGTTTCAAATCAAATTAAATAAATAAAAGGAAAAAGTAAACACAGAGAGACGCAGAAGATATGATTGAGTGTTGAGTGTTGCGTAAAAGTGACTGAGATGATAAAGACAGTTGAAGATTGTGTAGAAGGTCAGTTCATGAAGTTAAAATACAGCCCACACGTTTCTCTGGATAACAATGATGTACTTTTGATTTAATTAATTTGCCAGACATCTTTAATGTTTGCAATTTTTGGGTTACGGCAATAAACTATTTTAGTACAGAGCTGAGGCTGGGTCCTAAAGCAGTAATCAGAAGTGGGCAAAAATGAGTGGGAATAATGAAGGGTTCCACAAGGGCAGTCATTAAAAGGAGTTATAAAGAAGTGTCCTAAAACAGCAAATGCAAAGTGTGCTTGTAAATGAAAAAGCTTCACAGTGCAAGGAAGTGGGTACCTAGTACAGTATAAAGATGGCATACAGAAGATTCTTAGTAAAGTAAATATAAATCAAAGTTATAAATAATAAAACTGGCAAGTAATGTCCCCTTCTTTCTTAATTACATTTTGTTTGTATAGAAGCTGGAATTAAAATAATTGTGAAAAAAGTACATACCTAACACTTTTCCACTTTTTCCTTTGTCCTTTTTACGCCGGATGATGCTATCTCGTAATTTTTGTAAATTTTCCTTGTTATGGATGCACACAAACACACACAGACAGATCAGACAGATAAAAACAGATAGACAGCAGGAGGTCAAAAACAAAATGCAGTCAAAAAATAAATAAATAAGCAATGAGTAGTGATTATATACAGCAGCTATTGTACATAACATTTAAAATGAATAAATAATTATGTAAATGGTATCTTGTGCTAGAAAACCAACTATTAAGTATAAAAAATGTTAAATATAAAAATAACATTGTCTGAATAAAGATGTGTAGCTGATGATGTCTGTATAATGCAGCGTGATCTTATTTTCGTACTACCTGCTGGAAGCGAACGGACTGGGATCGTTTCTCCTGGTCAAATTGCCAGGCTTTAAACTCCTGCACGGCCTCCTCTACAGTCAGAGCTCCCACCTTCACCCTCTCCTGCAAGGAGATGAGCTGCCTCTGACCCGGGGTCTTCATGCCAGCATAGGGGTCATGGGAACTGCTGAGCATTCGCTCTGGCACTGGCCTCACTGGCATTTGGGACATCATTGAAAATTAGACTTTTACAAATTTTTTTTTTTCTTCAGATATTCAAAATAGTCACATACAATTTTTCAACTCATACCTTGAGAAGACTGGCTGTCTCTGCTACTGGTTCCGGAATATAACGAGTTCTTAGAAGAGAAAACTGTAAAAATGTGTAAAAATTTTATGTGTTTGATGTTGATCAGACGCAGAGAGAACTGATCAAATACAATTTGCAAAACCAAAGAGTTAGCATTTTGATGGAAACTTGTTTACACCAAAGAAATCTGAAAGTTGAAAAAATATAGAACATGTACGTGTGGTACTTGTTTATTTGTGGTATACATGTGGTACCTGTTGAAATGTAGGTTTTGAATTCCTCAGGCTCTGAGGTGGTGCATGCTCGAGGTATTGGGGCCGGGGGACGATTTGCAATGCCAGGTGCAAAGCCACCTTCCTCATCTATGGTGTCATAAATTTCATCTGGAAAGCAAAGCTTATATGGGTCCTCCTCATCGTCCTCCTCATAGTTTTCCACATTGTCTTCTAGGTTTTCCACTTCTGTCTCGTCAAAGTCTTTACCAGAGTATGCATCGTTTGCAAAATCTTCTTCTATCTCAGAATGTTTCTGTGCATTTGCTAAAGTGAGATTTTAGATATCGATTACTTAACGCTAAATACTAATAGCAGTGTTACACAAACTGTTTACATTAAATCACAGATAGATAGATAGATAGATAGATAGATAGATAGATAGATAGATAGATAGATAGATAGATAGATAGATAGATAGATAGATAGATAGAATTCTTTACTCAAAATTGTTTTTATATACAATCAAGTACTATAGAAATAATAGTTCAACATAAAATCTCCACAATATTCAACTTCAAATGCAATTTTTTTTCTTTTTACATCAGTCATGTTCCATATATACTGTAGCAATTATTCAGTTAGTAAATCTAAATACCATTAATACCTGTAAAGAAAACTATACTATAAAAATAATCTTAACATTCTAATTAAACATTTAACCTTATTCAGACTAGGTCATATCATGTCTCTGTAATTTCACCTTCAAAAAACTTTCTCAACACATCGTCCTCTGAATGAGACTCATTAAAAGAACTGTCCAAACTCTCCAAATCCTCATCTACAGAGAAAGGAATCAGATAATGCATTTTACTCTTACAATGTCAGAAAAAAGGTACCGTGTGAGTACAATTTTATTCCTAGAGGGAACAAAAAGATATAATGGTACCTTTAATGGCACACAATATGTCCTTAAGGTAAAGTTATGGTCTCAAACCAAGTTATAAAGGTATTGACAGGTACAAAATGATAAATTTCACGGTACCACCCCAGCAACGGCCACTTGTACCTTAAAAGGTATAGTATTGTACTTTTCTTTCTGAGAGCGTAGTCACAGATGTTTTAGAAGAAATTATGTATTAAATTGTTATTGTAAACAGCTGAGAACGTACATCTTTTTTCTTATCATAATGCATTTAAAAATGTCAGTGTATTTGATTGATTTTTATGGTAAAGATTACAGAAAGCTGCTTTTAACTTACACAGCTGCATATCAGGATTGAGTTGCATCATGGACTCATAGATGTCCTCCTGAAGTGAAAACTTTGCAACAAAGATTTGTGATGCATTTGCCATTGGCTCATAAATGTCCTCATCTTCTTGAGTTGTCATGGATTCCTCTATGTGAGACTTGACTAAGTCCACAGTCTCCTGAATGGTTTTACAGTTCAAAAAGCATTATCATGACCGACTGGCACCATTAGGTGATAGAATGAGGAATAAAACAATTATGTATTACATTGATTGATTATTAATAACAATACATGATTTTGTGTGTTAAACACCATACTGCTGATTATGGCACCGTGTAATGTATAATGTTTAAATAAACACTCATAACATTAGAACTCATGAAAAAAAGTTCTCAAAAAAGTCAAAAAGTTTGCTCATCATGAGTTTTCTCATGATTGCTTTTAATGTGAACCAAATAACTAAATTTACACATAAAACTGATGGGCACTTACAAAGTAGTCATCCATGAACTGTCTTAAATCGGGAAAACCACTTTTCTCGGCTAGTGTATTAGGGTAATCCCCATGCTTGTTCGCTATGCTGTAGGCCTGGATGGCTCCAGGACATTGCAGCAAAGTGCTAGTCAGCTGTTTTAATCCATGCTTTGCCGAGAAGTGAAGTAAAGTTGGAAGTTCCACATCTCTCTGATCTGAGTTTCCAAAAAGAGCAGGTTTCAATATGTAATGATTCAGTTTTTATGTGATGTTAATTTCTTGTATCATAAATCAAAATACCTTTCAATTAGTCATATCACATATACCATTCTACATTTACAACTTATTTTAATGCAAATTAAACAAAAAAGTGTTCTTACTTGTAATTTCCTCATCAAGCTGATTAATTCCAAATATTTGTAGTCCATTTGGAGGCATCTGCTTTTTAAGAGAATCTGTAAACAATTTATCCAATGCGTCTGAAGCGTTTGATGAAATACTGAATGCCTAAAAGAAAACAAACGTCATCATTTACTTCAGCAATAAAACCCTGGTGTACTTCTCAAAGCAATTCACTGCATGTAAAACATTTCACTGCATGCCGTACGATGTATGTATATGTATGTGTGCCAAAAGAATTTTCAATTTAAATTAGACGATAGTTACAACAAATGCCGTATTTACACATAAAATATTATACTTTTATTAAGGATAAAGGCTCAAGGATTTTTTTTAATGTCAATGAAATTATAGATTTAGGAATTAGCAATTTGTAATTGTTTAAAATGTATATTATTTATATTTCTGCTATATGTGTTTCGTTTGAGCAGATACAAAATGGAACCTTAGTCCGGTCTTAAGTTTATCCATCTTAATATACCAAATGACTATCTTAATGAACTGCAAAAATGAAGCAATTACCTGGCGCATAAAATGCATAGGGTCCATAACTTTCTCAAGATAATTGCTAATTTCCTCCATTTCTGTGTAGTATGACACGCTTGTTGAAAATAAAAGTGACTCATTATTATAAAGCCGCAGAGTAACTTCTCCAGTTGGCATATCTGAAAGGATAGCAATTTTATAGTATTAGAATGTGTATGCATTTTATAATATGTACAATAAAGTGCTACAAATATATATCGTGCATTAATAGCTTATTTCGGTGATTTTACTGAGAACTCAAATATTAGCGGTGACCCGATTAGTTTAATTATTATACACTTATTCAAAAAAATAGTTGTTTAGTTTTTACATGTCAAACAGATGAATTCTGACAATACCTCTGAAATAATCAAACAAGTCTTAATGTCAGTTACAATTACAGGCTCATGTTATCTTGCACTTCCAGCCATGATTACATGAATTAACGTTTTTAAATGTGTACACAAATTAACAATCTGCCAGAAATAACATGCAAATGATACTAAAAGTGAAAAGTTACAGAGGAACTAAAAACAAGAAGTTCTTTGCTCGGATCGGAGACCCACCAGGTGACTGAACTGTAACAATACATTCGTTCAGAACCGTTCCTGGCACATGTTTTGTCGAACTTTCACATCGAAACTCCACTTCAATGCTGTCTTGACTGTTTAATTTATTTGCCATAATGATATAAATATCCACTGAGGTCTGGAAATATAGAGAGGACATTTTATGTCTTTGTTAAACAATGGCAACAAATTTTCACAATTTTTCAGACAGGCGGGTATAAATGCAAGCTTGAAAATAAAGTGCAATGCTCAAGGGCTTTCTGTACAAAGACCTTAGTGGCTAAAAAAAAAGGTGTGATCTCAATGTCACAGCTATTCAGCCTGGACAACTCTGAGAATAATTTACAAATGGCCAGCCTTTGTACCTTGAAAAGAAACTCTTACCCCACAAAGGATTCTGTTAGGTTGGACTGTAATGCATGATTTCTGTTCTTCGTATTTCTGTTCTTCTTCTAGAGACATGCTTCTCAATTGAGACAAATTTTCCTCAAAAACCACTTCATCTTCCTCTGGTGAGGGGAAGTTATCTGAAAGGAGCAGGTGATTTTCCTCTGGTTCAGGCTGATCCATAATTTGTGTTGGTGATGGGATCATAGTTTCAGTCATCACCTCATCCTCAGGAATGTTTTCTTAAAAAAAAGATATATAAAAAAGAATATATAAAAAGAATAAACAAACAAAATGTTGCTATGATGGTTTAAATGGGTACATTTATAAAATATTTGGCACAAAAAGAAAAACCTTTTGAAAAAAATGCATAAAAAAAGGAATGAACATTTCTTTAAAAAAAAACACATACCTTTCTGAATAACTTCACAGACTGTAGATACATACAGTGCTGGCTCATCGTCTGAATCAAGCTTTCTCCAATAGTTCCAATGTTCAAAACAGTCCGTCAAGCCATCGCTTTCAGAGACGCCGCACAAAAATGCAATGATTTTCCTTGGTGGATAAAGAAACTTCTTCAAGGCGTTCCGCATGCCTGGCTCACTTTGAATATCTAAAAATGTAACTGAGAGCAACAGCAAGATGCACTGGCTCTCTCTAAAAATTGAATAGTCTTCATCTTGCAATGAAAGTTCATTATCCGCAAGAAAAAAAGAAATAGAATCCTCAGGGAAACGATGTGAAGCCTCCAGGATAAGCTTTAGGTAGGAGGCCCAGTCATGGGCCTCACTAGTGTGCACAATTAACACAGAGCACATAATTGAGCATCCAGGATTTGCTGCAAAAGATGCGTGAAAATGACTGTTTAACTCAAGTACAGGTTCCCGTACCAAGTGGTGAAAACCCCCAAGTGTCTTCAGGCATTTGGACTGATAACACCCACACATCCCTAAAAATTTGACTACAATACGTCTCATTTGATATCATAAACCCAAAAGCTACATTGTTGATTTGAAACTAAATGTGGCTTTAAAATACGGATCTTCACCTAAAACATGAACGGAGTCATTGTTCTTGTTTAACCTTGATATATCCGATTTCCACAGTCTAGATAAACTCTGATCTTGCTTGCTTACAAGACTGTAGTCAAACTTAGAAAATTACTTATTTTGTCTGATATGTGTGTTTAGTTTTTCTAAAGCTGGTTTTATGTTTGCATCACCTTTGGTGAAAAAACATTGGGGGTAAAAAAAAACATTACATTAAACTGTCAAAAATAGATGCAAAAATCCAAATAATTACACAAACTTATCAGAAATACTAAGAAAAATGTTTGATGTGATGTTCTTAATAGTGAAAGAATTTTTGGCAAAGAAAATATAAGACACCTGAGACAAACGGAAGTTATGCAAAAAATATTTGCTACAGTGGGCTAAGAGAGGTGTTTGGGGGATCTTTCTCTTTCACAAAGAAAGATTCTTATTTTTGAGCGGATAAATATTTTGTTATTGTGTTATTTTTCTTAACAATAACACAATATTTGGCCTTTGTTGTTAACTATTAGAATGAAGCCTGACATTTGTCAAAACTACTTTAACACATTAAAAGTCTCGTTGGTATAAAATGACCAGTCCTTTAAGTTCTTCATTTTGGTGCAAATGATGCAGAGCTTATAACTCGACTGTAATCACATTATTTAATAATTAAGGATTTGATTACAAGTAACTTACCTTATGTCTCCCTGAGAAATATCCAGGTCTTACTTAAATCATCCACTTCACAATTTTGTCCCTTATCCAGCTTTCCGAATTAATTAAGTTTTTTTTTACTTTTCTGTGGAACAGACTCTGAGGGGTGGCTGCACTTGAGTTACACATATTAAAAAAGACTGTTCATTTCCTGCTAGTGTGCGACAACGTCACTTCCTTAAACAGTGTGTGACAAACTGCCTAAAATGTCTATCTGAAAAGACAGAGATGATCTGTGTCAAGCTATGGGAAAAAGTTACTGTTACTTCCCATAAGCATTATGAAGATTGTAAAAAAAAAACAGCTAAAGGAGAAATGCAGCTCAGAGTGATAAGAATAAAAAATAAAAAAGATATAAATGTACATGTATAAAAGTAAATGTAATCTGTAAAACATAAATAAATAATAAAACCATACTTTACTGTATTTTACTGTACTGCGTCAGCTATATATGGTTGAAATGACAATAAAACCTCTTGACTTTTTTTTACCTGACTTGACTTGAATTTCACAATGCACACTTATATGTGTGAGCCATATATAATATGTTGTGTGAGCCATATACTGCATAATAATATCATATATGTATTGAACAAATCTTTGATAAAAGTAGGTGATCTCTTTTTGTTGGAAATTATTTGAATTAAGCAACTTAACATTTTAGATATGTCATTCTTGCTGTCTTGCAACTTATCCCACTCTACTAGACATTATCTCTGTGTGTAATCTGGTATTACACACAAAATTTCCACAGTGTTGATGCTTTACTCCAGTGTTTTGGACCCACACTGAACTTCCAATGTAGAGTTTTCTGATTAGGATATTTTAGAAAAAAAGGGGTACATTGAGTGGGTAAGCCTATTTTTTCAAGTTTCATTTACTTCACTATAGCTTAATGCTATTACTATATCTTATTTCCCATTAAAGAAAAAGACTGAAACCATTTTAACACTCATTTATCAGTCCATGTCTGATTGTGAGAAAAAGAGAAAAACAGTCTCCCATTTAACTTAATAATTAATGAAAACCTTGTTCAATAATTAACAATGTTATTTGTGCTATCCTTAAAGATAGCAAGAGAAGAATTTCACATTCTATTTATGAAAATGGTTAGCTGAGAAACATAACAATAGTGGTTAGCAAAACAATTATAAATATTTAAAAGATACATTTCTATATAAATTGCTGTGTAGTACAGGCATTACTCTCACTTCTGTATTGTTATGTACCCTTCCATTACAGTTACAGATAGCTTTGCTACTCAAAGTGTTTACAATCTGTAACAAAGTATGCGTTCAACATTAGCTAGACAAACATTGTAATACTGCATAGATTATATAAAATAACTAAAGGTTATGAAAAGAATTAATTAAATTGCCCACAATTGACTCACATGCTATGAGATTGCTATGAGAACATTCTGACATTTTCACATACAGTGGTGTGAAAAACTATTTGCCCCCTTCCTGACTTTTTATTCTTTTGCATGTTTGTCACACAAAATGTTTCTGATCATCGAACACATTTTAATATTAGTCAAAGATAACACAAGTAAACATAAAATGCAGTTTTTAAATGAATGTTTTTATTATTTAGTGAGAAAAAAATCCAAACCCACATAGCCCTGTGTGAAAAAGTGATTGCCCCCCTTGTTAAAAAATAACTTAACTGTGTTTTATCACACCTGAGTTTTTCTGTAGCCACCCCCAGGCCTGATTACTGCCACACCTGTTTTAATCAAGAAATCACTTAAACAGAAGCTACCTGACACAGAGAAGTAGACCAAAAGCACCTCAAAAGCTAGACATCATGCCAAGATCCAAAGAAATTCAGGAAGAAATGAGAACAAAAGTAATTGAGATCCATCAGTCTGGTAAAGGTTATAAAGCCATTTCTAAAGCTTTGGGACTCCAGCGAACCACAGTGAGAGCCATTATCCACAAATGGCAAAAACATGGAACAGTGGTGAACCTTCCCAGGAGTGGCCGGCCGCCCAAAATTACCCCAAGAGCGCAGAGACAACTCATCCGAGAGGTCACAAAAGATACCAGGGCAACATCCAAAGAACTGCAGGCCTCACTTACCTCAATTAAGGTCAGTGTTCACGACTCCACCATAAGAAAGAGACTGGGCAAAAACGGCCTGCATGGCAGAGTTCCAAGACGCAAACCACTATTAAGCAAAAAGAACATTAATGCTCGTCTTAATTTTGCTAAAAAACATCTCAATGACTGCCAAGACTTTTGGGAAAATATCTTGTGGACTGACGAGACAAAAGTTGAACTTTTTGGAAGGTGCGTGTCCCGTTACATCCAGCGTAAAAGTAACACAGCATTTCATAAAAAGAACATCATACCAACAGTAAAATATGGTGGTGGTAGTGTGATGGTCTGGGGTTGTTTTGCTGCTTCAGAACCTGGAAGGCTTGCTGTGATAGATGGAAGCATGAATTCTAATGTCTACCAAAAAATCCTGAAGGAGAATGTCCGGCCATCTGTTCGTCAACTCAAGCTAAAGCGATCTTGGGTGCTGCAGCAGGACAATGACCCAAAACACACCAGCAAATCCACCTCTGAATGGCTGAAAAAAAACAAAATGAAGACTTTGGAGTGGCCTAGTCAAAGTCCTGACCTGAATCCCATTGAGATGCTGTGGCATGACCTTAAGAAGGCGGTTCATGCTAGAAAACCCTCAAATAAAGCTGAATTACAACAATTCTGCAAAGATGAGTGGGCCAAAATTCCTCCAGAGCGCTGTAAAAGACTTGTTGCAAGTTATCGCAAACGTTTGATTGCAGTTATTGCTGCTAAGGGTGGCCCAACCAGTTATTAGGTGCAGGGGCAATTACTTTTTCACACAGAGCTATGTGGGTTTGGATTTTTTTCTCACTAAATAATAAAAACATTCATTTAAAAACTGCATTTTGTGTTTACTTGAGTTATCTTTGACTAATATTAAAATGTGTTCGATGATCAGAAACATTTTGTGTGACAAACATGCAAAAGAATAAAAAGTCAGGAAGGGGGCAAATAGTTTTTCACACCACTGTAAGAGAAGATCTTTTAAACAATTATGAAAGGTCAAGAAAAATGTGCTTTTTCAAGGTCTAGATAGAAATGGACTGTCCTGATCTCAGCACATTTGGAATCAATTGCAATGGCAACTTTATATAAAGCCTTCTCCGTAGATATCAGTACCTTATACCTTAGGCTCGTATGTCTAAACAGGCAAAAATCTCTCAAGTCTTTTTTCCAGTGAAATGCCAGTGAAAAGTATACTCTGAGGTTATTAAAGCAGCAAAATTAGAACAGCTCCATACTAAGATCCATTGTTTTGGGATGCGATACTCAGTTATCAGGTATTTGTGTAATACACGACTTTTTGGAATGCTACTACTTGCAGTAGATGTAAAGAAAAATTTGCATCAAACAGTGTTTATCTTTTGTGTGAATACATGCCACTCTCAGTGATATCAAAGTCAGGTGTAGTCAATAGTGTGTGTACAATTTGTGGTGTTGATCCAACATACGTTTTTGTAACTGTCAAGAGGCATCTTATGGTGATGTGAAACCAAAGTTGTAGGAGAGTGACCATGGTGACTGCAAAGAACCTAATACCTGTGATGGTCTGTGGTAACAAGTCACGTATGTTCTTCTGGTTTCAGTTTTGAATCAGTGAGACTTTTTATTCTATGATCCCACGTTCTGATATGTCAGATCACTAATTGAGCTTTCCACAACTGAAGGCAACACTTGACCAATAACCCTGATTATGTTTTTGTTTTTTTTAGATCTGTTCTTTGGTGTATTCGGTTATATGACTAACTGTTTTATTAGTTAGTCATATTCTCCTGCCTTTCGGGGCTAATTAGTTAATAATACTGATTAAGTAATACTAAGAAACGGCGTCCATGTTCTGCAGGTCTTCATTCTTCTCTTGCTCTGTAGCGACATCTCCGTTCATATGTATAAGCATTTTATACCAGGCTCTATAGTGACCCCTGGTGGCCGCCACTTGTGTTAGAGTTAGACGTTACATGAGCAACAACATGGCGTCCGCCGGCAGCCGAGAATGGAGGGGTATTTGCGAGAAATTTCGCCGCGCCCAAGATCTTTCCGAGATAGTATCGCGGACGGACCCCGAAAACGACCCGTTTCGCTCCAAGTACAAAGCCAGGGAGCTGCTCAAGGAGATCTACTGCACTCTAAAGAATTTTGACGTTGACGAGGGTGAGGGTGAGGACGAGGGCCCGGAGGCGGACGGCCAGGCAGGAGCGGAGCTGAATGACGGAGCCGCTAATAAAGCGCACACGGGCGACTCCCGAGGTGGACTCCGGGCCGCCAAACTCGGCGTGATCGACTATCACCTGGGCGTGAACCACATCGAAACCGAGGAGCTCTCTGCAGGCGAGGAGTACCTTATGAACTGTGTGAAATTACTGGACGAATGCACGGTGACACGGGAGAACGTATCGTTGTTCATCCAAGTCAGGGTAAACAAACGCCTACATTCCCACCCGAACCCGCACTCTACTTCCGTACTAATGAGAACAGACCCAGCACACAGCTTCATACTATTCAGTACCTTAGTATGCATGATGCAGTGACGTCTTATATTCTACTTAGTACTGTAGTATGCGTCTGTTATATAGCAATATATTGTTTTGTGGTTTAGTTTTGATTTATATACTATTTTTCGCTTTTCACAGAACCAGCTTGGCATCTTATGGGCCGGGCGGGATGAAACCGAGAAAGCTCAAGGCTTCTTAGAAACGGCTGAGTCCATTTATATGCAGTATATGAAAGAGGTGACGCAGCATTCCTCCTTCTCTCCTTCTCTCCTTCCCATTCCCATCCTTTCTGTACTGCATCATCCAGTACAGCTCACATACAGTGTGTAAGGGATATCTTACACACAATATTCTAAGACAGAATTATATATTTGTTAATAATTATGGTTTTGTAATTCCACACATTTTTTGAGGTGCTGGTTAAGGAGCTCATAAGCCTGGAGATAATGGGGTTTGAATCCCAAAAAAATAATAAATCATAAAGCGGTTATGCAAATTTTAATCCAGGCTCCAAATTGGCCAAGGGAACTATGCCCATTAAAGCAGAATATACATGATCTGATTTAACTTTGCTTCTTTGTGTACCTCCACATACACTATATGGACAAAAGTTTGCAGACACCTGGCTATCTTGTACATCTTTTTCCACATAAAGTCCCTAGGATTGTGGTGCAGTCATCTTTCCAATTTGTCCCAAATGTATTCAGTACAGTTAAGGACAGGCCACTCACGATTTCCATTCCAACCCGTGTTGTGGATCTCACATAGGCACAGGGACATTGTCACTTAGAAACATGACAATGTTCGGTTTGGGCTGGCTCAAGTAAAAGAAAACTATAATGCTACCGCATCTAAATATCTTACACAGATGTGTGTTTAAAACACAACGTCAGCGCAATAATTCTTCAAAAAGAATTCCCACCATGTCCTTGGCTAGTCTTCATAGTTATCCTGTGACTACTGTGATGTTTTTAAGGCTAACAGTGTAATTAAAAAATGTATAGAATATTTAATTTGTTATCTAATTAAGTAGTTTAAATTGGAACCTAATTTAAATACTAACTTATTAGCCTTCTGTCATTTATTTACCATGTGAATAGTGTATATTCAGTATTTTATAATCCATTTCCCCACTGTGTTTATATTCCATTGTATTCATTGTTATATCATTACATTTCTATGCAGTTATCTTTTGTCTATTCTTTAGTGTAGTTATCTTTTGCTTTTGTTATATTTTATTGCCTGTTTGTATCTGAGAGCTACCAAACAAATTTTGTTGTATCACTACAATGACAGTCTCTTTATATTTTTATTGCTAGTCTAATATATTACTGTTTTGAATGATCTGGCATGTCATCCAATGTATATTCCATCCTCATGGCCAGTGCTCCTAGAATAGACTGAAACTTAATGAATTAAAAAAAAATTCAATGGAATATGGGAACCACGTGTACTCTTTCAGACTTATGCAATGTACAAGTTAGTTCTGGTGTTATGAAGTTTGAAAGAGAGAGAGAGAGAAAGAGAACATTTTACTGAAAGTGTCAATTTTGAAATAATGCCAATAAGTCAAATTGGGTAATATAAATCAAACTAATCAAGGTAGAGTAGTCCCAGGCACCATTCCAGAATGTAGTTAAATTTATTGACTTTATGTTTAACATTTTAGGATGGCCAACCCCCATTGGATTTGGTAGATTTCTTTGTGCTAGAAGAAGATGCACCATCTCAGCAAGAAAGAATGAGGAGGTGAGTTGTTTCTCATTTGTATTGTTTCACAGATAATAATGTTTGTATTGTTTTTTTGTTTTTAATCATTATTATCTTTGTTCATCTTTGGCAGATTCGAAATGGCATACACACACACACTATATTATCTGGCTCAGGTGTATAAAAATTTGGATCAGTATGAGCGAGCAGGACAGTATTGCCACAGCACATTGCAAAGGCAGCTGAAGTTTAGCCAGTTTGTGCCACTCGAGTGGGCAATCAATGCTGCCACCCTGTCACAATATTATATCACCAAGGTAAGCTTTTAATGTCTTTTAGATTTGCAGCCCTTAAATCACACCGTATACATTTACTGTTGTGCTTAAGTTTAAAACTCTTAAGTGTAAAATTGCTCTAATCAAATTCCGACTCTGCTATTTACTGAGGTCCTTCTTTCTAGCACAAAGACTTTTACTAAAGGGTTCAAAAAACCAATATGGTACAAAGGTCTGTGCCTACAAATTTAAAAGTGTTGTGTTGCAGTATGGTCATAAAAATTTAGTATGGAAAAATGCTTCTAATTTTTGCCGGTGCTTAGTTCTTACCTATATTCCATTGATCTTCTGCAGTTGTTTTTACCTTTGTTCTCATACTCTAGTATATTCATAATTAGCTACATAATGTAATAAAACCAGATATTACCCTTTAAACACTAAGTATTTAATTACCACGCATTAGTTGCTTTTTCCTGATTTTTTTTTATATTTTTTTTTTATAGACACGGTACATGGAGGCCCGACATTGTTTGGCTGCTGCTAATGTCATTGCAGGTCTGGCTGGAGATGTTCCATCTGAGGCTGCTGCCAAGGAAAGTATGTGTAACAACTTATAACCTGAATTCTCACATTACCTACATCATTTTACTGTTACAATACGTTCACTTGCTGTACTGGTGAACTCTTTTGGATTGGGGGGTGGGAAAAATGTTCAATTCTGCTATGAAGGGGTCTCATAAGCGTGACTCTGTGTTCATGCTTAAGTAAAAAGCGATGCTTAAGTAAAAAGCGATGCACAATGCGTGACGGTGAGACAACAGAACGGATCCATTTGACAGAATTCAAAGAGATTTCCACAGTTTAGGTGATTTATTTCCCAATGACAACACTTAACAGAAGGGTATTATTGTTTCACATTAGAATAATTGCATTCAAATAAATTGTCTGAATTACAGCATTGAGCCAATCAGAATCATGTATTCAGTAGCACAATGGTTTATATGCTTTTATAAGTATTTTGGTCATCTGTAATATTCCCAACTGTTTTCATTGCTGTACAGCTTTATATTAGTTTAAAATTTAAAAATATCTTTTTGACATTGACAGGTGAAGCTGAATTTGAAAAACGTGAGCAACTGCGTCAGAAAAGAGCCGAAATTGCAAGGTGTTGGATTAAATATTGTCTTAATCTGTTACAAGATTCCAAAAAGCTTCTGGAGGTAATTTTATACTCGCCATATGCACTCATATGTTGAAACACGTTTAAAAAGGTTTTTTCCTGAATGTTTTTTCCGCCCTCTTCAGGACAACATTGGAGAGTTAGATTTGGACCGACAAGAAGAGCTGCAAAGAGCCCGACAGAACGAAGAGGAGGAAAAAGAGAGAGGTAGAAAATCGGCAGTTCTCTTCGATTCCGCCGAAACTTTCGATTCGATTTGCAGCCAGGAGGAGAAGGTGAGCTGCATACTGCCGTTGAGCTTTGAAGAAGCCCGTGCCATCTTTCTGGTGGGTCAAGGCTACGTGACTCAAGCCAAAGAGTATTTCGAGATGGACGGTCATGTGACGGACCACATTGAAATCCTCCAGGATCACAGCGCTCTTTTCAAGGTCCTAGCCTTTTTTGAGGAGGACCTGGAGCGGCGTTGCAAAATGCACAAGAGACGCGTGGACATGCTTGAGCCCATCTGTAAAGACCTGAACGCGCAGTACTATTTACTGATTTGCCGACAATTGCAGTTCGAACTCGCTGAAACTTTCTATGAAATGATGGACCTGAAACTCGCCGTGGCTGAAAAGCAAGACCAACCAGATGCACACACCATAAAGAAATTCAACCACTTGTGTTCGGCATCAATCAAGTATTACCAGATGTTCCTCGATTCTGCCCGCTCGCCAGAGGGCAAGTTTCCTGAAAAACTCGAAGATGATGTTCTGAGACCAGCACTCGTGGCTAAGTTTCGTATTGCTCGACTTCAGTCCAAGATTATCTCAGGAAACCTGGCCACTCAACTGGAGAATCTCAGTCTGTCGTTGGAGTCGTACAACTTCGTTGTGCAGTATTGTGAGGAGCACCCAGAAGCCAAGAAGGCTGTGGAAACAGAACTGGAGCTAAGTGAAGAAATGGTGTCCCTTCTTCCTATGAAGATCAATAGAATACAATGCAGAATGGCTTTGTCCAACTAAGATGAAGTAGTGCTCTGTAAAAATAAGAGCTGTCATGGATATAAAAACTACTACACTTCCACTATAACACTCAGCCAGCATTTCACTAGGCTTATTGTTAATGGCATCCTATTTTCCCAGTTTGCTCTAGCTGTCCATTAATACACTTTTGCTTGTACAAATAGGAGCAGGCTATCCTTGTGTACCTTTCTGCTTGAACTGCATGCTTCACTCATCACTAATTTATTCAATGGCTCTATTGTCAAGTCTACCACATCTGTTAAAGATAGCAATGCGAAATATAATGTAACTTACATGCATTAATGCGTAATCAATAAATTAATTTGTTTTTCTTGGTTTGGTCTTACTCGTTCTTATTGTGGATGATACAGTATCCGATGTATTCTTACTAGCTATTAAACAGGAGGTTGGGTAATTGTTTATTGTTTGTGTGGAGTTTGTGTTTAGGTAACCCTTTGTCCACATGGATTTCCTCCAGGTTCTCCTGTTTCCTCACCCCTCCCAAATAACATGCCAGCACAGTGGCTACACTAAATTGTGTGTGCGTGTGTATGCAGCATGTCCTCTAACAAATCGGTGTCCTGTAACAGACCAATGTTCTAACCAGGTTCTGCACTACAAAGTGCTACTATCTGAATGATTGAATGAACAAGTGCACAGAACATTATCGGTTATAGAATTTCGTACATGAAGTGAACTTTCCTGATCATATGGAGAGCAAGAAAATGCTTTAATAGGAATTATATGTTCTTTTTTTGTCCTAATTTTTAGGAAAAACTAGTGGGATTCCTGTATGATGATCGATGATGATATTTTCTTTCTTTATACTAGGGGCTATTACACAATATAAAAAAAACTGTTTATGTTAAATATATTTAGGGATAAAATAATAATAATGATTTAGTCTTATTAGCTTACTGGTTCTTATTAGGATCACATTATATTTTATCATTTCTCACCAGCTTGAAATTGATTTCATGTAACCGCATGTTCAAAGATTTGCTCCAGGTTACCTTGCACAGCTTATGTAAAATGCCAGTGTATTGGTTACACTAGATTTTGAATGTGTATGTGTAAGTGTATTTTAATAGACTGCTGCCCTATCTGGTAAGGCCATCTGGAACGTAGTGGCTTTTATTGTCCATTTGTTTACCTTTGTTGGTGCTCTATTAGTTATAATGCTTGGTATATAGGAAGTGAATGGATGGTTCAGTGTTCTTTTGTGAATATGTTTAGCGCAAGTTCTGACCACATGATGCTTTAGTTTCATCAGTTTGTAGTAAACTGATGCTATACCTATGAAATGACAAATGGAGGAGCTCTTATTCTGTCTCTTTTCTAACCAATCATTTTCCTCCCTTGGCCTGGAGACTATTACACACTGTTTAAGTTGCTGTTTATGTCTTTAAAGTAGACATACCCGAACAGATGTCTATCATTAAGGTGCTGTGTAATATAACTACTTGTTTAGGAATAATATGTTGGTCTTTCTGTTTTGTTTCTCACCAAATGATTACAGACACACTTTCAGCTTTTGTACTGCCTCATTATCTCTGGGAAGTACCAAAATTGTTCAGCAGTTACTTGCATGTTTAGGGGTTCAATGATTCATTATACAGAATCCACCTGCTCTTTTCCCTTTATTTTTAGTTTGTGATATTATGCAAAGGGTTTGAGGGGTACATGTCTGTATTTGTTGTACCTTTTACTTTGTTTGTCTATAAGTGTTTTCCCTTTTCCCTTATCTTACCAAGATTTTTTAATTATATAATATAATGTGTGTGTGTGTGTGTGTGTGTGTGTGTGTGTGTGTGTGTGTGTGTGTGTGTGTGTATATGTATATATGGGCACGGTGGCTTAGTGGTTAGCACGTTCGCCTCACACTGCCAGGTCCGGGTTCGATTCCTGTCTCGGCCATGTGTGTGTGGAATTTGCATGTTCTCCACGTGCCTCTCCGGGTTTCTCCGGTTTTGTTCTCCGGTCCGCCCCCCCCTTCCCCCCCCCCCCGGTCCAAAAATATGCACGGTAGGTTGATTGGCACCTTGGAAAATTGTCCCTAGTGTATGAATGTGTGTGTGATTGTGATATATATAAGTCAAGGAGGCATAACATGACCACTCTGGCTTTTGATGATTCACTTACCAGAATGTGGGAATTATGTCTGTAAATTGTGAGAAAGGGGAAGTGCCTCTACACCAGTTAACCAGACTACACCCAGTTTCATTTCATGCTTCTTCTCTAAAGAACTAAAAACACGGTCTCTTTTTTAGTAGTAGTGTCATATTGTCAAAAATATTTGTTTGCTTTTGAACTTTTGAACAGTAGAACAGAATGAATTGCACAAAATTAGGGAGTATGATTTATAAATCTTATGAATCATCATTTTCATTATAACAAATTCTTGGTATTTCAGGGTTTTTTAGCAAGTACCTAAACTTCCGCGCTATTATCCTAACAAGATCAACAGAAGTACTTTAGTTTTTTGGAAACCTGCTTTTAGTATTAACTGGCATAAAATTTTAAAGACAGAAATCCCCATAGTTTCATTTGCTGTATATGAGAGGAAAACCAAAAAACGAGATGCTGATTCGTTGTTTCCATCCAGCTCAGAATCATGATGTAATGCAGTTGTCTAGATCATACTACAAGAGAAAATAGTTTCAGTTGGTTTTTTAGCTGATACGTCCTTCACTGAAGCTGTACCCAAACAAACTAATTATATATCATTATAGCCTTCATGTGGTCACTTAAAATTATACGTAAAGAAATTGTTCATGAGACAGGGGCTATCTGCACAAACAGAACTTAGACAAATGTAGCACTATACCTTAATATCCCTCAGAGCCCTTCAATCCTTCTAACCCCTCAGAAAGCATTAGAATAACAATGTCAATTCTTGTATACACTGAAGACATTTGGGTTTATGCTCAAAAAATTTATTAGATGTGTTAAAAAATACCAGGTGACTTGATGTAGCATGATGTAGCATGGTGTCCGGATTAATTAATTGTTTTAATAATTAGTCACTGTGAATGTCTACACTTGAGCCTTGGATTTTATACTGGGTTTCAATCTGGCATATATTTGTTAAAAGTAAAGGGTGGGACAGGGAAACAGGAAATTATGAAACTAGGAGTTGGTGACGCCCCAGTTGGACATTCTTTGGAAACACTGTGACCTCAATTATAACCTCTCGTCATTAGTTTTAATGGACCTGTTGTGTGGTGCACAACAGGTTTTTGCTGTAAAAGCATTTTATAAGAACGGTGACAAAGTGAGTACTGAAAGGGGATTTCAGAATCAATTCCAGTTAGGTCATCATGATTATATCCCATTTGACAATGCATGGTGGAAGACAGGCCTCAGTATGTTGCATGTTGTGGAACAGTCTCAATATTCTCCTTTATGTGAGCTGTTCGAAAAACATCCTGGGAACTTCTTGTTTAAGTTAACAGATAGGACACGATCATGAAGTCTAAACTGATAACGATGCTGCAAATCCTTTTGCACATCACTCACACTATCACCATTCTTATAAATATTTTACAGAGAACGTTGTTTGTGTAATACTCATGATCTAAAGCAAGCTCATTGGTCAAGTACCGCAGTGTTGTGGCTTGGGCTTGCAGCAGAATGAATTCAGAAATCTACAGAAATGTTCTCTCTATTAGTTTACATAGAAATGTATATAGCCCAACTGTGGGAATTTAATGATGAAGCAAAGCACACAACCAATACAAATAAAGTGGTTGTCCAAGTGAATCATCAAACCTTCAATCATTTAAGCAGAATTTCCCTTTTGAAGAAGAGCCTCAATGGAAACTGCAAATAGCAACTGAAAGAACCTGTGGTACAAGCAACAAGGAGAAATGTAACAGTGTAGTGATGTCAGTAGGTCACCCTTTTGATGCAGTGCTTGCACGTAAGGAACATTCAACCAAATAGGAAATCAAATTTTCATTAATACTGCCTGTTCAAATACTTCTGCTCCTATAAATACTGGGTGGTCTGCCATAGAAGATGCCATTGTCTAGTTTACATCTTAAACTAAATATCAGGTAATGACAGCAGAAAATCTAATGCATTGTCTATTCAACCGTCTTCATTGTATAACAATAACCAAAGAATTGCCATTTTAAAGTGGACTGTTTGCATCATCTACCAAACCAATGTGACAGATTTTGTGTGCTTGTGACCTGAAAATTGGGAAATTAAACTGTCAAAAGCTACTACTGCTGAGCCCTTGAGCAACAAACTTCCTGCACACTCTTGGCGCAACTTCCTTTAAAAATGCACAGAAAACTGTACTATACAAAACAAGCATCTAATTGTGTTGGATAAAACAGCAATTCCTCCTGTTGCGTGAAGAATCTCTATTATTTCAAGCCTGTTTGTTTTCCTCGTCACCGTGAATCAATACAGTAGCATATTATAACATGTATTGCCTTTGCTCCCCTGTCTTGATCTTTGCCGCTTTCAAGTGTAACACCATTCTTTTTTTAACTGTTTTGTTTTGCACACTAACAAAAAAGACAAGTATAAGCATATATAATGAAAATATATTCAGCATTTTAAGCTTGCCTTCCTCTGGCAAAAGTTGTATTGGCTGTCGGCAAGATCTGTGGTTTTTCTGAAAGGAAAGTACTGTTGTGACTGTGTTATAGAGTGGGTGAGTTCTGTTAGACATACAGACAGTTTTGTTGTAAATCCTACATAAGTAACATTTCAGCAAGAGAACATTTTTTGCCTGAGTGTATGAAAAAAAACAGGTTTAAAGTATACAAAATCACCTCAGCTTCTGGTCTGATATGTTCTTGTTTTATTTATATATTTATTCATCACAATTATATTCATATTGAATTCAAAATAACCATAACACCAAATATATGATCTTAATAAACCATTTCTATTTAGTTACACTCAAAGATGTGTCACATATCTTTGATAAGGTGCCTTTGTCATTTCCTGGCAGTACATAAAAAACCACTTCCTGGCTGTGGGAGAACATCTGAAACATATTTTAAAGAGGCTGAGTTGACATGACTGGTTAATCAGTTGTGGTGACATTTCCCTTATGTCAGTAACATGGTGTCTTATGGATGTTTGGATGATTGATGTGAATTTAGCTTGACTTCCACATATAATCATTATTTAATCATTTGCCATAATCATTTTTATAGAAGCACTAAAGGCTTTTTTCCATCTTATGACACCAATGTGGAAAGTAAAAACAAACATACGCCTCCTCTTGAAAACCACACACACACACACACACACACACACACACACACACACACACACACACACACATACATACCCAGTGGGTCACTGTAGAGCTGTGAAGGTCCCACTACACAGTGGTTTCAAAGTGCAGGTGACAAAGAGAACAATGCTGGGGGTTTATTGATGTAAGATGAAGTCCCACAACTTCCAGAAAGCCAGACTGTAGGTGAAGAATTTAACCCTTAACTGAATGGCTATAAGCTATGATTAAATTACTTCCTCAGAAGTGTATACCAAATAAATTTTTTGGAGCTTTTGGAGTGGAGCTTTCTGGCCTTTACTGATCCAGCCACGGGCCCATCCATTTGGCCCATCAAGACTCATTCTCATTCTCATTTCATCATATTTATTTACAAGTATTGCACACCTTGTGCTTTTTGACGCTCCAATAACGTTGGAGCTCTGAAATATGGCAGAACTGGAATTCTTGGGAAGTTACTTTGCGCCTTCTTTTTTGAACGCACTTCTTGCGACCCTGTTGGCTATTTGTCATGAAACACTTAATTGTTCTGTGATCCCGCTTCAAAAGCATGGCAATTTCAAGGCTGCTGTTTCCCTCTGCAAGTCATCTCACAATTTTAGACTTTTCAGCATCCGACAAATCTCTCTTCTGACACATTTTGCCAAATGAAAGAAAGTTGCCTAATAATTATCCTATGATTATGATATAGGGTGTTGATGTCATTAGACCACACCCTTTCTCATTACACAGATGCACATCAGCTGATATACTTCATTGGTAGTAGGCTTTCAAGCCTATACAGCTTGGAGTACAACAACATGCATAAAAAAGATGATGTGGTAAAAATACTTATTTGCCTAATAATTCTGCACATAGTGTATATAATCCAATTGTCCAATTCAGCCTGTGGCTTCTCTCATTAATGATTAGTTGACACATTCTAATTTTTCTCTTCCACTGAAAGCAGTAGGCGATTTAACTAAACTGCATATTAATGTTTCATATACCTTGTATATATTTAATAAGATGTTCATGGAACATTATCAATCAACTAATAATTAAGGAAATAAAATATGTAAGGGGAAAGAATAAAGAAAACCCATCCCCATATGTACATTTTTGTCAGAGCACACAAGGCACTGGTCATTACTAAACTTGACTTGCTTACTTGCTCACTTACTTGCTTAATTACTTACGTACTTACTTGTTTGTCTTAACAGATCTCATGCTTCTAAACACTGATAATGGGGAAAACTACTAAAGACAACAAACAATAATATGAGTTGTGTTTTCTTAGTCAGAAGTTCATGTAATTATACTGAACTCTTGTTGATGTTTTGTTGTAAGTGGAAAAAAACATTTTTAGTAACTGTTATTACAGTCAACATGTGATTTTTTTTTATTGATCAAAAATATAATTGTGGTATCCCACATTCTTGTTTTGTTTTTCTGCTGACAAGGTGCAAAAGAAAAAGGTATGTTGATTATTCAGGCCCTGAATCACCTATTAAAAGTGCACAAACAATGCACAACAAAGGCACAAACAAAATGACAATATTAAGATTTTTGAGTTTTGAAAGTTTGAAAAGTTTGAAAGTTCCAGTAAGTGCACCGTGTCATTATTTGTTGGCTTTGGCACGAAAAGGAGGCAAGCTGTAGAAAAGCTCCTCTGTCTGTGTCCATGTCAATAGCAAATGGACAGCAGCCTTTAGGACATTCCAGCAGATGATTTGTACCATGGTTTTACTCAAGTAGTAACTCCTAACCAATGTTAGCTCAGCCGTGCCAAAACCAACCACTAAATATTTGCCAAGTAAAAGTAAATGAGCAGCTCATAAAGTCATCCTATGCATGGAATTGTTTGATGTATCATATTAATTCAGTATTGAATAGAATGACTATATATTCATTATCTTAAAATGAAGTCTCCAGATATTAAAAGACTAAAAACACTCTTCTATTTTTTCATTTTCATAATTAATTTATTTTTCACTGGAACTTAATTCCCCATAAATTTTCAAGGGAAACGGTCAAACAACCTTTCTACTATTAACAAAACTTGGAAGAAAAAAGTAATCCAGTAGGGGAAAAGTAAAAAGTACACTTAGGAAGAACTGCCTTTCGATGTGTGTCTGTTTATAGCTGGACTGGACTGGTCCTAGGATGACTCCTCCCAGCTTGTGCCCGGTGTTTTACCGGAAAGGCTCTGAATCAGAATACTGAAGTCGCTGAAGTTAAATGAATGGCTTTTTTATTTTAGTGTAATAATCAAATCATAAGTCGAAGTGTTTATCTGGTTCCTAGATATAAACCTTTGCATTTTGTATTATGATATGTATCAAACCTATGCCAGGTTAATTATATGACATAAGTGGGTCTTTATAATAGTGAGTATATGTTTAAAGAATTATCAGTTTAACAATGTAACAATGTTACTGTGGATCAAAATGACTGTAACTAGGGTTAAGAACTAGGAACAGTTGAAAAGCCTAGACAGACAAAATAATTCAATTGCTGTTTCAATGCTCTTTTTCTTTACATTCAAAACAAGCAATAAATGTCACTGCCACCATTATCAGCAGGAAATAGCATTGTGGATAACGGCGCGTAAACCCTGAACCAAAAGAAAAGCAAAAAAGATTTAATTATATAAAATAAAATAAAGTTTAATAAACAAAACAAAAAAAGAATTGAATGGCATAGATCTCATGTTAACCAAAATATTTATATAAGGTGATTTTTTTGTATTGATTATTAGGCTCCATAGACCAACACTGGGGTCAATAGTGAGAAGTAAATCAAAAGCAGCCTTGTTTTACACTTTTATAAATGCAGCCTAGCTGGAGCCTTCTCTGAGTGGGAGAAATTTATGCAGAACAGCACGAATCAAAGGAAGGGCTTTAACTTGAAATTTTATAAATATAACCTTGTACATAATTATGTACAAATAGAATTGGGCACATCTATAGCAAATTGGTGCCTCTGTAATTCTTCATGGGAAATTGCTACACAGAGAAGTGTTTAGTAACTGATTAACTAATCCGCAGTGCTGGTCCTTTTCAAGTTGATGTTGGGATGTAATTAATAACTCTATTGAGTTCTTGTATATTCTTGTATAAATAGACACCTGACCATCATACCCATATGTGCTATTTGGACATAGATTCTAGATTTATTCCCCTCTTTGCGATTATAATTTATAAAACATACTTAAATGGGTTCTTCTGGGATTTCTTTACATTTAATTTTGGAGCATGGGGATTTTGTGCTTGTTAAGGCACAAGAACATTAGGAAGCTCAGGTTGTGTAGGTCCATCCCAAATTCGTTTAGGGGTTTGGATTGATGAACATCGAGTTCTTCCATAGTAACTAAAACTCAAATGTCTTAATTCCAAAGAAGGAAAAGATGCAGCATAATATAGAGTTGTACAACTGTGAAGCAACAGTCTGCGGAACAAATGTGGGAAGTAGAGAAAAGCAAATATTTTGTTAATTTACTTAAGTAGATTTTTCTAGTTTCAGTACTTTAATTCACTATTTATTTTTCAAGCAACTTTTTACTTTAACTCATTACACTTTTTACACAAATATCTGTACATTCTACTACTTACATTTGCTACTACTATTTTGTTTTCGCCAATAATTTGTGTATTACCTGTTATTGCGTGGCCTTTTCAACCTAACACACATAACATAAACAGACATAGGCTAGTTTATAAAGCTAGCAAAGCAGAAAGCAACAAGAAGTATGGTTAACCTGGATGAGACAGAGGGAGTCAGTGATGTAAACATGACAGAGAGCATTCCTGATTGCCTGATGGTCATCATTCTTTCTCTGTTTGTGTTCTATAGAGTCGTTCACCTTGGAAATAATTCATTAGGTAACAACAATTTGTAATTTTTGCAATCATATATTAATATGATGTGAGGTCCAGAAACCAGTGTGACACTAAAACAGATAGTAGTAATGGTTACTTTTTACAAAAACAAATTATATATCAGAGCCCAAACATCTTTACCTTAACTTAAGTAAAAAGCACATAGTAAGTACTTTTAGCAACAACATGTATTAGTTTTACCAACAATCTGTATTTCTTCTTAAGTGAAGGAAGTGTGTATTTTTGCCATTTATGCTGGGGAAGAACAATGATCAGGTGGGCACAGAAATGTACCATTATGGTGTGTCTGGTGTTTGAGCTAATAATTGTGTCCCAATAATTCTCCATACGCACTTCACTATGCAACGTACAGACATGGTCAAGTATTGACGCACGCGAGGGCGGGGATTCCTGTCAGTGTAAAAAGCGAGCGCACGCGCTCCTCCGCAGTCGTGTTGGTTCAGATTCGGTCTTTGGAGTAAAAGAAACAGCTTCACGATGCGATTCATCCACAGTTTGACTTTATCAGTACTTGTTATATACCTGTTATTGGATAATGTACTCGGTAAGTGTTTTATTTTCTGCATTGTTTGTATTGCCAGGATCAAATTAATTATGATGTAGCGCATAGACTGGGGAAAATACTATAACATTAGGGTAAATGGACAGAAGAGTATTGGGTTTTGTCAGAAAATGAAAGATAATATTCCAGGCGCTAAAATCCTCCAAAATAAAAAAAAAGGTCTGGCTAAAAATAGTTTTAAAAAGTTTTAAGTTCATTTCTGCTAGTTATATATCCATATGCACACATTCTAAACACCGTCATAACCAACGTTTAGCGCAAAGGAAACGTGCAACATTTCGATAACTTTCCATTTACAAAACCTTTCTGAAACGTTTAGCACTATACAATCGATTAAATCAACGTAACATTTTCCTGGAATGTTAAACTGGATAAAATATTGAATTAAAATAAAATATAGCGCATTTCTATTTTTGGACTTTACTAGAAGCTCTCCCCTTACGTCCTATCACCACCATGTTTTATCCAAGGCATAAAGCACAGAATTAATGATCTAATTTTGAAAAAATAAGAAAAAATAGAAAAAAAAGTAAAAATGTAATTACGTAATACAAATTGGATACATAGCTATCACTCAAATATGTATATTTTTTCATATTAACATAACACTACTTTAATTTTGTGATTACATTTATGATTTGTGAGGTTTTCAGATAGTTGTATCATAATTGATGGTCATTAGGGGTTTGTTGGACTATTATTGTTGTTACTATTATTATTGTTATTATTATTCATTTGTTTTTAGAAGCCAAACAATCCGGCTGGTACCAGTGGGTGAGGTGCAAACCGAACAGCAAAAATGCGAACTGTATCGAAAAGAAGGGCCCAAAGATCGATCTGCTTGGACAGCCTAAACGACTTCCCGCACGAGCTGTAAAGGACATGTGAGTTATCGGATTCTTGATGTTTTTTTTTTGTCTTGGAAGAAAGAAGTCCACATCAGGCTGTTGCATCACATACAATCTTATGACTGTAGGAAGTTGCATCACTTTAAAACAATACCGATTTTACTGAGATTAAACAACTAATAGTTTCCTGTATAAAGCAAATAATGAACTATCACATTTGCCCAAGACAAGCTTTAGCAGTGAACCAAATCTTCACAACATAGCTGAACGTGTACTTATGTTCACCATTGCTCAGTGGTTTAAAGTGAGAAAATGTTTGCGGCAAGCTGTAAAAGTTTGAAGTCAAACCCCGGACCTATGACAAGTGGTTGTATTCTTGTTGTAAAAACTATCATAATTTGCTGTTAGCACTAAAAACGACAAAATGATTGTGGTTTGGAAAAGGTTATAGCTTGGGCACTATAAAGGCAGGAAAACGAATCTAGCCCATTAGGCAACTTCCTCCCCAGTGATTTCCACTTAACACTCAGCAGCAAAGTTATTGTTATTGATGACCAGGAAAGGCGAATATGTTTCAGAATATGTTTCTCCTTAATGCAGAATTTATCATTATTGATGTAAGATGTTTTTTCAGCATCATCACTTTAGTGTTTATTCGGCTGGAATGTATATATTAACTTTTGACACTCTGTAAGACGGAAAGTCATAAAGAAAATTAAAGAATATGAACATGAAGGTCATGGCAAATATATTTCTAACTGTATTATATTAAGACCCAGATGCTATTTTAGCTGATGTCATTTAAAAAAAGAAAAATTCTTCCATACATGGAATTGAGGTTTTCTTGCAGAATTTAAACAGATACAATATTTTGTGGTTGAAAATACATTCCTGCTAGTAATAAAGTATGAATAAATACTTTTCAAAAAATTGGTTATAATTTATATTCATTATTTTACGATTCATTACTGTTATTTCACATTTTGATTATTATAATTAGGATAAAATCTATAAGTATATTAGTGACCTATGAATGTGTCATTCCATTATCATGTGGAGAAATACTGTATAGATGCTGACTTATAGACCTATTTTACATGAAATACATCTAATAAAACTATTTACATCTATATCTGCTACTATTTATCATCCAAGAAATTTAAATAAATGTAACATAATTTGATTTATTATGCTCAGTCATTAATACAGTCTGTAGGGGTTTATTGTTTTGTACAAGGCACACAAAATGAAGGACCGATCAAGGAACATTCCTGGCTTCTTGAAAAAAAAAGTCCGGAAGGCCAACAGGATGTTGGCTGAGCCTGACTTTGTGCTTCTATTTTTTTTATGCAGCAATGATGTCGATACCAGTGAAGAGAGCATTGAGGAGTCTGGAATGGGTTCTGGCGACTTTCCCCTCCTCGACTTTTCTAAATTTAAACAGAAGGAGCATGAAAACAAGGTAGAAGAGTTGAAAAAGGAGTTTCCAAATGAAGAGGAGGGCAGTGCTCTTGACAGCGATTACATCAACTCTATAACTCCTGATTTTGGGAAACCCAAGCTGTCTGCTGAGGATCTGCGTGAGGATAATATGATCGAATGAGCTGGAGTCCACCATATAATTTCAATTATGTCTTGTCGAAGGATCTCAGGATAAAATGCCCTAAAGCCCCGCTGTACTATTTTTTCTATTTCTAATTTTTTTATATGATCCCATGTTTATTTGTACTGGACTACTTTCTGGTATGTTATTACACAAGAGTAATTAATCACTTTAAATAATATATATAGTGTGAGAATCTTATGTGCTTCCCCATAATATTTATGTTATGTCAGAGTTATTGTTAGAGCTGGAATTTTCTTAAATCTACATTTTTTAACTCTTAACTGCCACTTCTGTTTGTTTGTTTGTTTGTTTGTTTTATTTTCTTTATAAATGCTGGTTGTCGTTTTGGTTTTGGAGAAACCAATCCTGTGCAATTGCTGAAAGCCCTTAATAGTATTTTGATATATTTTCAATGCATTATTATTATTATTGTTATTATTATTATTCACTTTTAATCAGTAGCAGGTGCATGGTTTTAATATTTACTTTTTCTTATTCCACATTTTATTTTTCAATTAAAAAAGTCCCTATAACGGACTGTCTCCTTTCTTTTACTGGTACTTTTTCACCACATAATCTTACATATTAGTAATTCATGTTTTCATTTTTCACTAGAGGTTACTGAGTGACTCTAATGTAGTTATTATGCATAATGCAACAGTGTGCACTTTCTCTTGCAGCTGAGTAAGGAGCAGGTCTCACTGTGGAACGCAATGTAATGTCTTTCATTTTCCATTCTCTGTGTCCAGATCATGTAAAATGCATCAATGCATCATTTTTGTCAGATAACCTCTTTTGTGTGGGTGGAGTAGGAAAAAAATAGATAAAGTCAACCTTAAGACCTCACTCTTTTGGCAAAACTGATACTATTTACTGGGTATTCTCTTAGACTTCCTGTTCTTTTTTCTGTGTTTGTGTATGTGTGTGTGAGAGAGAGTGGTGTTATCACACTTTCGAGCTGAGTATCTCTAGCAAGCTTCCTCTGAGAATAAATTCACATGTTCTGTTTCTTGACACCCAGAAAAAAGTGATTATGTTGCTGTTTTTGCTCATAACCTGCTTTAGAGGAGACAAGCAGAACAAAAAATTGTCCCCTGGTATGATGAATAGACATGAGTTCATGACTAAACATCAGTAGCAGGATTTTATTTGTACAATACACATCCCAACAGATGACTTGTGATTTTTTTAGGAAATCGCGTTTCATGGGCCATGTTTACTTCATTATTTACATGTGAATAGGTCAAATATTGACTGTGGCTATCTTGGTGTTACAGCTTATTTATCCACCTCTATCCTGTTTTTTGGTTCCAACGGAAATCTTGATTACACAGGATGGAGGACATGGTGGCATGATGGTAGTGTGTATGCTGCTGGTACCAGTATATGAAGTGCAGCAATGCAATTGTGTCATTGCAACCAGTGTCTTGTGATAAAAAAAAAACTGACACACAGAAGACATGAATTTACAAAAAATATGGTCTGTCTGGTTTAAGAAGGCAGCCCCTGATCAGGGAGGATACTATGGCACAGCTTTTCTTTGGAATGGGAAAGCAAGCTGCTTTTTTGGATTTAAATTTTTAATGAAAAAAGAAATGGGGGGGGTTGTTTACTATTTACTGTTCCTTACTCTCCTTTAAGTAGAAATATATTGCCTCAAAAAGGGTTCACATTTCTAAGCTAGTTTGAACTATTGAAATGAAAACAGATGGCTTTGCAAAAAGTGGATCTGGAAGATATTTGTGCTTAGATGCGGTGGACTTTTGTTTTGAAATTTCTATAGCGTTGCATTCCTGATGTCCCAATGCTCTCACACGGGAGCGCTAGTGCTGCTGGTCCAACTCTCAAGCGCTTGCTGGGACTGGGGGAAGATCAAACTGACCTGCTGCAATGGTAAGAGGAGTTTTCTGTCTGAGTGCACAGGAACTGTACAACCCAAAGGCTATAATTATATTTATACGCAAGTGCAGGTGTCTTAATTAAAGCTGTATTAAGTTCGTGCGCAGGAAGAGGAAAAAAAATCCCAGTCGTCTGTTCTGGGAAAGTAGCGTTAGGCAATTAGCTGGTCAAAACAAGGCCAGCCAAGGGAGTGCTGACCGGCTGAACTCCAAATTCCCGCCTGCTACCTATAACAGTTCACTACTTAGGGGTTAACGTCACGGTTCCGATTTAGATGATGCGCACTTGTTCGCGCATTAGGCTTTTATTTGGGAGTCGGCCGTACCGCTCATGTGAATGGGTGGGGATCTCGGCGATAACGTTAGCGATAATTCAGTGTTACTGCTCACAACCTGGACATTATGCAAAACATGACCCTAATTAGTTTTGTTCAAAACCCTCTTTTTTAATAAAAGAAGTTCATGGGGGAAATCGATTTTGCGTGTTGTGTGTATGCTAACGACACTAAACTAGCTTAGCGTATATTGCTAGCACGTACGGGCAATAGAAGCGGTGGAGCGAATTTAGCCGACTAGCTCGAAGCTGCGACGTGAGACTGAGATAAACATTTTGTTTAGTGGTTTGAACCACATGTCGGGCAAATTGACCGCTTGTAGGAAGAAACCTTGTTAGATAAGGATTATGGTTTGCTAGCTGTCAGCTGGTACCTAAGGAATTTGCACGGAATGATGGCATGAGATATCGGATTCAGACCCATTTTAGCAAAAGTTTACTAAAAATGTAGAAACAGCAGACTCTGCCCTCTCTAAATGATTAAATGTCATTCGTGGCACATGAAGGTGTGGAGGACTTAAAGGTGCACTTCATCCAGAATCCGTATTGTACATACATACATATACATATATACACACACATTACAACACAGTGAAGTCCTTTCAGTTTTAGGAAGCTGGGGATGAAGGCACTGTCAGCCCAAGAGTAGCATGGCAGTAATAGGGCTTAAACCACTCACCATCTGATCAGTAATTGAGTATCCCTTAAACGTTGAGATATGACCTCCTCATTGTTTACATTTCTAGAGAATACTTCTTAATTACAAAGAGAAATTGTCATTTTGATATATCCTCGCTTGTCAGGAAGTTGGGGTCAGAGCTCACAGTCAGCCTTGTTATGGTGCCCCTGGAGAAGATCTCTCTGCTCAAGGGCCCAATAATGGTAGTCTGGCATTGCTGGGGCTTGAACCCTTTAACCTCATTCATCAGAAACCTAGCGCCTTTATTGCTGAATCACTACTGCCCCTAACAGATGATGGGAAGTGGTAGTATCTCAGTGGATTAGATATTGGACTTTTGATCGGATGGTGATTGGTTCAAATCACACACACCTAGCTTGGGCCCCTTGAGCAAGACGCTTAACCCCATCGCTGCTTAGTTATATGAATGAGATAAATACAAATCACTCCTCTGAAGGGCATCCGCCAAATGATGGAAATATAATTGTTATATTGCAAGAGTTCCTTTCTATATTAATATTATTATTGTTATTATTAATATTACTACTAATAATAATTATTATTATTTATTATAATAACTTAAATTAAATTAAAGGTTAGAGTTTCTTTGTATAATATTATCATTGTTAATATTAATCCAAGTTAAAAATTAAAGAACATTTTTAACATGGTGCAGTGTTCTTGGCTTCTTGTTTTATTTAGTTCTGGTTGGCAATGCCATGTTCTTCAGTGTGTTTGATAGCCATCGTGTGAGATCATGTTACTGATCTGTTAGGAGTGGCAGTATGGTTAGCAAAGAAACATTTTTACAGCAGTAGGTGAAATACGCATCTATAGGGTTTGCAATGTCCCCTGCTGGGTGGTAATAGACAGGAATGCATTAATTGTATTTTGTAACAACTCTGTTCTATCATGTTTTTTGTTTTTATGAAGTAATGATTTTCAAGTTAAGTGTTGGAGGATATCTGATACTGATCAGATCTTGACATCCTCTGAGTGACTGAGCATTGCGCAGTGGCTTCAAAATCTGATTGTAAAATATGTCACCCTCATGCACGTCATATTGGAACTGTGATTTCCGTAACAGATATTGTCAGGTACATTTATAGTAGTATTTATATCAGTAGTACATTTATTCCGGTTAAGACTACTCGAGTTGAATGTTCATAGTCCATATATTTAAAAAAATAATTGAATACAAAAATGTGTGGGTTTTTTTTTATTGCGATGCCCAAAAATTTACTTTGATTCGTATACTAATATTTAATACCAAAACTAAATCAATACTATGGCCAAAAAAGGTAACTATTTACATTTATTAAAAACAGGTGGCAAAAGTACACACATTCTTTACTTAAGTAGAAGTACAGCTAATCATATTTTAAAATAATCTGGTAAAGGTACAAAAAAAAGTCAAGTACAGACCACTTTTTTTTTTTTACACAAATTAAGGAAAATAAGTATCCCATATTCATCGTTAGCTTGGTAAAAAGTTGTCTGAAAAAATAATTAGTGAAATAAAGTACTAATACCAGAAAAATCTACTTATTTACAGTATAACAAATTAATTCTTGAGTTAAAGTTAAGATAATGGGGCGTTAAATTTATGTGTGCAATGTTCTGTGGGGCTTGCTGTAAACAAGAGGATGGTCATGCAGATGTTGTGACAGTTTTTCCCAGTGTTGTGAATGCCATGTGGAGATGTAGCAAAAAAGAAGAGCAATAAAATATTGTCCGACTGAATGCATATGCACATCACACTTTTCAGATTTGTATTGTAAAAAAATCTTTAAAACCGTGCATGATTTTCCTTATAATCCACAATTATGCTATACTTATACAATTTTGCTTGAAGACATTCCTTCCAAGGAATAAGCAATTACATTTCAGGCAGTTACCTTAAAAAAGGCTAATAGAGTTAACAAGATATTTGTCTTTGAGATTCATGTTTGTGTCCACAGTGTATTAAAGGCATGTGTATGGGTGTGTGTGTCTGTGTTGTCAGTCGTGTTTTCAATTGTTCTTTTTGTCCCCCCCTCCCCATGACTCCAGAGTTTCCTCGGTGGTCTCTTTGGTCCTGTGTGTGAGATTGATGTCGTACTCAATGACGCCGAGAGCAGAAAAACAGCAGAGCTAAAAACAGAAGATGGGAAAGTGGAGAAACACTATTTATTTTATGATGGAGAGTCAGTTTCCGGAAAGGTAAGTCATCTCATTTCCTAAGTGTTTTTCTGTGGTTGGTGATGTGTCTGACAGTTGTTATGTATCTGACAGCCTTATAATGTTGTTAATAATATTGCTGAATTTTCATTAGTGCATATTAAAAGAAAAGTCCAACCTAATCTCTGTCTCTGAGGCATGTCTAGTGTATGTGCAGAATTTGTACACACTCTCCAACATGGCTGAGATGGTAATACAAGAACCACTAACTTTTCCTCTGGACAAGTAGGCCCATGGGGGATCCACTATATACAAATGTAAAGCTCAATTTCAAAATATATCTAAAAGTCTTAATGAAAGTGTTATATAAATATAAATAACTTTATATTGATAATATATAAATATCCATATAAATATCTTATGAACTACCCTTATATTTCCATTATACGTACAGAGAACAGTGATGCAGGAGATACTTAAGAACCAAATGTTACACCATCATTCTTTCTAAAAAACACTTGTTGACTGTAATCACCAGATTCAAAATAAAAACTAAAAATCAGATTGTAAAGTTTGTTAACCCTCGATCCAGACAGACATACAAAATCAGTCAAAAACTGTTGAAGAAAACCTAGACAAAAATATATCTGATCTTTCCTTACACCAAGGTAGTCCGAGTGATTGTATTACAATTGAGTGTCATGCTTTACCAGTGTTAGTCCCCATGATCATGATGATGAAGTCAACCTTGGCGTAAGAAGACTGGCTGGATCTGAGTAGATAAATGTGTTTTTCTGCTTATAGGTCAATATTTTACTTAGTATTTTGTTTTTGAGTTAATGGTATTTATTCTTTTTATTTTCAGTGGTATTCATTTCAACTGGTCATTTGTATATTAATTGAACAATTATTTTGAAATGACTAGCTAGTATTTGATGGAATTGTATAAAATGGAATAATGTTACTAAAAGGTAATGTCTTTCTCCACAAGGTAAACCTCAACGTTAAACAAACTGGCAAGCGGCTTGAACATCAGGGAATTCGGATAGAATTTGTCGGCCAGATTGGTGAGTCGTGGCAGCACAAATTCCCGTGGCATATATAGTGTTAAAGAGAATCTCAGTTTCTGGTTTACTGCTGAATGTTTCTGTGCTGTACATTGTACTGCAAAAGGATTATGAGGGCATGTGGTTGTCACATGGAGAGAAAGAGAGAGGGGTTGGAGAGCAAGAGCTGCCCTTTCATTGTAAATCAAACACAGCAGCCTGTTCAGATAAATGTTTGTTTCTCAATAATGCTCATGTCCCAGAAGAGTGGTGTTTCGGACAGAACCTTACAGAACCTTACAGCCCTGGTGACTATTATTGTCACAGGTAGTAACACCTGGTGCTGTTAATTTGTTCCAATACTCATGATGAAAAACAAGTTAAATACATTAAAAACAACCTAAACTTCATGAGCTAAAATCTGGGGTTCATCATAAATGATTGTCGATATAATTGTCAGGCTTAAGCCAAAAGAGCAACTAAGATGAAAAACTTTTCACCCTTTTCACTGCTATTTTAAATTCCATGGGGTTCCACCATAAATCTTGCCTCGATATGACATTGTCCTTGTGCTTAAGCTTAGAAAGAGCAACTAAGATGAAAAACTGGTGGTATCACCCTAGGATCAATGCTATTTTATTCCATTCCACCATATCTTGGGACAAATATTAAAGTACATTTCCTTATGTGCTTATTATGAACGTTTGACTGGTGGTAACTTGCCATGAATGCTGAAATTTCAATCAGGTGGAAGCATAGGGACAACATATTCTAGGCAGTAGACTTATGTGAATATACGTTTGACTAACTTGCCATGAATGCTGAAACAATAGGTGGAAGCAGGACCATTTCTAGGCAGAGGGAAACTAGGGGGTGTAACCATCTATAGCCACATAAGCAAATTAAATGCTCATGTAAATAAATGTAAAACAATTTGTTATTAATGTAAATCATTAATATTATCTATATAGTATATTTTATTTTTTTTGCATGATTTTTGCCCTTTTTAAGGGTTTTTTTTTCTGCTGACTTGCATCAAGTAATAATCAGCTTTTTTTCTTCATTATTATCAAATTCCGTCATCGAGGCACATGTGTATACAATTTTGTTTTTCCTGTTTTGTCATGTAGAACTGTTCAGTGATAAAAGCAACACACACGAGTTTGTGAACCTGGTGAAGGAGCTTGCTCTTCCGGGAGAGCTGACCCAGAATCGCAGCTATGACTTTGAATTCATGCAAGTGGAGAAGCCATACGAGTCATATGTTGGAGCTAATGTGCGACTGAGGTTTGTCTTAATTTTTAGCTACCATTGAAATACCTTTCAGTAAAGTAAGTGTCGTATTTCTGTGGTTATGATCAGTAAAAATCTCGCCCATCGAGTGTGTTGGGGGTGGTGCTTGGACCTGTACTTTTAATTGGGAAATTTGGGTGGGGGCATTATACTCGTCTGTTTCTTTAGTAAATAAATTACACTAGAGATCTGTTTTCTTAATCTCGCTCCCACGGAATTTCTGACCATTAATGACCACTCCCGTGATTTCTGTGTCCACTTCTACACGCTTCCAAAAACATTGTCACATCTTACAAAGATTCTGTAAAAATGTACACAAACATTAGGCCTATGATTAACCTAAAGAATAATAACAAAGCTAAACCTTTAAACTGATATAAAAATACACCACACTTGACAAACACCTTGGGATTTTTATTTGTATTTATTTGTTATCCTTAAAAAAAACTTTAACATAAACAACTATTAAACAAGGGGGCACGGTGGCGTAGTGGTTAGCACGTTCGCCTCACACAGCACGTTCGCCTCACACCGCCAGATCCATGGATCCGGTTCGTTCGATTCATGTTCCGTCTCGGGTGTGTGTGGAGTTTGTGCATGTGTGTGGGTTTTTCTCCGGGTTTTTCTCCGGAGTTTCCCCCCGGTCCAAAAACATGCACGGTAGGGGGTTTTTCTCCGGGTTCTCCGTTTTCCTCCCGGTCCATTGGCATCTTGGAAAAAATTGTCCCTAGTGTATGAATGTGTGTGCGTGAATGTGTGTGTGTGTGTGCCCTGCGATGGGTTGGCATTCCATCCAGGGTGTATCCTGCCTTATCCTGCCTTATGCCCATAGACGCCAGGTGAGATAGGCACAGCTCCCCGTGACCCGAGGAAAATCGGATAAAGCGGTAGAAGATGAATGAATGAATGAACTATTAAACAAAATGTTACAACTAGCAGGATCTGTGGGATGGTGTGGGAGTTTCGCTTTATAAAAGCTACAAAATAATATTAGCTGAAAAAATATTGCACTCGTGAAAAATATTAAAATTCTCCTTCCAGTGTTTTCTTGAATCAGGTCAATATCTAATGATCTCACAAAATTGGTTCAGGTGTCTTTCTCTTTGATTTGTGACCTTTTACATTTTCCAATATTTGAGGTTCGTAGTCAGAAGAATCTTATGCTAGTGCAAATGGGCCAGCAGGATACAACTGCTCTAACTGCTATTCTATTCTACACAACTCTTTCACTGTCCACATCAAAGACGATTTTGACGTGGAGCGCAACCTATGTACCCACTTTAAGAGCCCATTGGCTCATGAGAAAATAGAGAAATCATAATAACAATTCTGAGATATTTAAATGTGATTTCCCTCCAGGTATTTTCTCAAAGTAACCATTGTGAGGAGGCTTTCTGATTTGGTCAAGGAGTATGACCTCATTGTTCATCAGCTTGCCACCTACCCAGATGTCAACAATTCCATCAAGATGGAAGTGGGCATTGAGGACTGCCTACACATAGAGTTTGAGTACAACAAGTCCAAGTAAGTTCCCTTGTACATTATTTGGCTTTGAAGAGGGAGGGGGTAGCTCAGCGGTTAGTGCTTGGTTACTAATCGAAATATCAGCGTTCGAGCCCCGATATTGCCAAAGTGACACCCTTGGGTCCTTGAGCAAGGCCCTTTACCCTCTGTGTTACAGGGGTGCCATATCATGGCTGACCCTGCATTCTGACCCCAGCTTCCAATCAAGATGGGATATTCGACACAAAGAATATCAGTGTTGCAATGCATATGTGACAAATAAAGACTATTCTATTCTATAAGATCTTTTTTTTTTTTTTTTTTAATACTGGCGTCTTTAATGAGCTTAATGTATTTGAGGAAAATGGATACATTGTAATGCAATCTTCGTATAAATAATTGGCAACGTCAATAAAATCACATGGGTTAATACATTTGGACACAAACTGGAGAGACAGTGGGACAACAGGACACTGAACAAACTCCTGTCAGTCATAGAAAATCCATTCTACGTACTACCTGATCACATAAAGAGGCATTGGTATTCGTTCTCAAACAGTCTGATTCATCTTTGTTGTTTTAAAGAACGGTTCAGGAATTCATTCCTAACGTATTCCGTTGCTGTATATAACAGATGCAACTTTATATACATATCCCATTATTCTCTCAGTTTACGGACACGCATTCACAATATGCACATTTAATTTCTTTTTCTTTCTTTCTGAATTGCTGGTTTGCACAGTTTAGTTTATGTTTAATCATCTGTAATATTCTATATATTTACATAAGTTAATACATGTAACCACACGCTAGTGTTTGTGTAACTTGCTATTGCTGTAACCCAATAATTACTCTCACAAAATCAACAAAGTATATCCAAGTCTAACATTAGAACAAGATTAATTGTAGGTTAATATAATTAATATTTATTTTTACTTTCCAAACAGATACCACCTAAAAGATGTAATTGTGGGTAAAATCTACTTTCTCCTGGTTCGAATCAAAATCCAGCACATGGAGCTACAACTAATCAAGAAAGAAATGACAGGAATCGGTAAGTTGTGATGTAGATTTAAAAATAAAATTAGACTTTACAGATTTTTTTCACAGTGTTGTTCACGATGGTGAAATTCCGAAAATAAGTCACATGATATTTCTCTGACAGGGCCGAGCACAACTACAGAGACCGAAACAGTAGCAAAGTATGAGATTATGGATGGAGCACCAGTGAAAGGTGAGCATTAGTTAAACACATCCAAGCCGTTTGGTGCACAGATTTGCTTCAGTTGATTCATTTGTGAATTGTGTTGGCACTGATGTAAAATTACTGTATGCGTTTACAAATGAGCTGTCATTATGTAGTTCTTTTCTCAGTTGTTTATTTATTGTTTAACATAATATAGGTAGCCCATGAGTTACAATGGTTCGTTATGAGATATTTCAATCGTACGATGGTGATCGCGATATTACAAAGTTGTAAGATATTTTTCGTCTTGCGTAGCAGACAAACACAGAATTATGATAGATCAGTTAGAAGTTACAGTGGATATGCATCTCCATCTTTATTCTGGGACTATCTGTATTACGATATATTCATGTCCAGTGTGATGATGAGGGGTAATGAAGATTTGCTGTTGGACTGAAAACACAGATACCATCACTAAAAGACCATTGTTTATATTGATGGCAATTATGTCTCACCTACAAACTGTGGTCAATTTCTTAGGGGAATCAATTCCCATACGTCTCTTCTTGGCTGGCTATGATCTCACAGCTACAATGAGAGACGTAAACAAGAAGTTCTCTGTGAGGTACTTCTTAAATCTGGTGCTGGTAGATGAAGAAGACAGGAGATACTTCAAACAGCAGGTAAAAACATCTTACTAGTTATGCCTAGTGCTTCCTAGTCATATTTATTGTCTAGTGATGTTAGGACAAGATAATCTTTACCTGACTTGTGCAAAATGTTTCTGTTCTTTATCAGGAGATCTTTATCAGGAGATCGTTTTGTGGCGAAAAGCACCTGAGAAACTCCGAAAGCGCAACTTCCACCAGCGTTACGAGTCCCCGGAGTCCCGACCGAGCCTCTCTGCTGAACAACCTGAAATGTGAGCAAGCAGCCAGCCATGGACACGTTTCCGCAGTGGCCAATCACAGGAGAGGAGAGCAAATCCCATTAAACATCTACCCCTCCACTCCTCGCAGCTTGCGGTGATCGGCTGTGTCTGTGCCTGCCTTCGCTGTGTCCACTCCGCCGTCCACAGCAACCAGTTTGTTAGCATTTAAGGACCTTTTCCACACTATAGAAAGCACTGGAACAGAAGCTACTATGTAAAACCCTGTAGTACAGTTTGGGGCTTGCAGCCTTCACTAGAAGATTTTTAAGCACTTGCTAGTTTTTGAAGATCTGGATAGATCGATGCCATCCAGGATATAAAAGTCTGAATTTTACTTGACTTCACTTTAGAGAAGATACCACTGCATGCTGGCGGGGTGAAATGAATCTTTTGGTTAGTAGGGGTGAATGTTGGCTATAGGGGTCATTTGTACATCAGTCAAGAAATGAAATGTGTTCTACATGTACCCAGGCCATACCAATTTTCTGCAATCACATCAATGTGTAAAAAAGAAAAAACGAACAAAAAAAAACTATTTAACTTATTTAGCATATAATCTTTAGGTCTTTACTGCAATATATAAATTCTCCCTATTCTCCCTATTGTAATTACTTTTTGGTAAAAAAAAAAAAAAAAAAAAAAAAAAAAAGATATATAAAAACTAAAAAAAATATATATATATATATATATATATATATATATATAGTCACTTTTTTGAATGAGGCTATGGATATTGAGTATTCAGTTATAGTGGAGTTACACATACAGATTATGAAAATTACAGTCCGTAGAATCTAGACGGTTATGTTCCGAGTTCACCACATAGAATACAACACAACACTTAAATTCTTATTATTTCTTAATTGTCAATTTCACTTGTTAGCAACGCAGGCCTTAATGCAGGCTGCATTGCTTTTCATTTTAGAGTATTAACTATTTGCTTTACATTTCATTATGCAGCCATTTCATCCATTTGTTTCAATGTATAAGTAGTCACAAGCTTATGATGAAATAAATCATGTTGCATGACCTGTTCAAGATTCTGGTATAACAAAGTATTCATAAAACTTTGCATTGTTTTTCATGCTAATGTGCCGGTTTTCTCTAGGATGGTGGGAAAATACATTCCTTTGGATGTTGATTTACCAGCATATAAGCAATTAGGGTTATAATATGAACAATATTGGCATTTATCACTTAAACAGTGCTCTAGGAATGGCATTTCCGAACTACAATGGCTGCTGCAGTCATGCATTATAAATATGAGAAATGGGGTGCAGCAGGACAAATTAGTTGTTAGTGGACCTTGAAAACAGTGTACATATAGTATCCAGCCTCAATATGTTTATCTGTCAAATAAAAATGCAAGTTTATACTGGAAAACAAATCTGTCTGTATTTTGACATTTTGCATATAACTACACCATCAACCCTGGAGGTTAGTTTTGTCCAACAAAAATTGCTTTCTATGGATGTTTGCTGTATTTTTTTGAACTCACTGAAAATAGTCACTTCAAATTAGGCATATTGCTAGACCGGTATTATGTCCCATTACCTTACACTGATCAGCAATAATCTTGTTACAGTGGCACCAGTCACATGGGTGGGATTTAGTATGTATTCAATTCTTATACCATATTCCCCATTACACTGAAAAAGCTGTTCAGAACATGACATTTGACTAAGTAAAGTTCCAACTTCCTTAAACCACAGATCCAAAACAAAAACAAATGCAATCTGCATCGCAGAATATAGGCACATAAGAAATCTTGGAAAGTCCAGGCCTTAAACAACTCTATTTTTAAGTGACATGATGGTAAAATATCAGGCAGGTGTTTTTTAATTTATATATGCACATATGCTTTATTTATATATGCACATTTATAGTATCCTATCAACAAGGTGTTTAAATGCATTAAGTGGATTACTATCAAATAATAAGGTTTATAGCTTTAGTTCTTGTGATCCTCAGACATCTAAATGGGGGGGTTAGGTAATACCATTAATAGTGTCATGGTAAAATTTGACTTTAAACAATGAAGACGTATGTAAATAATATAAACAGTCTGCTATGATGTTCTTGGTCTGCGATGCCATATATATATGTGTGTGTGTGTGTGTGTGTGTGTGTGTGTGTGTGTGTGTGTGTAGTTCCGGTATATTGTTGTAACTATGTGGCTGTGTGTACACAGCCAGATCCTGAAGTTGCAGTATGTCGTGGGCATTAATAATATAACAATAAGGAATGGACATTCGGTGTCTCAGATGACGATGTTCCCGGTTTCCTTTCTCAGTCTGGTTTTTCTCGAGGTTTCATCCTCATACCATCTCAGGGACATTGTTACCACTGTCGCCACTGGCTCGCTTTCTGTAAAGCTGCTTTGACATACCCATTGTTAAAATCTCAATAGAAATTTAATTGGCTTTTGATCATGTCATGGTCTGAGTATTTAAACAAAATGTCTTGACACCGGACCGATTCAGTCAATAGCAAGTTTTCAGGTGATAATAAAACAAAGTAGACAAAAATGACAAGACTATCATCAATCATATACAAATGTAGGAAACAGGAAAGCATCTCTGGGAACACTGAGGCTGGTGTACATCCACATCTGGACCCACATGTTTGTTTTGTTTACTTATTTCAATACTGTATGCTTTATTATTTAGCTTCAAGAAGCTTCGAAATGAAATAAAACCACATGGAAATAGTGAACACACCATGGTATGTGGTTCCGGATCACCAAAAGATGCCTAACTAAAAGAAACGCTAAATTGCATATGTGTTTATTCAACAATTAACAGATTAGGATTGAATGTGGACAGTTAAAGTTCGTATTGTGTCAATTGTTGTTTTTCTTTAACGCCTCGCGCTTGTTGCTGTAATTTTGTTTTGTATAATTAACAGCAGGCAATACTGTAGACACCTCGAATCACAGAGGGCTTTTTGCACGTTGCCTCACCGGTGAAGCTGTGTATTCTGACCTTTTCTAGTGAACACGGTATAGCTCACTGTTGTGTCACAATGAACGCTCTGTATTCCTGCTGCCTGGTCCACACTTTATACGGTCGGTGAGAAGAGCTGAAACCCAGCCTGAGGTTTGAGTCATGTCTGTTCAGCGCTGTGTTTACTCGCTAACCCGAGTGCACTTGCAGCGCAGGGCTTGGGGAGTAACGTCCAACTCTGCCGCTCTGTACATCTCTACTGGACACGCGGCTGTACGTGAGAACGCTGTGCTAAACTTCTCGACCAGACGGAGATCTGCATCATCAGGCAGCTCATGGAGACCCCCGGACACCTCTCTGTTCGTCCCGCTGGCGGTAAAAAGCGACGATGGAGAAGACGGAGCGATTGGAGCGGAATTAACGCGGCCACTCGACAAAAGTAACTCGGGCGTGTATTTGGGGATCATAAGTCACCTGTGTGGTGTGACTGCATTGTGTATAACGACTGTGTCATGCTAAATGAAGCTCTTTAGCTGCATGACAGCCAGATGTCAGGGTTTGTGAATTGGCAATAATTAAGGATACATACAGTTAATCTCCCTGGATATTAGTCACGCCAAATATCTGCCAATAATTTAGGCCATTAAAACTTTTTTATATCAGGGTCACTGTTTCTTTGAAAATAAATTGAAACCTGAAAATATTTGTGCCCATCATGTCAAATCTCAGGGGGTAAAACATCAGAGAGAAACGAAATTGAAACAAGGGTTGCGTCCTCTACGTGTGGCGCATGCGCGCTTCACTTCACGCTTGGTGCTGGATCAAAATAATTCCGATTCAGACAATTTAGATTATCGAAGGTGTTCTGTTAGGACGTTTTATTATTGTTGTTGTTATTATTATTATTATTATTATTATTATTATTAATAATAACAACACTAATAATATATGCAAGTGTACATCTCCTATACCATATTTCCAAACCATTTCACCTCCCATTGAGAAGTTTGTATATATTCCTGTCATCATTTTAATTGAGTAAGTGTAGGCATGGCAGAGGCTTTGGTATACCTATGTATGTGGTGAACCTGTTTATTTTTATTATTATTTTGTGTATTGTAGGTGAACTACTCAAAGTGCTGAACAGATTTTACAAACGGAAAGAGATGCAGAAGCTTGCTGCTGACCAGGGGCTTGATGGTGAGTTTCTTGAAATTCAAGCATGACAAAAGGTTTTCTGCATCAGTTCTCTTTCAAAGTCTAGCTACCGGATTTGTATATGAGCATCAGTAAAAGCTCATTCTTCTGATTAAACATGTACATTATAATCACACTATGCTTCATTTATATAGACTTCCAAATACATGTAATCCATGTGTTTAACAGCAAAATGCACCTGTCGTTCACTTTGCATACACAAGTTACTCAAAAAAGTGAGAAATTCGATTCTTTAATATATCTTGCAATTCAGTAACTTTTCTGTTCCATGAACTACCATTTGGAGTTGTGGCGCTATCAAGGAGCATCACCGATGTTCTGTTTATTTGGTATTCCTATAAAAATTAAATAGGTAGCATTCATTCACAATATGATGACTAAATTAAAAATATATATTTCAATATATCTCAATATTTAACAATTTCATTTGAGCTTTTACTATGTTGCCCAGATAGGCAATTTACAATTAAAACAATGGAACTTCAAGGGATCACATTTTAACCTGAAATATTTTTCTAGCTTCCCTGTTTTGACATCCCGTTTAACACACATGATTTAATGCAAAAGTGTGTGTTAAAGTAGGTAACAAAAAACATCACCAGCCCCCACCTGTCTATAAATATAAAAAATGTGTAACACAGATTTATACAGTTAGAAAACTGGCTATATGAATATGCTTGTGTTAAATTATAATAAATAAAGTAGTGATCTTATTACTGATCTCATCTATTAGTGCAATTAATTTTCACTGCATGTAATCTTGTCTTTTTTATTCTTTACTTCCAGCTTGCCTCTTCCACCAAGCATTTATTAGTTTCAGGAAGTATGTTCTAGAAATGAAGACTCTCAGTGCTGATCTACACATTATTCTTAGCGATATCTGCTATGGGGCGGGTAAGTACTGAGAGACCAAAAGCATTCTAGATTAAACTGCAAAGAACATCTGTTGAAATAGTTGTTTATTTATGTGCTTTTTTCAGGGCACATTGATGATGTATTCCCATACTTTATGAGGCATGCCAAACAAATCTTTCCCATGCTGGACTGCATGGATGACCTTCGCAAGATTAGTGACTTGCGTGTCCCAGCAAACTGGTGGGGAAAGCATTAAACATTTTGGTTTTGTAATATATTTATGGGGTGGTCTGGGATGTACATGTCGTGTTGAAATGATTATCTTTTTGTTTGTGGAAATCATCACTACTTTTAACTTTTACCTTCATCAACTTGAATTGTAATGAATTGATTTAAAGCTCTGTTTGAGATCTGTCATAGCATTATTATTAACATAGACTTCAATACAACATTGTTTTCAAACCCAGTTAGCAAAAACAACAGCCCCCTTTTTCAGTTAAAATTCTACTTGATTTACTTCTAAATATCTGCTAGTTGTAGTCATTTTAACAGAAGTAAAATGACTACTTTATTTAACTTGAGTAACTGCTCTATAATTACTGTAACTATATTAGTTGCTTATGTACTTTTAATCTTAAATCAAACATATACATTACAGTGCAAATAAAATTCAATTGACTCGACCTAGTTAAATTTAGTGAATGAACATTTTCGATTTTTGTAAGTTGCCATAGGAATTCCAGAATGATTCGTGGCTCAAAGTTGTCATCATTCCTAATTCTGACATGGCATAAACATGCATTGTAGGTATCCTGAGGCCCGAGCAATTCAGAGAAAGATCATTTTCCATGCAGGTCCCACTAACAGTGGTAAGACCTACCACGCCATCCAAAGATACCTAGAGGCAAAATCTGGAGTTTATTGTGGTCCTCTCAAGCTGCTGGCCCATGAGATCTTTGAAAAAAGTAACAGTGCAGTAAGTTTAAAAATGTCTATATTTTTGTTATATATTTATATAAATAGTACATAAAAATCTTTGTGCAGTGTTTGTATAACCATAGTCACTAAAGTTTATTAATTAGTTTATTAACTTTAATGCTTATTAAACTGTTCTCCTGTATATGTATAATAACAAAGAAATGGTTGTGAATTTGTTAGGGTGTACCGTGTGATCTGGTGACAGGAGAGGAGAGAACCTTTGTGGACCCAGAGGGGAAACAATCTAATCATGTAGCCTGCACCATTGAAATGTGCAGTGTTACGACTCCATGTGAGTGGAGGAATTAAAATAAAGAAAAATACTAGCAAATAAAGCAAATACTTGGTTTATTACATTCTGGTTTGTTATACTATTTTCAAAAATTTTTTAGATGAAGTTGCAGTCATCGATGAGATACAAATGATCAGAGATCCTGCAAGAGGATGGGCCTGGACTAGAGCTCTTCTGGGTGAGTGTACTATAGTACTCAAATGCAGCTGTACTATAGTGAATGTTTTTTTTTTGTTTTTTTTTAATTAATGGATTGTCATGAAATAAGGCTTTAAGATTTGTGTATCCCTGTGGTCATAAATGTGGTCACAAAATGTTTCATAATACTATTAGCCTATTAAAGGCTGCTGTGTTTTCAGCTTTGTAACTATGTGAAACTGTATGTAAGGAGGTTGTAACTCCGTAGTTAGGGCATTCTGCTCTGGTCTGGAAGGTCACAGGTTCCAATTCCAGCACCACTAAGCTGCCACTAGTGGTTCTTGAGCAAGGCTGTTAACCCAAAACTGCTCAGATGTAAATCACTCTGGATAAGGGTGTCTACCAAATGCAGTAAATGTAAATGAAACGTTTTAGTAATTGCTCATGCATCACAATTAATTTCTTTATGTTTTATTCCTGGATATTTTTCCCTGTGATCAGGTCTGTGTGCTGAGGAAATCCATGTGTGTGGAGAACCTGCAGCCATTAGCTTCATCACTGAACTCATGTTCACCACTGGCGAAGAGGTGGAGGTGAGTCTGTCCTCTTAGTGTGTTCAATTTGACAGGAAAAATGTAACTGAAAGAAAACACAAGACATATAGTAGTTGAGTAAAAGTTTTATTTAAATCTGGTCTCACAAATCAGATCACTAGTTGTCTGATCCAAGAACCTCTCAGTAGATGGTTAATAAGTTGCTCTCTTAATTTTTTTGAGCCTGAATATTAATAAGCTTTTTAAAAAAAATTTAAACCCTCAAGGTCCGTAACTATAAGCGGCTGACTCCGTTTTCCATCTCGGATCATGCAGTGGAGAATCTGGACAACTTGAAGCCTGGTGACTGCATTGTTTGTTTCAGCAAAAATGACATCTACTCTGTGAGTAGGCAGATAGAGATCCGAGGCCTGGAATGTGCTGTCATTTACGGCAGTTTGCCACCTGGTAAGAGTCCATGAGTTAGAATTTAGCGGTGTTCAAACTCACATATATTTTCAGTGAGTTGTTTTTCAACTAGTATATTTTAACTATTCTTCAATGTGGTTTCTTATACAGTATTATACTGCAATGTTACACAGTTCTTATTGACTTTGTGTATTAGCTGTGTAGCATTTAGCCAAACTTTGAATTGCAGGTACCAAGCTGGCTCAAGCTAAAAAATTCAATGACCCAGATGACCCCTGTAAGATTCTCGTAGCTACTGATGCAATTGGAATGGGTTTGAACTTGTAAGTATGTTTTCTGCCATGTTATATAGTCATTTTCATTGTCAGTATTTCCAAGTTTTGTCCAGTAGTATTGTTACAGTAGGATGATGTTTATTATACCAGCTCTGAAGTTTTAAAACACAGTAATACAACGGAGCAGTGTTTGAATCCCTATGAAGCCACATCGTCTGTGTCTGGGAGTCCAAAAGAGCAGCAGTTGCTTTGTTTCAAAGATTTGTTGAACATCACTGTCTCTTCTCTATTTCACAGTATTATTGCACCTTACTTTATTCACACTACATATCTATTTTTACACACCAAACATGTACTCTTTACTGACCGGTAAATACTGTATATAATTATAACCCCCCTTTTTTTTCTTTCTAAATTATATTACTGTAGTTTGCCTGGAGCCTCTATTAAGAATTGTCTTCAGTCATGACAAATAAACTTGAACTCTGACAACTCACAGTGATGTTCACCAAATCTTTGAGCTCATGTACGCAATAGGGCGGAAAACCATTTCCTCCTATTGTTATGCAGCCCTGTGATGTAGCATGAGAGAAGTTTGAAAAGATCACATCTTGCCTTGCCAATGGCAGATATATGATAGCTGTATGGAGGAACGAAAAATTAAGGACAAAATAAAAAGTGCATACATTATGTAGATTTATGTAGTATGATTTTAGTGAGGTGTATATATTTTGATGAAGCATTAACAACAAAAAACTTTCCAAGTAAATTAGAACATCAGATACAGATGAACATCAGATACAGATGTAGAACTTGTTGGGTCACACTGACTGCGAATACTTATTGTCTCTAAATACTTTGATTATATTGAACTCCTTCCTGTTGAATCTAATATTTGCCACCTCATTTTGTCACATACTATGAAAATCGTGCTGATGGCAGTAGGTTCTTGTACTGGTTCTGGCCATTTTCAATTTGATAATGTCGTACATTTTTTCCAAGACTAGTATTCCATGCAACTCAGGCTGTCATTTTCTTAGAACACTAGTTTCTTTGTTTCTTTATAAACAAGAGTTTCTGTCCTTATCAGGAGCATCAGGAGAATAATATTTAACTCCCTGGTGAAGCCTAGCGTGAATGAGAAAGGGGAGAAGGAGATGGACACCATTTCCACCTCTCAGGCTCTTCAAATCGCTGGCCGAGCAGGTCGCTTCAGTTCCATGTTTAAAGAAGGAGAGGTGACCACTATGCATCGTGATGATCTTCCTGTATTAAGGGAGATCCTGAGCAGAACTGTTGATCCTGTGGAGGTAAGAGGCATTTATTAAGAGTCAACCCCCCAAATCTGTCTTGAGCAGTGATGTCTAACTCATTTTCACTGTGAGCCACATCAGCATTATGGTTTCCCTCGAAGGGCAAGTTGTAAATATGACAGTGTTATGACCGACACCGCCTCATAAAACAAAAGACATACGTTTTTTTTCTCTTTGAAGCACAAATATGTACTTGCTTTCAATTCGCCCTCGGGAAATGCTGATGTAGGATGCACAGCAGTCTAGTAGAGGGATGCCATCACTTCGTGGGTAACATAGCATTCATTCATTGTGGGAGATGTAGTTTGTCATTTTATGCTTTAAAGCAGCATAGCCTTATTTTAAGAAAATCATGCACCTTTTTAACTCTTGTAGGCCTTGAGTTTGACATGTGATCTAGAGCATGGAATGTAAAAGTGAAGAATTCAGTGCAATTCAATCAACTGTGTATGTATTCCTAAGTGGGAAGTTTGCTTAGCAATATTAAGGCAGTGGTGACATAGCTTCAGATTTGCATTACAGCATCAGCAACTGACTTACAAGGGAGACGTTCCAATAAAGAGAGCCATTTAGACACTGTTCATGTTAATTTTGTCATACATAGACACAAGGCGAAGTGAGATAGAAAAGAAGAACTTACAGAATATTATCCTGACATGGTTCTCTATGGGATTCCAGACTGCAGGTCTACACCCCACTGCAGAGCAGATCGAGATGTTTGCTTATCAACTTCCTGATGCCACGCTCTCCAATCTCATTGTGAGTGTTTAAAACCTTTAATGCTACCAGAATTATTGTCATAGACGGAGCACTTCCATTTTGCTCACAGATTCCCTGTGTAACAGGATATATTCGTGAGCCTTTCACAAGTAGATGGCCTTTACTTTGTCTGCAACATTGATGACTTCAAGTTCCTGGCAGACATGATCCAGCATATTCCTCTGAACCTGCGTTCTCGCTACGTCTTCTGTACAGCACCCATCAACAAGAAACAACCCTTTGTTTGCACATCTTTCCTCAAGGTACACATGACGAGTGTTCAAGGTTGTAATGTTTTTGTTTGCTTTGTATAATCAGCCTGCCTATATACCTCTGAGTTCTGCCTGTCCTTTGGGGTCTTGTTTACAGCATATATGAAGAAGTGCATGATAAGCTTAATTTACTATGGTAGAGCATGCTCTGAGAATCCCCCAATGATGCATGTGTTTGTCTGTAGTTTGCTAGGCAGTTCAGCAGGGACGAGCCGTTGACTTTTGCCTGGGTGTGTCGACATATCAGCTGGCCGCTGGTCCCTCCCAAAAATATCAAGGACCTTGTTCACCTGGAGGCTGTGCATGATGTTCTGGACCTCTACCTTTGGCTCAGGTATTGTTAATATGTAGTTTTTTGTTTTCTTTTTTTCCATCTTAAAAAACTACATGTAGACATACAACTTGGGAAATATGTAGATAGGTTTATATGTTCACAAAGGTTAAAATGGCATGTTCTAAAGTAATATTCAATTCAGAAGTCTTCTAACCAATGTAATTGTACTCACATACACAAGCATACCTTTACATAGAGCATCTTGTCATTTATATATATATATATATATATGGAGAAGATGTTTATGCTCTTATTTCTGCTGACTAGGCATATTAATTAAGTACATGAACATAAGTGTTCATAGGTTATGGTCCCCCTATTATTGTCAAAACCGATGATCTGCCGCAGTTGTGTAGTCACCAGTAGTGTGTTGTTGGCTCTTGTCAAACACCATCAAATTTTTACACTTTTCCATTTTTTCTGTTTATAACACATCAACTTTGTGGACAAAATATTTCACTTGATGCCTAATAAAGCCCAGCCACTGACAGGTCCCGTGATGGAAATAATCAGTGTTATTCACTTCACCACTCATAATGTTATAATGTCATAATGTAAAGCAAAGTCAGTTATACTTTGGCATGAACTTTGAAAGCTTGTAATCAAAATCCTGTTTCTGTTACACCAGTATAGCCACTGTGAAGGACAATTTTTAAAATATTTGGTCGTTTCTCTTGTATTTGAGTAATTTCCATTCCAATTTTCTTTTACACAATTGAAAGATTCGCATAAAACCAATTCGATTAAAGCCCTGTTTCAGTCAAATCATTCATCCTCTGACTTTTCCTTCCAGTTATCGCTTCATGGACATGTTTCCTGATGCCAGCCTTGTCCGTGATATCCAGGAGGAACTGGACAGCATCATTCAGATTGGAGTGAGAAATATTACACGTCTTATTCGTGCCACAGAAACACAAGGCAACACTGCCACTGAATCAAAAACTTCCTCATTTCCTGGACTAAGACTGCGAAAACCTCGGGGATCCAAATCACAAGTTCAGGTTAAACAGGACAATGGTGCAGACAGTTCGCTTGGTGCTCGTCTCGTTCAGGAAGGTCTACTAACACCAGATCTGCTGCAACAGCTTCAGAGAGAGTGGACAAGAGAGAAGAACCCCACTGGACCTACTGGGACTATTACTAAAAATAAGAAAAAGAAATAAGCCGTTTGGTATTGGCTTCACTTTTCTACGTTTATATAGGGGCTTATTTAATACATAGTCTGCTTATTTATCATATATGGACATGCAGGTCTGTTAAGATTTAAGAGATCTGTGCTTCAGATTGTGGTGTACATTTGTTGAAGTCTATACAAGTGTGAATGATCGTCAACATTGCTACTAGATTCCTAATAAAACACACTACTATTTTTCATGGGCTTCCATTACCTAATTCTAATACAATTGATTTTAATGCCACTTCCTTCTCTAATTTTATCTGAACGATCATCCTAATGTAGAGACTTTATTCACATTGGGTGTATTGTAGTTCATAATATTGAAGTCTCTATTTTGGTATGGATATTCTAAGCTCCTCAATAGATGATTGGGCATTTCACCCTCAATAAATCAATTAGTATTATTAATGAATAAAACAGTTTTACTGTTTTTTGTTAATGTTTGAAGTATAGTTAAATATCGACAATTTTTGTTCAAGGTTAGCCATCTTTTCATTAGATTTTGCTGGCATTAAAATTAATTGGCTGATCATATGACATCACTCAAAAACTTTGACTAGTATTACTAATATTTTTTGTATTATTTGCAAATGGTTTCTTCTAGTATTTTTATTTTTCCATAAAACAAGTCAATTATTTTTTAAATGATTGTTTCTATTTGGCTATGTGCACAGATTGTCATTTAATTCAACTTGTTTTTTAATTTTATATAGCGCTATTAACAATCGACATTGTCTCAAAGCAGCTTTACAAAGATAGCGCAAGGAAAAAAGTCTAAGTTTGTCTCTTGTGATCAAGGTGACTGGCAAAATCTCCCCAAGAAACTTTGAGAGGGACCAGAGTAAAGAAAGAATGGGTGACACCAAATGTACATTAATCACAGAATGGAATAGAATAGCCTTCATTTGCCACAAATACATTTCAGTACAGTGTGATTCTTTCATATCCCAACTAGTTTGGAAGCCAGGATCAGAGTGCAGGGACATGATACAGTGCTCTGGAGAACAGGTGGTTAAGGGCCATGCCCAAGGACCCAAGAGTGACCCAAGAGAACCTCAGAAGAAATCAGTCGAATAAGGTGACATTATATTTGTGTACTATAATATGTACACAAGGGGGCACGGTAGCTTAGTGGTTAGCACGTTTGCCTCACACTGACAGGGCCCGGGTTCGATTCCCGTCTCGGCCGTATGTGTGTGGAATTTGCATGTTCTCCCCGTGCCTCAAGGAGGTTTTAGGAGGAGGTTTTTTCTCCGGGTTCTCGGGTAGTTCTCCGGTTTCCCTCCGGTCCCGGTCAAAAAAAACATGCACGGTAGGTTGATTGGCACATTGGAAAATTGTCCCTAGTGTATGGATGTGTGTGTGTGTGTGTGTGTGTGTGTGTGTGTGTGTGTGTGCCCTGCGATGGGTTGGCATTCCATCCAGGGTGTATCCTGCCTTAATGCCCATAGACGCCTGAGATAGGCACAGGATCCCCGTGACCCGAGGGAAGATCGGAGAAGGTATAGATGATTTAAAGCGGTAGAAGATAGAAGATGTCGGTAGATGAAGATGAATGAATGATGAATATGTACACGTTCAATAAACAAAATAATCCAATAAAAATGATCATGCAATAAAAATGTGTGAATTTTATAGTATAAATATAGTATAAAGGACATATGGTCAAAGATTTATTTTTACTTTTTTCCATTTTACAAAGGAATGGTTCTCTATAAACACTGAGGTAAGGTAATGCATCACTCTCTCAAGCTTTGTGTTTGCTAAATCTGCCATTTGACCCAGTAGATACTCCAACTCTGGATTCTGCATGAGAAGTCCACAGTGCCAAAACTTATTTATTATTTATTTAATTTATAGCATATAATTATCCAAACTGAACCATTTCAGTCACAGACTAAAACATGCTTCATTTTACACCATGGTTGACCCTGATTCACTACAAAGGTGGTTAAAGTGTAACTGGGACATTGATCAGTGGCTTTTGATTATCTGGGAACATCTGCAAACAATGAAGATTATCCAGAATACAGTAGCATTGTTTTTCTGATCACTTCAGTCCAGTTTGGTAAAGATAAACACTAATCTTTTCTGACTTGGAAAATTGTCTTGAATTTTTCCTTTGCACGGTGAGGATGTTTTTACAGGCAAACCGGGGTGGTGTGGGGCAGATCTCTTTAAACTATTGTTGTACTGTGTCTGTTTGCATGAAATGCGGTGATCCCAGGGGAGAAAAAGCCCTGACTGGAACAGAGCCAAACACATTGCTAGGAGAACTCTAAGAGAGGCAGCCAAGGAACGAGGAGAGACTGCCATTAATGATTTAGCTTGAGGAGGGAGGGGACAACAGGAGAGGAAGAGCTCCTAACTCACTCACAGAGGAACAGCAGGTCTAACAGTAGAAAACTTTAATCACATGCATAGATAATACTTGGTTGGAAAACACAGGACAGCAGCTTTAACCGGGAAAACTTTTAAAGCACACAGGAATAAGACTTTGGAAAAGTTTTTGGAAGGTTTGTGGAAATCCATGAGGATCTCTCGTGATTTTAATTGAAAATAAAAAGCATCTGTGTGTGATCTTTAGGTATTGCACAATGTTCGCTGTGCACTTGTTGTCTTTCTACTTCACTAAGCTACAGGAGGACCAGATCAAAAAGGTATTTTTTCCATTACTTGCAAACTTGTTTAAAAATATATATATATATTTTTTTATGAATATGTGAAATGTTACTGTTACTGTACAGATATGTGATATTTAATTTGTGGTTCTCCCATTATTTTGACAGTTGAAAATACAACATTATTAGTTTTGAAACTTTTTGCATTCTCTTGCATAAATCAAACAGCAGGTTGCGTTAAAATAATCATACTACTCTGAAAGATCACATCGTCTGATGCTGGTAGTGAACGTGGTTCTTTAATGCTCCGGCGAATCATTAACCCTCCTATGTCTCATATCTTAGTTGTGTGGAAAGACAGCCTAGACCGTGTAAACTAAGGACCTTGCCCTCTCTGCCAGCTTATTAAAAAAATCAATCTCATTTCCAGCATTCATTCTTGTAAAGAAAAAAATTGCTGTATATTATATTTGATGATAAATATTTATTTTTATGTTTGGTCAAAATATAATTTTGGATATGGTGACATTCTGATTGCTATTTTCACCCCATGATAAAGTCACACCCATGTTATCTTTTGACAGTATTTCTAATCAATGTCACTAACCCTTACCATTAATCCTTTTCACCCTTATTACTCATCCGACACATTTTCCAGATAACCATGAAATGGCATAGAGTAGTGCCAACGTCACACAGAAATAACACTGTTAATAAGTAATGGAAAAGTAGGTTTTGTCATCACAGATGATCTCATTTGAAATCTTTGCACTAGAAGATCTGGTGCAATTAAAAACATGTTAAAATTTAAAATAGATCATGCTAGTCAATTATTCTCAACAACAAGCTTCCACTAGTTAATGCATTCATTCATTGTGCTAATGGTTAGATCATGTTAAATAGAAGAAAGAACCTACACGTTCTCATGCAGAATGAAAAGATGAAAACAGTCTGTTTCTCAAGTCGAACCCAAAATTGAAATGAATCTGAAACAAATACAATCATTTTCTGACTGAAAACAAGGTCAACACCAGGCTTGAATCTTACAGCCCTGATAAATAAATGTTTGTTTAAATTTTTGCACAGGTCGACCGGTTCCTGTATGCCATGCGTCTGTCGGATGAACAGCTCTTGGATATTGGGTCTCGTTTCCGTGTGGAAATGGAGAAAGGTCTGTCTAAAGAAAGCAACGTTGCTGCTACGGTCAAAATGTTACCCACACACGTCCGCTCTACTCCTGATGGCTCAGGTAGATATCACACTTCAACGAGTAAAATGTCATACTGAATGACGTACCTAAGCCTAAACTAAATAACATACAGTTTGATCGCATTTAATGATTAATCACATCTAATGCTACTTGGATGCAGAATTCTTAAACATTTTGAAAATTGCGTTGTATCATTTTGACACATTTAGAGAAGGGTGAGTTCCTGGCACTAGATCTTGGTGGTTCCAAGTTCAAAGTTCTACAGGTCAAGGTTTCTGAGAATGGGAAAAGGAAAGTGCAGATGGAAAATGAAACTTTTCCCGTTCCTGTGGAGGTTCTGAATGGAAGAGGAACAGATGTATGTACTTCACTGCAAATGTAACACAAACCGACTGACAAGACATACCTTTATTTATTAATTTTTTTTAAGTAGCATGTATTCTAAACTACTTTTCAAGATTGCCTAGCACAACAAATTGATGCTCTTTAGCAGCATAATGTTTTTTGACATGTTTTTCAATATAGTTTTATTATATACAATTATTTTTATTTACATTCAGCCAAATAGTTGACCATTCTTCTATTATTTGTGTTTTACAGCTTTTTGATCATGTGGCAGAGTCTTTAAAATCCTTCATGAAGAACAATAACATAAATCAGAAGAAAATGCCACTGGGATTCACCTTCTCATTCCCCTGTCTCCAGTCTAAACTTGATGAGGTATAAAGCAGCAAGCCCACAGAGCTTTAGTAATCTCATTCTGGCCTAAAAATTGCTTAATACACCTGCTTATTTCAGTCATTGGGAATTTTGTACTTGTGCCAAGGATATCCTCCTTATATTACTAATAATGTGTTATTATGATGTAGGGTATGCTGCTCTCATGGTCAAAGGACTACAAGGCCAGAGGTGTTAAAGGTGCTAATGTGGTAGAGTTACTGAGGCAGTCTCTCAGCAAAGTTGGGGTATGATAGGATCTTTATACATACATACATATATATATATATATATATATATATATATATATATATATATATATATATATATATATATATATATATATACAGTATGTAGAGAATCTGTCAATAAAGGGCTTTAAAAGTCAGTGTTGTGTATGAGAACAGGTGATTGATGTGGATGTTCTGGCACTGGTCAATGACACAGTAGGGACCATGATGACATGTGGATATGATGACCAGCACTGTGAGGTCGGAGTTATTATAGGTGAGACCATAGTGACAATGTCTGAACATTACCTGAGCGACCATCAGAACATAAATCATGGTCCATCATCACCTGGTGTTTAGATGTGAAATTAAAACATACAGTTAAGATGAGAGTGTCTTCCTTTAGGTATGGGCACTAATGCATGCTACATGGAGGAGATGAGACACATTGACCTGGTGGAGGGAGACGAGGGAAGGATGTGCATCAATACAGAGTGGGGAGCATTTGGAGATGATGGGTCTCTGGATGATTTCATTACGAATTTTGACCAGGAAATTGATGCTGCCTCCATCAACCCTGGAAAACAAATGTGAGGTTTTACTGTTTTTTAAAGAACTGAATATATATATATACTTACCATTCAACATCCATGGGCACTTCCTCCAATGCTTATTTTATTACCTTTTACTTTGAATACCATTAATTAGATTAAACAAATAGTTTCTTATACTCCTCATCCTCTTTGCTTCCACTCCCTCACAGATTATTGACACATTTTAAAAAGTTTATTGCTTAAAATCTATATTCACATGAATCTAAAATATCAGGGTTCAGTTGGCAAGACTCAAGATTATACTTAATAATAATTCATATGCTTATGTCTCCTTAAGTTTTGAGAAGATAGTGAGTGGAATGTACATGGGAGAACTTGTGAGGCTCATCCTGTTAAAGATGGCTAAACGTGGTCTGCTGTTTAAAGGAAGAGTATCAGATGCTCTTCGTACTAAAGGGAGGTTTCAAACTAAGCATGTCTGCATGATAGAAGAGTAAGTGAAAGCTTTTTTCCCTACTTGGCGCCATCTTTCATTTATTATAAAATCTATTTGAATCGATATGTGTTTAATTCATTAAAACCTATTAATTAGGATTTTTTTCATGATGTATGGAGTTTTCAGTTATTCACCTGGTGTCTCCTTCTAGGTACAAAAATGGGCTGGAGAACACTAAGGAAATCCTTACAGAACTGGATCTGATGCCCTCTGAGGAAGACTGCATTGCAGTTCAGCATGTATGCACCATTGTGTCCTTCAGGTCAGCTAACCTGTGCGCTGCTGCCCTGGCTGCCATCCTCACACGCATCCGGGAGAACAAAAAGCTAAAGACGTTAAGGACCACTGTTGGAGTGGATGGAACTGTCTACCGCACTCATCCTCAGTATGATAGCTTGCTTGTACCTTGCTCTTGTATTCATATCAAATAAAAAAACTCAAGATGCTGTAGTTTTTTCACAATATTGTCCTGTATTCACAATATTGCGGTGTCTGTATTGTAAATGAATTTTGCAGATATGCAAAGAGGCTCCATAAAGTGGTTCGTCGCCTGGTGCCTGAGTGCTATGTCCGTTTCGTGCTGTCGGAGAGTGGCAGTGGGAAAGGGGCAGCCATGGTGACTGCAGTCGCCCAACGTTTGGCATCACAGCGCAAAGAGATTGACAACACGCTAGCCGAATTCACCCTCAGTTCGACACAGCTCCAACAAGTGAAAGATAAGATGCGAGTGGAGTTGGAGCGTGGCCTGAGAAAGGACTCTCATGGATCTGCTTCTGTCAAAATGCTGCCCTCATATGTTTACAGGACTCCAGATGGCACAGGTAAAAAAATATTTAGTTTTAAGAACATGATTATAGAGGGGGTGTTATAGAGGGGGTATTCCATCAATAACTTGAGTAATCGGATAAGAAATACTTTTTATTACAGAGCAATACTAAATCATAGATAAGATAAGAAAAGAATGCAGGTCATAAAAATCTGTTGAACTTGCATACAAGAATAATAGTGAAAACTAAACACATTAGTATATTTACTTTCCATATTACATCATAATACAAATATAATGTATTCAAAAAGCTACCCTACAGTGTCCATATAGAGTAAGTCATGGGAATTACTTGTTTAATTAAACTCATTATTATTCCCACTCATGTATTTATTTGTTTATCTTGCACAGTATAGTGATATGGAATTACTCTCTCCAGAAAAGCTGCTTGACATTTTCCTTGACATATTGCTTTTTAAGTAATAGTTTAATAGCTAAAGTAATAATTAAGTAACTACACAGACCAGCCATGTGTTCACGTAAATGTGTTAATCAGTCAACAACAGTGGCTAGCGGAGGAGCAGAAGTTGTTTAAAAATGCCTCATTATTCATAACGTATGAATGGGAGCATTTCCTTACTGTAAATTTTCTTCCTATAAAAAATCTGATCACTTCCTGTTAAAAAATATTTTAAAAATCAACTACAAAATACTTTATAAATGTTAACTGGAATATATAGTGTTTTCTTTTACTTAGCAGTGATTCAAAACATTCTAAAATATTTTTCATTCTTCAGCCTCCTCTCTTATCTGTTTATTCTTCAGCCTCCTGTCTTATCTGTTTACTACATGTTTAGCAGGTAATAGTGGTGAACCGCAGTGCTATGTGGTTAGTTAGCTGCACTAAACGATTCATCGAGTGACATTAATTTGCTTCGATGAATCTTTGTAATCGAATCACTACAGTTACTTGAGGAATTGTTAACTGGCCTAAATTATACATTTATAAGTGTTTCTTGCACTATTGCCTAATAATTAAATATAATTAATATAATCGTATAAATATAAATAATATACTGAATAGGGGGCACGGTGGTTTAGTGGTTAGCACGTTCACCTCACACCGCCAGGGTCCGGGTTCGATTCCCGTCTCGGCCATGTGTGTGTGGAGTTTGCATGTTCTCCTCGTGCCTCAGGGGGTTTTTCTCCGGTTTCTCCGGTTTCCCCTCCGGTCCAAAAACATGCACGGTAGGTTGATTGGCACCTTGGAAAATTGTCCCTAGTGTATGAGTGTGTGTGAATGTGAGTGTGTGTGTGTGTGCCCTGTGATGGGTTGGCATTCCATCCAGGGTCTATCCTGCCTTAATGCCCATAGACGCCTGAGATAGGCACAGGCTCCCCGTGACAGAAGGAAGATCGGTTATACCGGTAGAAGATGAATGAATGAATATTCTGAATACCCAACACCTAAACTGAATTGCTTTACACAGCCTGTGTTGTGCACTATACATGTATTAATGACCCCAAAAAGGGACATTAAAACATATATTATTAGCTACAGTATCAATGGCACAGACACACACACACACACACACACACACACAAAGAATTCTGGCAAAAGGGCGGCCAACTGTTCAAAATAAATTTTTAGTTTTTACTTAAAAATTGACATAATTTATTTCATTACTATTTGTTCTACTTCAGAGACAGGGAAATTCCTGGCCTTGGATCTGGGTGGAACAAATTTCAGAGTGCTGGTGGTGAAGATCCGTAGTGGAATTCGCAAATCAGTCCGCATGTATAACAAGATCTATGCCATCCCACTGGAAATCATGCAGGGCACTGGAGAGGAGGTGCACCTTTATGTCTTCTTTTAAGTCAATGCTATCACTTATCAGTCTGAATGTGATCAGGTCACACACACCTTTTCAGATTAGACAAAATGAAATAAGTTTGTTTTGATTCTAATATATTTTGGTAAACAATAGATAATAAATATTCTGTTTTCTTTCAGCTGTTTGACCACATAGTACATTGCATCTCAGATTTCCTGGACTACATGGGGATGAAAAACACCTGCCTGCCCCTTGGTTTCACCTTCTCATTTCCATGCAAACAGACTGGAATAGATAAGGTAAAAGTGGCTTATCAGAGGCACAATGCAGATTTAATGACATCATAGCAATATATTAATCATCATTAAACATCACAGTGTGATTACTTATGGATACATCTTACTAACATTCCCTTGTATTTTAAGGGAATGTTGGTGAGCTGGACAAAAGGCTTCAAAGCGACTCACTGTGAGGGGAATGATGTGGTGGACATGCTGAGAGAGGCCATTAAGAGGCGAAATGTGAGGGGGAGGATTATATATATATATAAATATATAATTGAATAAAACAAAAGCATACACAGATAAAGTGAATAATTCTGTTCTGTAGGAATTTGACCTCGATATTGTTGCTGTGGTAAACGATACAGTTGGCACGATGATGACATGTGCATATGAAGATCCTAATTGTGAAATTGGACTAATTGCTGGTATGGATTTTATCTCCTCCTGTCAAAACACAAGTTCTTTATCATGCCATGCTTTAATCTTTTCAGTTTATAACATCTTAATGAAGCCCATTTTATAGACATGCAAGCTCTAAAATGTACATGATATCAAACAGACAATTACTAAATTATATGGGCATATGCAACCATGCACTTTTGAAGGATTATCTAAAATATCTAATACGTTTCCTGGATTTTATCTGGGTTTTTTTCTTGGCCATTCAGGAACAGGCAGCAACGTTTGCTACATGGAACACATGAAGAACATTGAGACAGTAGATGGGGATGAGGGACACATGTGTGTGAACACTGAATGGGGTGGTTTTGGGGATAACGACAACATTGAGGATATTCGGACACGATTTGACTGGGAGGTGGACACCGGCTCCCTGAATGTGGGTAAACAGAGGTAAGAGTGACTGTTATGGCTTATTCATCCACATCTGATATTAATATTATACTCTGTTACAAATTCTTCTTTTATCAAATGGACCAATTTATTAGGATAAAAACATCAGCGTAACCTCACTATGTATAAATGTGTAACATATAGACCTTTATTCTTTTCTATGTAGTACTCATTGTTTATGAGTGACACAATTTCAATTCACTATTTTCCATTTGCATATATTCAGCGTATGTTATTCAGGCTGAACCTTGTGTAAAATCTTCCTTTTTTCAATGTATGTACTGTTGTAGCTATAAAATTGTAACCAGGATGAATAGTGTGTGTGTGTGTGTGTGTGTGTGTGTGTGTGTGTGTGTGTGTGTGTGTGTGTGTGTGTGTGTGTGTGTGTGTGTGTGTGTGTGTGTGTGTGTGTGTGTGTGTGAGTGTGTGAGTGTGAGCCCCTGAGAGAGAGAGAGAGAGAGAGAGAGAGATGGAGAGAGAGAGAGAGAGAGAGAGAGAGAGAGAGAGAGAGAGAGAGAGAGAGAGAGAGAGAGAGAGAGAGAGAAAGAGCACACTTGGCCTGAATTTTAAACATAAAACCTGACAAACATTTCCTTCTGGAATTAGTCACCAGTAGTTATTATAATGACCATCATTCTTCTGTGGATTTCTACTGTCAGCCACTGATGTTGGGGACATGGAGGCTTGGCATGCAGTCAGCACTCCAATTCATCCCAAAGGAGTTCAGTGGGTATAAGGTCAGGGCTCTTTGCAGGCTACTCAAGGTCTTCCATTTAACTCTTAGCAATCCGCATTTAGTTTGGTCTTGCTTTATACAATGGGCAAAATATTAAAGCCATTATAGTCAACAGTGTGCTTCTAACTTTGTGATAGCAGTTTGAGAAAAACTAATAATGATCAGGTATACATAGACATTTTTACCACATAGTGCAAGTAATGTGTGACAGTTATTGACTGTTAAGTGTTTATTCACAAGGGGCAGTGTATAATATGAGTACTGACCTGCTCTAAATTGTTGCACATTACATGATGTGCATGTGTTGGTTAGTGACAGGTAAGTATTTGTCCACAAGGGGTCAGTGTATAATAAGAGTACTTGTCTGCTCTATTTTATAGACTTGTACATGATGTGTAATTTTTAGTGACAGTTAAGTGTTTGTCCACAAGGGGGCAGTGTATAATATTAGTACTGGCCTGCCTAATTTGTTGCCAAGTACATTTATGTGTTATGGTTAGTGACAGTTAAGTGATTGTCCACAAGGGGGCAGTGATTAATATGAGTAATGTCGGTCTAATTTGTTGCAGGGTACATTATGTGGATGTAATGGTTAGTGACAATTAAGTGTTTGTCCACAAGGGGGCAGTGTATAATAAGAGTACTTGTCTGCTCTAATTTATAGCAATGTATATGATGTGTAATGTTTAGTGACAGTTAAGTGTTTGTCCACAAGGGGGCAGTGTATAATATGAGTACTGACCTGCTCTAAATTGTTGCACATTACATGATGTGCATGTGTTGGTTAGTGACAGGTAAGTATTTGTCCACAAGGGGGCAGTGTATAATAAGAGTACTAGCCCACTCTAATTTGTTGCAGTGTACATTATGTGTAATGTTTAGTGACAGTTAAGTATTTGCCCACAAGGGGGCAGTGTATCATAAGAGTACTGGTCTGCTCTAATTTGTTGCAGACTACATGATGTGTAATGGTTAGTGACATTTAAGTGTTTGTCCACAAGGGGGGGGGAAGTGTATAATATGAGTACTGACCCGCTCTAATTTGTTTCAGAGTACATGAAGTGATGGTTAGTGACCGTTAAGTGTTTGACCACATGGGGGCAGTGTATGATAGAGTATTGGCCGGCTCTATTGTGTTGCAGTGTATACTTATATTATAAGCCTACATAATAAATTAGCTGTTTTTTCACATACTAAACGAATTCTTTACAATGTGAAAGTAAGTATGGAAAGTGCGGCCAACGGTACAGTACATGTTTATTTTGTGCACACAGGTTTGAGAAGATGACCAGTGGAATGTACCTAGGAGAAATTGTCCGGCAGATTCTAATAGATCTAACCAAACGAGGTCTTTTGTTTCGTGGACACATTACAGAGTGTCTTAAGACAAGAGGCATCTTTGAGACCAAGTTTTTATCACAGATTGAAAGGTACATTTTCACAACTTTATTCACATATTTAGTAAAACACAATACACCTTGTTTTTACCACAGTGGGCTGGCAGCATCCTCTGTAGCTCTTAGTATGATACAGACATCTTAAGTACTTGATTATACACAGGTTTTGATCTTACAGTATATTCTTTTCTGAAATTTGTTGATGGCCTCCTCTAGTGACCGTTTGGCACTACTGCAAGTCAGAGCTATTCTGCAGCATTTGGGCCTGAACAGCACGTGCAATGACAGTATCATCGTTAAGGAAGTGTGTGGTGCTGTGTCAACCCGAGCTGCTCAGCTGTGTGGTGCAGGGATGGCTGCTATTGTAGACAAAATCAGAGAGAACCGAGAACTAGACCATCTCGACATCACAGTAGGTGTGGATGGTACGCTCTACAAACTCCATCCACAGTGAGTAAAGTGTAGAATAATATCAGTCACGGCACATGTTTTTGATTTTTCCATAAGCCTTATTTTGATACTTGGCTTGTCTTTTAATTTCATCTTTGCAGCTTTTCGAGAATTCTGAAAGACACAGTGAAAGAGCTTGCTCCCAATTGCAAGGTGGATTTTGTCCTGTCTGAAGATGGCAGTGGAAAGGGAGCAGCACTTATTACAGCTGTGGCTCGTCGGTATTGTAAGAAGACATAAGAATGTACAGGTGCACTGTGTTCTTTTTCCATCATTGTACATACTGGGAGATGCTATCTATCTGTAGCTAAAGCAGACACCTACGTAAGTGCTATCCACACACACACACACACACACACACACACACACACACACACACACACACACACACACACACACACACACACACATATATATTCCATCTTTCCTCGGGTCACAGGGGACCTGTGCCTATCTCAGGCATCTATGGCATTAGGGCAAGATACACCCTGGATGGAATGCCAACCCATCGCCGGGAGCACACACACACTCACATTCACACACAATTTTCCAAGGTGCCAATCAACTTGTTTTTGGACCGGGGGAAGCCGGAGAACCCGGAGAAAAACCCCCTGAGGCACACATGGGAATTGAACCCGGACCCTGGTGGTGTGAGGCAAACATGCTATATACGTGCTAAAAGTGCTCTCTCTCTCTCTCTCTCTCTCTCTCTCTCTCTCTCTCTATCTCTCTATATATATATATATATAGCTCTATATATCTCTCTCTATATCTCTCTCTATCTATATATATATATATATATATATATATATATATATATATATATATATATATATACAGGGATTTTACCACTAGTTTGGCATTTATACACATATAATAAATATGCCTCCTAAATGCCTCCAATTTCTTTATCTTAAGACTTTTGTTAGACAAGTATTTTCTAGTTTTTTCTATTTAATTAAACAGTTCCCTGTTAATTATTTTGTGTGACATTTGAATAATTAAATGCATAAAAATAACAATATATGTATCCAGACAGAAGTTCATTATTTCAAAACAACAGTTTTATCTTTAACCACTTCATCTCAGGTTGTCAGCTGTGCATCTAATTTCATTGTGTGAGTAACTGCCTCTTTTGTACCCCCCCAACCCATTTTACTTTTTTTTCATGTGAGTGAACAAGTTTGCATGAGCAGGCAAAAAGAATAGAATGAATATGGCTCATCTAGAGCGGAAAGTAGCTCTGAATACTGGAATGTCACAAGTGTATTTAGACTTGCAAAGAACACGCTCTCATTCACAAGCCATTGGATTTGAGAATGTCATAAAGAACTTTGCCGTGATTTTTTAATCAGATGTTCACAGTTTATTTATAAAATGTTTGATTATACAAAATTGTACACTTAATAAAAATCATATACTAACTCATTTGGCATTTTAGTTGAAAATGTATTCCAAATTAGATTAACTTGTGTTACCTAAATCCTTCTGACATTCCGCTAATTTGATGAAAATTTCATATGTTGCAATACACACAGATTTATCACACAATCTACTAAATTAAGCTTCAGAAGGATTATACAGATATAAGACTTCAATCAGGTCAGCAACACTACTCATGTTAATCCTGCTTGCTAATGCTAACTAGTTTATTTTTCCACAGTACCAAAGTCTATAGCTGACAACACAGTATCTTACATAGAAAACTAGAAATTGACATACACACACACATGTGTGCACACACCATCATATATATATATATATATATATATATATATATATATATATATATATATATATATATATATATATATATATATATATATATATATATGTATATGTGGATATATATGTATATATGAACACAGATACAACATGTTCATGGAGTATCTTTAGCTTAGAGATTAGACATTTCTGTCTGTAAATAATCTTTAGCTTAGAGATTAGACATTTCTGTCTGTAAATAAAGAGTTTAATGTGGTTGTAATAGTGGATTTTAAAAATAGGCTTATCTGTATGTCTGTGTTCATGGGCACTGAATTACATATATTTTTGGAGGAAACAAATTCATAAATGCTACATTTTAGTCACATTCCATGACACTATTACTGTATTAAGATATATCTGGTATTGTATCTGTCTGTGGACCATTTGTATCGTTTGTCTTTTTTTGTCTTTTGCCTTTCTCCTTGTTTTTAACTGCTGTCAATGAAAAATAAAGTGCATGACATTACTGAGGAACAATTCTAGCTTTCATTCTGAAATTTCATTAGATCATGCAGGCTGCTGCAGATGTTACACAGTTTCACTCAGAATAATACTAGTGTCACGGTTTTATTATGTAAGTACCATTGCTTAAATCCCTTTGAATCCTATCTGGGGGAGCAAATTGGTTCACCCTGACTTTGGATTATCTAATTTACTTGTTGGACTAGCAGTCTTCAACCATGGATAGCGATGAGAAAATTGAGATTTTACCACATGTAGGTACATGTTATGTGTCTAAGTTGTTTTATAGACCTTGTTTTTAAAAAAAAATGTTTTATGGGTAAATGCATGTGATGATTTGTGTAAATTAGGACAGCAGCATGAGACATCTATGAGCCAGTCAGTGGATCAGTCATAGCTTCTACCTATTCAGTTATTTAATGTGTGCAGATAATTTGTGTAATTCATAACAATCACCATAAAACTGAAGATAACTGAAGATATATTTGCTGTTTTTATTAAACAAAAGTGTATTTAAATTTAATACAATAATTTGTCAGTAATGAATGATAAAATATATATATTAAAATATATTTTGCATGTATTTATTGAAAATCCCTTCAGTTAAATTCATATTCATAATTCATATTATACACCAGCAGAATTAAAAATGAAAGGACAAATATGAGGTGATTTTTACTCAAACATCCTAAAATAAGGTCACTGTTTTCAAAGCAGTACTGAACATACTGGTGAGTTACTGTAAGAGTTAATTATAAAATAAAAAATATAACATGTAATGTTTTAGTGACAATGTTTCGTATTGGTGTAACAGCTTAAACTGTGACTCATTGGCTATCTGAAAAAAAGAGAAGCAAATTGTTTCACCCAGTCTGTTTAATCTTTATACTAAATTGTTTGCTCAAAACAGTTCATTCATGGCTTACAGGATGCGTGAATATGTGTTTTACTGTGTTGCATCATGTGAGTTACTGTCTAATCCAGATAATTACCTGTACTTGCTGCAGTCACTTTCTTGATCAAATTTGTGCAAACACAATAAACATTCTCAGTCTGTAAATTTACAGTGAAAGCGTAACTGTCTGAAAACTGGTATCATTTAGTCAATGGTTTTCTATAGAACTTTGAGTAGAGGTACAGGAAATGAGTCGGAGGAAAAGGATTTGTAAGACAACAATGATGACGTATGTGTCATGTGCTATAATAACTGATTACACTATTACACTATTGCCTGATTTCACTAATGCCATTAAAAAAATTATTATTGTAATTTCAGCTTTGTGGATCGGTAATATCGCAGGTTCTTAGATGGAACCTAACTCTACATATAGCAGATTTATTGGCAAAAGCTCACATTCCGTGAAGCAATTGCATGTTTGGAATAACACTATAAACTTAACAAAGTTTTCACTAAGGTACAGTACTTTACATGCAGTGTTCAATACATCAAAGAAGAACCCTACACCATGATTTCTCTGTTTATAAAATGACATACTGTCTAGATATATTCAGGGTGCGTCCAATTATCTATATATATTGCGTCCAATTATCTATATATATTTAACCATTTTCACTCCCAGAAAATGCCTATTTTATTACTTCTCCTGGTGTGTAAAAATAAAGCTTTATTCTTTAGTCATCTGTATTACAAAACAAATGTAGTTTTAATATGATGTATTTAATTTATGATGTATTTAATTTGGATGTGTTAATGTGTGTGAAAATAGGTTTCACTTACATTTGACAATGTCTAATGTGGCATCTAGCAGTTGCTTAGAATACAGCATTCATTTTTTTATACATATGGAGAAAAATAATCTCAATCTAAAGCAGCTTCATTCTCAGACTTTTTTTTAATGCCAGCTGTTATTTATCCTTATTCTTAACCTTTTGACTTGGCTACAATTGCTCTCTTGTTCACTATGAATGTAGTTTGGCATTTGATGCTTGCTAATTTGGTTCACAGAAGTTAAGATAAAACGTAATTCCTTCATAAGAGCATTGATTCATAAGAGAGTGATAAGAGCATTATTTGGCAGAATTAGCACAATGCACACCTTTATAACCTCCACGAGGTTTGCCCTTCAATGCATGGAGGAGAAAATCAGAATGCCTCAGATCCATTGAACCAATCACATCCTGTGAAATGTGCTCTACGTGACTTACACAAACTCCCACCCCCCCATCCGCCCCACCCAGAAAATCCTGTAGCCCCTACTTCCCTCCAATGAGAAATAGAGATAGACAAGGAAGTAGAGAAAAGGACGGGAGCGCAAAAGAAAGGGAGGGGCAGAGTATGAGTGCCAGAGAAAGAAATGGTGGAGAGACTGACTGTCAGGCTGCACTTCACGCTCGGCCAATAGCAAAACGGAATGGGCAGGGCTTAACCCAGTCCCCATCCCAGCCGCTGCTGCATCTAATGTAAGCGCATTACACACTGAACAGAGAACGGGAATACAGATATTACGCTTGAAAGGAACAAGTCTACATGCCGGCATATTATTTGTAGCATTTATACCGTCAATTCTGAGCCGCAAAACGTCTCTTTGACCGTGCTGCAAAGGACACGAAAGCCTCCACTTCCTCCTCCATTTCAGTATCCCCACAGTAGTGGAGCAGGATGATAGCCGCACAGCTTCTGGCCTACTACTTCACGGAGCTGAAGGATGACCAGGTCAAAAAGGTGAGCGCAATCTACTATCCTTTGAAATCGGCTCATTGTATTATTTTTTCAACCGGGTGCCCATCAAGCCATGTGACACGTTTATAACACCCAAATGTGTTTCACGGTTTTGTCGTTGGGCTTTGAGTGGTGAGATGCGCTCTGCCTCACGTAGCTCTTGCTCAAGATGATACGTCAGAGGCAACGTGACGCTGACGTTGGGCCGAACGTGCCGACAGGTTTGAGAACGGTTATGCACATAGGGGTATAACCGGGGAGGGCCTGTGCTGCATTGTCCTTGAAACCATGATGTGGATGTCAATGAGGCGAAATGGCAGGAGTGGGCAGGATTTTTTTTCAATCATGTTTGCTGTATAGTACGCTATATACGGCGTGAGGGGAGAGAAACCCTGACCCCTCCTCCGACAAGTGGAGTATAGAATTTCAGCAGAATGGAGGACTCCCTTCCCCCGAACACGGCAGAATCCTTCTATGGTTATTTAACCCAAATATCACAAAAGAGAAAAGCTTGCAAAAAAGCAAATTGTGAAGTAAAACTCTGGCATTTGAAGTAAACGTGTTGCCTCTTCTTCGTTACATATTAAAGGTTTTAGCTGTGGCAACGTTTAAACGGAGGTGGTGTTTAACATGTAAAGTGTATACATAATTTTATCGCTAGTTATCTATAATGTTATCTATAATGTTATATACGTCCAGAGATGTTTAATACTCAGGGCGGTGTAAAAGGCTCTGAGGTTACCATGACGACAGCCTGGAGAACCGTGACTAAATGCAGGAAAGTCCATGCTTCTTCACTACTGACCACCAGGGAGCCACCATCACTGCTCACAGCTTTTACTTGCAGCATAAACTCTACTTGTGTGTTAAACATAATCATAAATTGTGTTATTAAGCATAAATGGAGTTGACATGAAATGCATGACAGAAAAAAACATTTAAAAAACATTTTCATTAATGCATTACTTTCAGGATGCAGTCTGTGGTGTTCAAAGTACTATTAATTTCTCAGACATTGCCCATTTTACCAGCTTTTATTTCTGTACAGCAATAAACCACGTTACACATGGATCCTGTCTTAATAGGTTTGAGCAAGATGGAAATTAGAGGACATCCTTCATATATTTATATTCATATTTATATGTACTATAATATTTTACACCTCATGAAATTCCTTTATACAGCTGAATTTTACTATTTATATATGCCTAAGTATCGAACATACAGCCATCAACGTAAAGCATGTGTCCATTAAATCTTGCCCTTCAAATATTTCAGCTAATAACCCAGCCCGAATCTCCCATAGCAACCAAACGTTAAACCACCAATAGCGACACATCATGAATAACGTGAATCAGCAAAACCCATGGTGGTTGACTTTTTAAGGGTCTACTAAATCTCTAAATAATATTATTATTATTATTATTATTATATATTGGAGTAATAAAATAAAATTATCTATTAAATGTCTTAATTGTCCCGTTATATAAATAACAAAACATGTTCCAACTGTGAAATTCACGACTACACCGTGGGACAGAGCAGTTTTTGTCCCAAGTGTCATCAGTTATCTGTGATGTAATTACCTACATGCTTGGCCACCATTAGACTCCTTACCATTGTGAAAGCAAATTCATCCTGGTTTGTAAATTTCCAATGTAAAATATTACGTAAAATAAACATAAGTAAATAATATTGTATCATTTTATTTTTGTAAAACCCATTATACCCTATGAACTATGCTGTAGAATAGAATAAAATAGCCTTTATTTGTCACATGTACATTGCAACACAGAACTTGTTTGGTCAGCCATGATATAGCGCCCCTGCTCCATGTTTTAATTTTATTGATTCCGATTCTTATCGAATTCCAGTTTCGTTTCCAAAAGGTGAACCGACCACAGACGCTTAGACATGTTGGTTGTGACACCTTACTTGCAAAACACATTAGTTTATTACATTAATTACACCTAGCAATGGGGTAAATAGAGGATGCAAGGTGAGACACAAGGTTCAAAACCAAAAGAGCTTTATTAAGAATGGTAATCCAAGTCAGCCAGAAGGTGGAAAAAATGCACAAGACATGTGGAGTACCCAGGAGTGGCATCTTTGTGAAACTATGGCTCGAACTCCCGACCTTCCGGTCATAAGCCCCTCCACCATACTAATATAACATATAGTTATATAACATACTAATGCACATATATTCTGAATTATTGAATACTCTCCATTTGCAATGTCTGGAACCTAGCAAAGATCAATCCCAAATGACAATTTCACAGTTTATTCATAAGGACGGGGTTGTTTGAGAGCATATTTTGAGTGAAAGCCCATACAAGTGTTTTGTTTTTTTTGTGCTGGTGGTTTACAGACCATGAAATACAATATAAACCAAGATACTGGATATCATGATAAAATATTTATGTTGCACACATTAATGTTTATTATGGCAAACATTAATTAACTGATATATTTCTTTTCTATCGTAGATTGATAAGTACCTGTACTCCATGCGTTTCTCTGATGAGACACTGCGAGATATCATGGCCCGTTTTCGAATGGAGCTGGAGAAAGGGCTGAGTCGTGACACCAATGCTACAGCCACTGTGAAAATGCTTCCCACCTTCGTCAGGTCTATTCCTGATGGCTCAGGTGAGACTCGAGACCAGTGTCTAAAATTGACACAAAAAAAACAATTATTACTTTACTTATGTAGCCAGAAGTATTCTCATCAGACCAGGATACACAGCATTTTGAACATCCGATTCTAGTTTTAGAATCCCCCCTCCCCCAACCAATGGCTGAAATAACAGCCTCCACTATTTTGTAGTCTTACAAGGGATTTTGGAATTTGTACACAAGCACTGATGTCAGGCACGGAGACCTTGGATGCAGTTGGCATTTTAATTGACCCCTGAGGTGTTAAGAGGGGTCAGTGAACTGTGCAGACAAGCCTACTTCTGTCTATCGTGGTAAATCCTGTCTTTAAGGACCTCACTTTGTGAAAAGACATGCAGAAACATGTGTAGGTGTCTTTAATGCCACTGAATTACAAAGTCATTCTGTTCATCTGTGTGCTTTAAAACTTTTTTTACTCAAGTGTAAAACAACACAAATTCAGATGTCAGCAACCTATTGATCATGTTTTAACCTAAGAACCTAGTTAATGATATGTATATGAATAGCGTATATCATTGTATCATCCAGGACAATTGAATCAAGTAAAGTATTTGGGATGTAATTTTTTTAGGAAAGTTAAAACCAATTGCAATAGTGCACTGACAGATTATTGGCATCCAGTGAGATGAGAATCTATTGAGACACTTTCAGTACAATTGTGAAGTAGTAACATTAATACACAACACTTTTTAAAATCTAATTCACAACTAATCATTGTCCTTATATTCTAAAGCAATTCATCATGAAGCATTTGATTCAATTTAAAGTGGTATTACAAATCAAATATAAATGCAAGCTTTATTTTTTTTAAATCAGGTTTGTGTCATGCAGTCATATGTTTCTACTGGCAGATATTTGGTATGTCTTGACTGATAATACAATCAGAAAGTAAATAGCAAGATGTGAATAGACAAACAACCATTAACTATGGAACTAAGGTGCCCAAAGCCCTTTCATTACGTCTGTTTTGTTAACAGTGGCAAGTGATTTAGAGATGTTGGGAAAACCAGCTAAGCAAGTATACTATTGTAAAGTAGTTGGCTCAGGGTAAACAAAGAGTGGCAAAGATCTTTTCACACTTCTCGTGTATGCAGGAAGACTTAATCGGATACCACTATGAATATATATTTCTAATCAATCCCTATCATTAAAAAATTTCAGTAGATTATGAACATTGTGCTATCACTTGTCAACCAGTTTCTAATTTCCTCAATACTCACGTCAGTGCTCACTTCATATGCATTGCTGTCTTATTATTGCCCAGTTTCAGGATATTAACCATTTTAGATTTAAATCCATTAGTTTTAATTAAAATAGTAATAGTAATTCTTTATTTACTCTCTTGGATAGTTAATATAAAGTACTATTTGTACACATGTGTACCATATGAAAATGGAAAATGAATATATATATATATATATATATATATATATATATATATATATATATATATATATATATATATATATATATATATATATATATGGTGACTGGGTGTAGAGGGGAGAAAAAGGGGAGATCTCAAGATATGAACAAGAAATGATTGACATATGAATGTCAGGGTCATTCATGTTCTTTTTATAGTTCAGAGCCCCCTTGTGGTACCAGGTATGTACACTGTTTCTAAAGCCACTCTAAAATTACAGCTCACTAAAATGGAAATAGCATGACATAAAGATTAAAAAGTGATCACTTGAACACAGAAGGTATCTTCCAGCCCTAAGAAAGTCAACATCCGGTCTAAAGAAAATCCAAACTACCTTGTACAACAGATTTTTGTTGTTGCTTGGCAACAAGTACTCCGCAAATGCTGTTAATCTGGGCACACTAAGCATCTTTGAGAAAAAAATGTGCAAGTGGTGTAGGTTACAGAGAACATGCAATAATTCCTGGACTAATATTTCTGTCGACTGTTCTTTTGGGTTCAGACATTTATTATTCACAGATTCACAGTTTCACTGTCACTTGGAAAGCATCAATTGCCAAAAGGTTCAGTGGGTTCCTCAGTGGTGCCAGAGACTGCCATTTTGTTTCTAGTCAGTTAATACCTTAAAGAAAAATGTATCATTAATAATTAACTTTTTATTGAAAGTCCTTTTTTTTATTTAAATAAAGTCAAATGAAGTCAAGCCAGCTATGTACTGTATAGGGTTCCTTGGCTTTATTATATAATTATTATATAATCAGGCTTATTTTCTTTGTCAATACACATTCATTACTGAAGACAAAATTGGAATGTGCCAATACTAAACAATTTTATGAAATTAAAATTTTCAGTGTATGTTAAATAATAATGTAGGATTTGCCTGCTCAGTTTTTCATATTTTCTATTCCATTCTGTTACAGAGAAGGGGGATTTCATTGCTCTGGATCTGGGTGGCTCTAATTTCCGAATCCTGCGAGTGAAAGTTTCTCATGAAAAGAAGCAAACTGTGCAAATGGAGACTCAAGTCTATGAGACTCCAGAAGACATCATGCATGGCAGTGGAACAAGGGTATGCTTGACACAATGTAGTATTGCACAATGTTTACGCAATGTAGTATTGCCCAATGTGTAAAGAAGTGTTGAGGTTTAACCTCTGTATGTCTTTTGCAGCTGTTTGACCATGTTGCTGAATGCCTGGGGGACTTCATGGAGAAGCATAAAATTAAAGACAAGAAACTGCCAGTGGGATTCACCTTCTCATTCCCATGTGCTCAAACTAAACTGGATGAGGTAAAAGAGGGAGCTGAAATCTAGATTTTGCTTTCACTGGCATACTATTATCATTAGTGGATAATATTTGAGACAGGTAGTCAGTGGCTGAAGGTGAGGCAGGTCATTGCTTCATATTTCAATAATAAAATAAAATGGGTAATTATAATTTATTCATTGCCAGAATCGACAATTTTTCGGTTATCAAGCTGTAATTCTCAGCAAGACACAATGATGTGAAGAACTCGAGAGCTCTCCATCGCCTCAGTTTATTCAATCCCATTCAAACTGAAATGATCTTGGGGAGTAAGTATGTTCCCATTGCGATTGTGTGATTAGATGTGATTATCACATCTATTCTGTTTTATTTGGTGTTCATATATGTGTTTAAATGTGACCCTGTCTGTCCACTGTCCCAGTGTGGGCTGGGAAGCTCTGCTTTATCTGATTCTTGGCAGTTCATAGAGACTACCTAAATATTTAATCTGATTTATTGTCCAGATTATATGTTTGCTTCATTCAGTATAATGTCTTTTTCCCAACAAATATATTTTAAATGCTTTTGCCACCAGTGTGCAAACAGTAAATAGTCCATTCAATGGGAAATCTATGCAAAGATAATGCCAACATGGTATGTGGAGAATACAAACTTGCTTTTAGTTTTCTATAGGCTGGCGACAAAATATTACAATATTTTCCCACCTGTTCTGTATATAGATCATAATTATAGGTAACTAAATTAACATTTTTCACAAAATCATCAGATCACTAAGGCATTTGAATCATTACATCTTGGTTGCTTACATTTATGGCATTTGGCAGATGCCCTTATCCAGAGTGACTTACAGTTGTAGCTGAGCAGCTAAGGGATAAAAGGCATCTCTCAAAGGCCAAACAGTAGCATTTTAGTTTGATGATGTTGGAATTTAAACTCATAATTTTCTGAGGCATAGGCCAATGCCATAACCAGTAAATACCATTTCTCAATGTGATTAGATTCATACAACTAAGTAATTAAGGATTAAGAGCCTTACTAACAGGCTCAGAAAATGTAATATGTTTTTTCTTTTTTCTTAGCTAATTAGGCACTGTCGTTCAATCAAAACCATTAGATCTCTCTAAAATATTATTAGGTCTTACATCTTGTATTTGAGAGTGTGTGATAAGTTATATTGCTGTTTTTTTTTAAGGCTGTTTTGCTCACCTGGACTAAACGTTATAAAGCCAGTGGAGTGGAAGGGATGGATGTGGTGAAGCTTCTGAACAAAGCTATTAAAAAGCGAGGGGTGAGTAGCGCATATCAGAAAACAGGTTATAAATGAAACGTCATCATGCAGTACAGATTTTATGCTCCTTAGCGCCAATAAGCCAGTCATTGTTACATGAAAATATTTCAAGGCAGCTGAAAGAAAATATTCCGTCTCCAGGACTATGAAGCTGATATCATGGCAGTGGTCAATGACACTGTGGGAACAATGATGACCTGCGGCTTTGATGACCAGCGCTGTGAAGTTGGGATGATCATTGGTAAGGGAAATTGTTTTTACAGTTTACTGTTGAATACTTAGAGTAGAAATGTCCCTGTGTAATATTTGTAGACCGCAGCATAGTACAATATTATAGGCTATTGAAGTTGTAATTCTTAAAAATACTATCAAATATTCTCACATTTTTCTTTCACATCCTTTTTTTTATTTTCCTGGGAAAAACCTTGAGAGCAATTATTTTGTTTATTTGGTAGACCACGATCATGTGACAATAGAAAATTAAAGTGGAGGCCATCGTTGGATAATGCATGACCCTTTCCAGACCCTTAACCAGAAATGTTATGTCATGTTTCTGTGCTTCCATTTTCAGGTACAGGCACTAATGCATGCTACATGGAGGAGCTGAGACATATTGACCTGGTTGAAGGAGACGAGGGTAGAATGTGCATCAACACAGAGTGGGGAGCTTTCGGAGATGATGGCATGCTGGAGGACATCCGTACTGAATTTGACCGGGATATCGACCGCGGAAGTCTTAACCCTGGGAAACAACTGTAAGCCACAAAATGGCACTAAATACAACCCTCACAATTTTATTCGAAAGTGAGAGAGATGGTTTAAGAATAAATAGTGTGTTGGTATGAAAGAGGTTCTCTGTAATCTTAGGTTTGAGAAGATGGTGAGCGGAATGTACATGGGGGAGTTGGTGAGGCTGATTCTTGTGAAGATGGCCAAAGAGGGTCTGCTATTTGAAGGCCGCATCACTCCAGAACTACTGACTAAAGGGAAAATTGAAACAAAACATGTTTCTGCTATTGAGAAGTAAGTCTTAAATCTACAATTATTACATTAATTTTGAATTCACCCATCACTTATTCATGAAAATGCTTTTGCATTAATGTTACATTTATTCACTGATGAACTACTTGTGGCTTATATTGCCATCATTGATACTCATCCTGTTTTCTAGGAGTAAAGAAGGGCTGACCAAAGCCAAGGAAATTTTAACCCGGCTGGGAGTGGAGCCTTCTTCAGATGATTGCATCGCTGTGCAGCATGTGTGTGCTATCGTCTCTTTCCGCTCTGCCAATCTTGTTGCTTCTGCACTGTGTGCGATTCTTACTCGCCTGAAGGACAACAAAAATGTCCCTCGTCTCCGTACTACTGTGGCCATCGATGGTTCACTCTACAAAATGCACCCACAGTAATGATTTTCTTTCTTGCCATTCCTATATCTTATTATGATTTCCTATAAGTTTATGTTTATCTATTGCCGTTTTGTTTTTGTTTTTGTTTTTTTTGCTGTCTTTGCCGTATTTCGAACAACGGAAAAATGTTTATAAATAGGGAATAACATATTCAACATCTCATCAAAGGCTATACTCTACAGTTTCAACTGCTTCTTTTCATCAGAGTTCCCTAAACAGATGTCACCTCAGTAATGTAATCATATCATGTGTCAAGCTGGCTTGGCCAGAGCACTAGGAATGGCATGATGATCCACGTGACATTTGTAATCCTCCAGGGAGTTTCTTCTTGTTTCATAACCTTTAACAAAGTTTATATGCCATGACAAGAGAACCCCAAGAGTGTCTATCCAAAGATTTGTATTTATTTCTATGTAAAACTATTACTGCTTGTCGCCCTAAATAGGTACTGTTATTATTGTTTTTATTTGTGGTTTCCATTGTTAGAAGACTGCGTCTGACACATTTATAATGGCTCTACTGACCCTTAAAAAATAAAATACATATAGTAATTTCTGAATGTAAATGCCTAAACAAATCAGGTTGTTAAATAAATCATTTCAAACCAAAAATACATTATAGAAATTGTATAGCATTAAAGCGTAATCCATTTGTATGTCCAAACACTTTTCCCCTTTTCTGTCTCAGGTATGCCCGTCGACTCCATAAGACTGTGCGGCGTTTGATACCCGAGTGTGATGTTCGCTTCCTGCTCTCCGAGAGTGGGAGTGGAAAAGGTGCTGCCTTGGTAACGGCCTGGGCCTCACGATTGGCTGATCAGACGCGCCAAATTGCTGAGACCCTGGCAGAGTTCCGCCTCAGCAAAGAGCAGTTGCTAGAAGTGAAGAAGAGGATGCACACTGAGATTCAGAATGGCCTGGGAAAGAAGACACAAAGTTCAGCTACAGTAAAGATGCTGCCCACTTATGTGCGCAGTACCCCAGATGGCTCAGGTAGCATTTTGTCAGAATTGGTACAATATTTAGGGGCAATCTTTGTTTTGTAAGTTTTGTAAGGAACATACATTTTTGTATAGGTTTTTGCTTATCTTTTCTGTTTGCCTTATTGTCCTTCTGTCTGTCACATTATTTGTGTTTCTATGTCTTGAATATCCAATACTTCACCACTAAATAATTTGTAAACACCCACTGGTCTTTAAAATGCTGAATATCTCTGCTGCATTGCAGCACATTGCAATTTTAACCGAACCAAATACATGTGTTTAAAACCGAGAGAAGCCAACACATTTTTCTTTAGGTCATAATAGATCTTTCACAAAGTTTTCAGTTCATGGTAATGCTTTTTGCTACAAAAATAATACAAATTTAGTATTTTTTTTTCTACAATTGATATATGTAAATAATATAGAAGAATATAGAAAGAATGAAAAATGCATGCAGACTGTTTTCTATATATATATTTTATTTATGTATTATAGAAAATGGAGACTTCTTGGCTTTGGACCTTGGAGGCACAAACTTTAGGGTGCTCTTAGTGAAAATTCGCAGCGGTAAAAGACGGACTGTGGAGATGCATAACAAAATCTATGCCATTCCCATCGAAGTGATGCAGGGAACAGGAGAAGAGGTGGGCATCTGTAAATATCTGTGTCTGTATTCATAATAATGAACAAATCTGACTGCAAAAGAGTGAATAAATAAAGGGAAATGAATCATTTTGTTTTAGTATTGTTTCAGGCATACAAGAGCCACCAAATTCAATTTATTTTACATTTCATTATTTTACATTTCAGAGTGCCGTTTACAACATTGCTCCAAAATATGGATTTAAAATAGGGGTAAATTCTAGTTATGAAAGAAATAGTAAACATGTTGTATAATTATATCTTCACTAAACCATCGTAGAATAGGGTAAAATCAGTCTTGAAGAGATAATTCCATTCAGTATAGAAATATTTCATTGTTGTATAATGGTGGTCAGTCATAAAAAGATTCTTCATTCTAAGGGGACTATTATACCCAAACCATTCCAGCAAGATGTCTTTCATTATTCGCTTTCAAATTAACTTCAATTAATGACTTCACTGTAATCAATTTATGACATGCTTCCATGTTCTCCTGCAGCTCTTTGATCACATCGTCGCCTGCATATCAGACTTCCTGGACTACATGGGAATAAAGAATGCAAGGCTACCTTTGGGCTTCACTTTCTCTTTCCCCTGTAGACAAACTAGCCTTGATGCTGTAAGTTTCTTCAACATCAAAATGACTTTCTAGGTTCTTTGGTCCGTATGAAACTTTTTTTTTTCTTTAAACAGGTTGTGATGTTTAAATGTTATAGACACGTTCCTGTGTATTCACGTCACACTTCACTTTACTGGCTCTAGTTTTAATTGTGCTATTTGAATACTTTAATAGTTACATGTTTCTGATGCAGGGTATCCTGGTAAACTGGACAAAGGGCTTTAAGGCCACGGACTGTGAAGGAGAGGATGTAGTCAGTCTCTTAAGAGAGGGTATTAAAAGGAGAGAGGTGAGATCTAAATGAATGATGTTAATTGGCTCTTTTCTTTAGGTATTGTATTGTTTAGCATACTTATCTATGAAAGTAAAAGTGTTTTGTTTGATGCATTGATCATAATAGATTGTGCATGCATCTAATTGTGGTGTCTGTCTGATCTTAACTGCAGGAGTTTGACTTGGATGTCGTGGCAGTTGTTAATGACACAGTGGGAACAATGATGACTTGTGCTTATGAGGAACCAACATGTGAGGTTGGCCTTATTGCAGGTAAAGAAGCAAGTTTGATCAAATCGATGTAGGGCATTCCCCTCTGAGGGGAAAAAAGAAGCTAACTTTCCCTATGAACATATACAATAAAGATAATAATCTCCTTTTAAATTAACTCACTTTTTTATTGCAGGTACAGGCAGTAACGCTTGTTATATGGAAGAAATGAGGAACATTGAGACAGTGGATGGAGATGAGGGAAGGATGTGTGTGAACATGGAATGGGGTGCTTTTGGAGACAATGGCTGCCTGGATGACATCAGGACCCAGTATGACCGAAATGTGGATGACCTTTCTCTCAACCCTGGAAAACAGAGGTGCCTTTCTGTTTAAATAACATTCTGAGTTTCCTATATCCATTCAGTTTCAGGTGATATCTCAAAGGAATAAATTGCAGAATAAATTGCTAGGGTTCACCTTTTCACCTTCTTCTCACAAATCTTTTATTGAAGGGAAGTAGCTGGCCACACTTAATGTTTTTTTTCCTAATTTATTTTAAGTGCAATAACTTTAAGTAGTAATGAGTGTGTGTGTGCCCTGCGATGGGTTGGCATTCCATCCAGGGTGTATCCTGCCTTAATGTCCATAGACGCCTGAGATGGGCACAGGCTCCCTGTGACCCGAGGGAAGATAGGATATAGCGGTAGAAGATGAATGAATGAACTTTAAGTAGCTCTCTTGAAAAGTGCTATAGGTACAATTTTTATCCTACAAATTAAATCCAGTTTTATTTTACCCTCTAGTGGCAAAATAGAGACTAGCCTTTTGTCTGGCTATCACTGTTGCATAAGACATAAATATGTAACACCATTTTTAGAGTGTCTGATGCCCACTTGTGGTCTCAACTATCAGACACCTGCAGATGTCATGTGTGTGTATATATAGATTTAAGTGCACTTTAGTTTATCAGTCCAATGGGGAGCATACTTGGCAACAAATATATTTCAAAAATAGTATACGGTATATTGAATACGTTTGAAGTACAAGTCAAACCAAATCAGTGTCCTGTGATTGGTTGGTTGTCAGTCACTTTGGTAAAAGGAAATATATGTCTTTCTAAATAACAATTAGCTGATTATGATACACAAATTGTTTCGGCAGCTAAAATGAATATTTGAATTAACTTTTTTTTTGTTTTTTCTTAGATTTTTAAATGTATTTTTTAGTTATCTAATTAAATTAATGTGCCTAATGTTTGTTAATGCTTACTGGTTGTGCGCACACTGCATAATTGGTTTCCAGATATGAGAAAATGTGCAGTGGGATGTACCTTGGTGAGATTGTGCGAAACATCCTCATTGACTTGACGAAGCGCGGCTTCCTCTTCAGGGGCCAAATCTCTGAGACTCTCAAGACAAGGGGCATCTTTGAAACCAAATTTCTGTCCCAAATTGAGAGGTATGTTGTATTCAACTTATGACACATTAATCAGGCTGAAGAATATATTTGTTTTATTTATTAAGTTTTTTTCCACCCCAGGATTTAATTACATTGCAGTTGTATAAATCTCATACTGATATCACCCTCTAGTGATCGTCTGGCACTACTGCAAGTCAGATCTATTCTGCAGCACTTGGGTTTGGACAGCACATGCGATGACAGTATCATCGTTAAGGAAGTGTGTGGCGTGGTTTCACGCCGAGCTGCACAGATCTGCGGTGCGGGAATGGCGGCTGTTGTGGACAAAATCAGGGAGAACCGAGGACTAGACCATCTGGACATCACTGTGGGGGTCGATGGCACGCTCTATAAACTCCATCCACAGTGAGTAACCAGATCAGAATGGGTGTACTTGTTGCAGTATGTTGAGATATTCACATATAAATCTAATAACTCTTTGCTACTCTGTTTAGTTTCTCCCGGATAATGCATCAGACTGTGAAAGAACTTGCGCCCAAGTGCAATGTGAATTTCCTGCTCTCTGAAGATGGAAGTGGAAAGGGTGCTGCTCTGATCACTGCTGTTGGCTGCCGCCTACGTGAGCAAGAACATAAAAACTAAAGACTGTTGAGTCTATTCTTGCTTTAAATGAGCGCCGAACATTTCTTCCTAGCACCCCTTTACTGCGCTTTCCTGGGCTTTTGGTCCAGAGCATGGGGTTCTCCATACTTCATATTTCACTCCATTTTGAACTAACTATAACTGTAAGCCATTCACTGTGTCTCACTGTTGAGTGTCTGTGTTGATGTGTGTTTTAAGAATAGGTTTTATCCTTCATTGCTTAGTGTGTTTATATATATATATATATATATATATATATATATATATATATATATATATATATATATATATATATATATATATATATATATATATATAATATATTATATGATTTTATAACTGCTGTAAACATTTTAGGTATATATTAGCAAAAAAGGGAAGATTTTTAAGGCACAGTGGTATGATCAATTATTTATAAATGAATATATTATTTATTTTATTTTTGTATTTGACCAATGTATTTGTCAGAATGTTAAAGCAATGGCAGGGTTTGATAGAGAAAGAATGTTATGAATGTTATAAAGTTGAGATGGTCAAATTTTAATCGGTTAACAGGATTATTGCGTGAAAGTTGAACTGGTAAATAACACGTCCGATTGAGGCTCACAGGTTTGAAGAGGGCTGTTATTGGGAGTTGAAAGTGCAGTTGATGTTACTGTTACTGCTGTTACTACTGTTACTGCTACTCTGTTTCCATGCACTCTGTAATCTCGGCTCCTGAACTCTTCACTCGAAGCACAGACGGATGACTTCATTAAGAAAACATTTTGCCTTTCTAATCTGACCCTTTCTAAATTACAGCTTCCAAAAGGAGCAGTTGCATCAGGATGTTGCATATTGCTTGTGTGAATGTAGTTGATACACGTGAGCCTGTGTGCTGTGTAAATACGCGATTGTCAACCCTGCAATAGGACGGCACAAATCTCCAGTAAATGTTTCATTGTGTGTACTCCAACTGAGGGTTTCTGTGTTATCTTGTGTGGTTATTGTGAGTGAATTTGTGCAGTAGTTGGATGAATGCATGCCTTACACAGTCTAGTGTCCACTCATTTTGTACAATGAATAGGTACAATAAATGTAGATGTTCAAAGACAGAGTATAATTAAACTATTTTGATGAGCCAGTTTCTGTCTCTTATGGTTTGCTTAATAAGTTAAAAGGTGATCATTTATACCTATAATGCACTAGAATAATTGCTTTAGATGCATCAGTGTGCTTATAGTTTAGTGATTTAACAAACAATTAGTTTGAATACAAAGCTGAAAACAATGATTAATGGATCCAAACTAATGTTGCAGTAGATCCGGAGCCTGACCTGGAAATGTGAGCCATGTATACAGCAAATAATGAGATGCCAGACAGTCTCAGGGGTACATGCACACATACACCAGTGAGCCACACCTAAAATCCACAGACAAGTGATGTGAATAGCATTGATTTTATCACTAAAGTATACCTATGAAAAGTTGGGATTTATTATGCAGCAAGTCAGTACTGAAAATTATCATCAGTTGCATATGAAGAAAAAATTAATCCATCAGGCCCAATTCCTCAAAACAGCTATGGAGTCTCTCAGTACATAAACATCGTACCCACATGTGTGTGTTCTGTACAATACATTTCTATCCTCATGGAAAGAATTGGCACATGAAAACTCACCTCCTTATTACCCACACAGATTGTTTTATTCATTCCAAATTAAATATGTTACAATACAAATCCAAACATTAAAATGGATGTATATTTTGGACACAAAGTATATAATTAATATAATAATATAAATAGATTTTTAAAATTACTGTATGCCTTGTATTTTTTCTTCCATCCTTCCATTAAGCTACATTGTTTCTAACTGATAACTCTTGACAAGTAGCAAAATATGAAGACTACAAAGAGATGTTATGTCTACTGAAAGTCAAATCATAACTTCACAACTTTTTTTAATAGTGAGATATTCCACTTGACTTTTTTTTTTTTTCATTTTTACAGTTTACACATTTCACAGATTGTTTGATGGAACACACAAACAAAAAGCACATACAGCACAAAACCACACAGTGATGATTAAGATAAGTGCTCAAGCTATTTATAATCCACTGGAACTACATCTGTATTCAATTTCTCTAAATTAAGTTTTCCGTGAGGTATATAGAGTTCGTGTGAACAAGCACAATTCATTTCTGTCAGACCCTTTGTTTTGAGATTTATGTGAGGTGAGCCTAGGATTTAATCAGCTCAGACATTGCCTCTTCTGGTACACTGATATGGTTGCGCACCATGACACTGGCTGTCTCTGTTCGACAGCTGCGTGTTGTCCGGAAGGTTCTCATGTGCTTCAGTTCCATGTCATCCTCTTCTGAAACCCTGATAAATGGGCACCAACGGAAAGCTCGCCGGAAACCTGACCGGAATCTGAGGAGAAGCAGCAGGCGTCTGTTCAACAAAATACTGTATTTATTCTTTCGTAAACATACTTAAGCTCATATCACCACTGACACACACAGACACACACACATATATATATATATTATATTCACAAATTAATAACAGTTATGGAACTATTTAAGCATTAGTGTATATATCCATCTATTCAATGTAGTTCATTAATGAATTATAGGTATTATTTTGAATAGACATGATTAAAAATATGAAAGTTTGATATACCTTTGGTTGAGGCAGCAGTATATAATGGGGTTGTACATGGTGGAACTCATAGCTAACCAGAAGATGGCCAAGTAGACCTGCTGGATATAACGCTGATTGTAAATGTCCTTCTTGAAGCTTCCAAGGATGAAGTAGATATGGTAAGGGAGCCAGCATATAGCAAACGTTGTCACCACAATAATCATCATCTTCACAACCTTTAATTGAATAAAAGAAAATTTTTAATTCACATACAATGCACAAAACTAACATCAGTGAGAGCAGTAGTTCTGGCTATTACTGCTATGTACAATATAACCACTAATGTGTAGATTGGAGATGTATTGCTCTGAACAGTTAACGGCCAAAAGTAGTTGTGCATTTTTGTTGCAATCAGGCATGCAAGTTATGACCTTTTAGATTTTATCTTATTAGTGTTTCCTTCGTCATTATAACATGTTGCCGCACTTTAAAGCAATTTGTTTGGGATCTTAAGCAGGCATCAGTTGACATATTTGAAGCTTGTCATGTAGGTTAAGCAAAGTAATAAGAATCCAGTTATCCAAAATTGCAAGAGCAAATATATTCAACTAAATAGAGCAGTAATATAAAAGGATGAGAAAAGTTAATTTGAATGTAGAAAGAACAGTGCCATCCCTTAGTACAAGACATCAGGCAAGATAGAGATTATACTGGCCCTTTGTGAGCACAGGTCGTGCATGCCTACTCTGTGTGAAGGGTTGCCAAATGCTCAGTAAGACATTTAGTAAAATTTCCCCAATTCATATCAAACACAAATCCACAAATCACACTCAAACAGAAACATATACAATTATAGATATAATGTCTATACTCATCTTTCTATATCCAAACTCTAATGGTTTAAGCTGCCAGATTGTTTTTTCAGAATATATTTACTGTACATTTCTGTCCTTCTCATGGAGAGTTTTACATCAGTTTGTATCTCTATGCCGCATCAATTTCAAATTGGGAAGCTTCAGCCAAAACTAGATAATAAGATAAATTGCAAAACATCTTCTTTACTGTAGTCATCTCTAGACTGCTAATAATACCCATTCCTACAGAGTTATGTGTGAATTTGTATGTGTAAGTTAATTATAAATGTAATTGCCAAAAGTATAGAATTTTCAGTGGGAATCTGACCTTGCGCTTGGCCTGAATTTGGTTCTGGTAGTGGTCTGAGGCCTCTCCTGGGATCTTGCTTCCCCATAGACGTTGACCCACCATAC
>JACRUU010000003.1:7550810-7638310 GCA_030449085.1 Kryptopterus vitreolus
ACCCAACAAATGGAAACGTCCTCAAAAGATTTATAATTTATAAAAAATATATTTGGGGCATTTGGTTCCCAGAAAACATATAGAAAACATATACATGGCAGTGAATGTTCAATATGAATGAGCAGATATCGCCTCCCATGATTTGTCTCGCATAGGTTACAGAGGTTTGAATTATTTTATAAAAATCAAATATAAAAATCCTACATACTGATGACAGTCAAAGTATAGTATTATTCAACTGAATTCAGTTCTAGTTTTCATATGTTTAGCACATTGAACAATAGGCATTGACAGAAACATCCATTCAAATGAACAGGTTTATTCCTCAAATAAATAAATAATAATTATCCTAAATAATTTCCTTCTGAAAGAAAACACACATGATGCCATTTTATAGAATGCAGGCATTATAAGGAATAGGACCATGTTTATTGTAGATTCAGTCAAATTAACACTTCCTTTTAAATAGGCTTTAAATATTCCTCAGGAGAGAATCAAATCAAACAATGATTTTGCGATGTGTGTCATACATGTATCTCAATGCACCCTAAAGCTTGATATGTATATGTAAAGCTCATAGCATATGATCAACATAATTTTTCTCCTTATCAAGCATACTCCGAGTCTCCTTATGCACTATGGATGCCATAGTAATTGTCCCCAGAAAAAGACCACTCTCATTAGGATATATATGTATTATCAAAAGACAAAGATGATCCGTCACAAGTATTGATTTGTAGTCACTCAACCCTCTAAAAGGAAAGGTGGACATAAAACAGGGAAAAAAGTATAAATGTGATTTATAGCACATCAAAGCCACTGTCTTGTATTTTTTTCCTTTAATGCCACTCATCTTTGTTTTGTGTCCAGAGAAAAATGAGTAAATAATGTTTTTTTTCAAGTGAACATAGTGACATAGTGATATCAGTGACATTAAAGCAGGGTGTCCCAGGAATCATTAACACATTATTTATATTTATTCATAATATTGTTCTTTTTATTATATTTAATTTCTGCAAAGTAAAAAAAAGGTTTTCATACAATACTGGTGTTCAAGACAACAATAATTTATTTATGATAGAACAATTCAGTGAATCAGATTAGGGTGTGACCAAATTAACTTCAGATTACTGTGTTGCCACAAAATGTACTTGTAGATTATGTTTAGAGTGTAAGTAGTGAAAACGCTACAACTTTTTTTGTATTAGTATATAATGCCTTTGTGTTAAAGATATATTATAGCTCCACGACACCTTACACTAGGTTCAGAGTAAAAAAAAGTGTTGAGGACAGCGCTCACCTGTCCACAGCGATAGCAGCCATCGAGTAGATGCTGGAGAAGACAGCAGTGATGGGGATAAAGTTCTGAAATTTGCAGTAGCCCAAACCGAAGTACCAGTCGTTGTGCAGCGCGTAAACGAAATTGAACACCGTGTTAAAGGTGGCCATGGAGGCGTCGGAGAAGGCCAGGTTCACGATGAAGTAGTTGGTGACGGTCCTCATGCGTTTGTGCGCAAGGATGATCCAGATCACGGTGACATTTCCCACCACTGACACCAGCACCACCAGGGGGGGGGGGGGGGGGTGTGTTCCAGAGTTGGTTGAACACCACCAGAGAGTAGGCGAGCGCCCACAGAGCCACCTGCCACGCGGGTTGCGCAAACAGGTTGGAGGAGGTCCCGTTCCACTCATCATCACTATCTTCGTCGTAAAGCACCGGTGTAAACGAGAGAGGATCCGAGGTCGCATCCATAATCATACACCGTCGCTCCCGGTAACCCAGACGGATCAGTGGCCGCGGTACAAGGCATTCCCAACGGTGCCAATCATAAATGCAGTTAGGACCGAAGATGTGCACGGTTCACATGCTGAAACTGCGCAGTGGTTCATTTTCCCTAATAAATAATCATTCATAATTTGCAAAGAGGGAAATGTGGAGTAGTGCGCTTTCTCTGGCGAGCAAGTCTGTAGCACCTCCAGCTGCCTGCTGGTGCGTAATTGGCCAGCATGCGGGGAGCTACAAGAGAAGTGTGTGTGTGTGTGTGTGTGTGTGTGTGTGTGTGTGTGTGTGTGTGTGTGTGTGTGTGTGTGTGTGTGTGTGTGTGTGTGTGTCTTGGTGGAGGTGAGATGAAATGGGCAAAATGTGAATGGGTGAGGGTGGATATACTTGCAATTGAATTGCACAAATAAGTCTTTCTATTGGCATCTGTCCAACAGTTGTTTTCCATTCTAGTCATACCAAGAATACTAGAATTTCTATAGAAAACCTGCAAAATGCAGTTCCTGCAAATCCCCTTGCCATTACTTACTGGTTTCAACAATACTTTGGACCTTATTTCATTCATTCATCCATTCATTTACAATTTTACAGTATCATTAATTTGCACAAACCTTTTTTCTTATCACTTATCACTTTTTTTTCTGATCCATTACTAGGGTGTGACATAGGGACAAACTGTGAATTTGTACCTTGGAAGAAAGACCTAGCCTTTCCTTTCTGCACTCTACTCATTCACACCTATTGTAACAATTTAGCACAGTCAATCTACTTTGCATGTTTTAGAGTGGTGTGGGAAAGTCTGAGATCCTTAAGAAGACAATATGGACAATGAATGAACAAATTTAAGAATATTATAGAATAGAATAGCCTTTATTTGTTACATATACATTACAGTACAGAGAAATTATTTTTTCGCATATTCCAGCTTGCTGTTGGTAGCCGGGGTCAGAGTGCAAAAAAATGCCATTTTTTTATACATTTATTTACTTTCTCCTGATTATGATCACTGTGGATTAGAGATCATAGAGTATATCCCAGAGAAGTTTGGAATACACCCTTTATAGACACCGGTCCATCTTATAGTATGTAACGCACATTATGTTCAGTGTCAGAATCAATCAGATTAGTGTCACTGGGAGTCATTGTTGTGGTTACCTATTTCAACAGACACTTTATCTATGTACTATCTACTTTATCTTTTGTGATAAACATGCTAATTTTAGTAACTTGTTAGTAGCTTTCTGTTATTTTCAACAGAGTCAGTACTTGGCAAAATAACAACAGAAAATCCAGTGCCAAATACACCAGACAAGCCTATTGGCTTTCTTGAGTAATTGTGTGAAATGAAAAAAGTAATACAGTTTATAGCCGTGAGCGAGGAGTGCGCAGATGGAAAACGTCCGGCAATATTGAGTGGCTATAACTGTCACTTGATAATATGCCTTTCCCTACACCTGAGTCCTGATGCAGTTTTGATTTTCAGTCTAACATCCATTGCTTTTTCAGTTTGTCATTTTGGGCCACTGGGATTATAGCACTTTTGTGATTGTGACCAGTATATGATCTGTATCTCCCAATTGCTCCATGCTGCCTATAAACCCATTTCTAGGATTTACATTGCGAAAAAATCACAGTACAGTACAGATAATAGCCATTCCATTGAACATTTTAAAATTATGTAATGCATACATTATTTGTAAATAAATACTGTAGGTGCCCAAATATCACATGGTGCAAGTGTGGGACTTGTTTCCATTTATTAGGTCTTTAACTTTTTAGAGCATTTATAAAGTGTTTGAGTGACTTGCCTATGATTCAAATGTTTGATTTATTAATAATGGCCATATCGTGCTTTTTACCCATTTATTGTTACAGGTTTATAGAATCATGTTTGTCAAACATAGTTCCTGAGGTCATGTATTTTAAAGAAACTGACAGTTCACTCATCTGGCCATGTTTATTTGTTTTGTTAATTACAGAGAACCCATAAAATATACCTGTTTTTAAAAAATACTCTGTTTAGGAAAAATATTTCTGACCATTACAAAGTGCTGACACCATCAATTAAAATGATAAATAAACGTTTCCTTACTGTTTTTTTGTTTGTAAAATATTGTTACATAGCATATATATATATATTTTTTTTACATGCTCAAATGATCTTGATACAAGTTTAGGTTAAACCTAAGTTGGTCTATTACACTTAATAATAAACCTGTGATTTAAATAGATAAATATCACCATCTGACCAAACAAATTCACAGCCCTGTGATCAATTATCAGTCATTATAATACAATACTACGCTTTCAAACTAACCCTTTAACGCCTTCAACAGAACTGTATCGGTTGACAAGACTCACACGCTCATTGGACATATCACCTATCAATCAATGATCCTTTATCCAATAGGTTGCAAGATAACGCCGCGCTTCGCCGAGATTATTTCTATGCAGCAATTCAGGCTACTATACTGTTCGGTAGGCTAGAAAGCTGCTGGGTTAGAGCGAAGTTTCGCCAAAACACCCGGAAATACTTAGAGAAATTATACTACAGAGAAATTAAAGACAGTAAATATGTCGGATAGCGTTCGATATTGTGAGACGTGCTCGTACCTCCTGTTGAAGTTTGCTTTAGTGGCCTATTCTACGGTTTTCTGGGTGAGTTTTCTCTTACTTAATTCATCGCAATTTACACCTTTTCTCCAACTCTAACTTTATTGAATGTTATAGTAGATCAGAAGAGGTTGGATAAAGACTCCTCTATCCGGTTACATTCGAACAAAATGAGCGAAGCAACTTTTTAGAGGTGTTGGAAGACATTTACCTGTTGTTGGCCACACCCTGTGTGTTTGTGCGTGGGTTGGCCATGTTCTCCATGTACCTGTTTTAGCAATATTCTTATCTTTCCTTCCCTACACGTTCAGTGACCTTTACCATGATCAAAAAAGACAACATACACGGAGTCGATTCTAACAAAGTGTAATTTTTGCGCTCTTTTTGAATTTAAAAATGTATATTTTCAGCCTTTTGATCAGTGGGCTGATTAGTATTGTACTTCCTATGATCGCGATGCGTTAATCTAAATGAAAGTTGGTATGCTGTGTAAAATGTAAATAAAACTAGAATGCGAAGTTTTACAAACCAATATTTTATTAACAATTGTGCATAGAAAACATGACATGTTTAAAATGAGAAAGTATACATTTTTGAGGAAAAATAAGTGTAATCGTGAATTTTATGTCTGCAACAAGGGGGACAACAAAATGTTAGTGTTCCTAAAAAGAATCAACTGAAGAAAACTTTTCTAATAAGGTTAGTTTGTTGACATGTCTAACATAATTGAGTATAAAAGAATATCCTGGAAAGGAACAATAATGCTGAAAGGCATATACAGTGAGTAACTTGTGTTTTCATGCACTTCTCTTTTCCGTGAAGGCTTTAGGTTTTTAGCAGGAGGATACTAAATTGTCTAATAAATCTACAAGGCTTTGAGTGGATATATCAGGAAATTTTCCTGATGTATACAGACTTTTTTCCAGACTGTTTTTTTTTATGAGATTTGCATATCATTTGTATTTTTACACAACATTTTACACAACATCCCAACTTGGTTGGAATTGGGGAGGTGGATTGACAGAACACGTGTGGGCCTTTTCCAAACTTGAAAGTTTATTCTAAAGTGTATATATAAATTTTTACATGTATTATTTATTTATTTATTTATTTATTTAAAATAAATATCTTATGTTTCCACTTGCCCTTTGCTGTTACATGTTCAGTCTCTAATATTAACAAAACATTGTTGTTATATTTTTATGAATATAAAATTAGAATTAAATAAAAAAGAAATATGATTTTTATTTATAACAAGCTAAATAATATTAGCTAGTTAAACAGGAAGTATTTGTGTTGGCATGCTGGTATTCTGATGCAAGTTTTGTGGTATGAAAGACATCTCAACAGGATCCGTGTAAGCAGTAAGTAAATTAAGTGTGCACAGCCTATTCGTGTAATTAGCCCATGGTGCTGGTGGGAATAACAAACAGGCATTGGTTTAGAAATTTTAATTCTCCTATTTCAAATGCCATCTCCATGCCTCCATGCCTGTTCTTTAACGGGGTTTTTGAACATTTCTACAACCTCTGGCCTCACAAACCGTGGGTCGTGGTTTAAGGGTCAATGTGGAAGTGAGTCAGCTACCAAAAAGCATCTTTTCCATCTTTTCTCTAACGTACCATGTGAATGAGTTTTATTAAACTAGCAGGTGCGGAGGTGGACGGTTCTCACAGTCCATATTTGCTTAAGGGCGGCACTTATGGCTGGCATGTCATCAGTGGCAAGTTGCTTGCATAATTTAATAGTCAGACTGGAACTGCAAGTTAAAAATGTTTAGAACATGAAACAAAAAACCCCAACACCGAATGTCTAATTGGTCTTACAATTCCTTTGCAGAATGACTTATAGAACAAATTTTTAGTATAAAAGATTTTTGTGTGTCCCTACCACAAACCTTTGACAAGGAAAAACTCACCTAGATGGAATGAGGTAGAAACCTTTAGAGGAAAGGGAACTCATCCTTATTTACATTTACATTTACATTTACATTTACATTTACATTTGCGGTATTTAGCAGACGCCCTTATCCAGGGCGACGTACAGAAAGTGCTTTAAGTCTCGATCCAAGGATAAGATTTATTCAAGAAAGGTTAATACAAACTCAAGTACACAAGAATAGACAGTTGCCTTTTTTTTTTTTTTTTCTTTTTTTTTTTTTTTTTTATAGATTTCTGGACAGTGAGGTAAAAGAGAATAAAAGGAATGTTAGGATAGGTATTTGAATGATATCAAGTGTATGAATATAAGTAATACAAACACATTAAAGAGAGAAGTCTTTATATCATTTTCAGACAGAAATTGTAATAGCTACAAATATTAAATATGGTTTATTTGTCATTATTAATAGGTTATCATGTAGTAGTAATTCAATTTAGTTACCTGCAGTTAAAAACTTTAATATGCTCTCATTGTACATTTTATTCTGCATGCGTACTTATTCATGCAAATATCCAATCAGCCATGGGGCAGCAGCACAGTGCAGAAAATCATGCAAATTCTGGACAAGACATCAGAAGGGGGCAGGGGGAATAAAATGTGATCTCTGTCATTCTGAACTTGATACTTGATAGTTACTTGACTTTAGATCCTTGAGTACAGATAGTCTTTTTCGCTATTCGGATAAAACAAGATAAGAAACATCTGGGCAAATACAGCTATTGTCTGGCTGACAAAAATATTGTTGAAATAATATCAAGTGGAGATACAAATGGAATTGACAATCTAAGCAACCGAAAGAAAACTTGTCTTTCCATCATAGATGATTCGAACAATGGAGAGGCAGTTGGCTCTGGTTAAATGCATTTAACCAGATGGGAATGTTCCTAAAGACCTAATGCATTGTGAACTTGCCCCTAGATAAAGAGACTGAGGTCTGTCGAACTTCCTCTTTAAAAATGCTTAAAAAATAGTTAATTTCTTATGGATAGATGGATGTTAAAAACTGGTGAGAGGTAGCCATAGCCAGCAAGCAGGACTGCTGGCAGCAGGATTTGTCTGAGGGACTATAACAATGAGTGTTCAAACTATGTTGAGCTCTAGCGGAAACAGTTACTTGGCAGAACAACAGACGGAGAGCGATGCTTGCCAACTGCTGTTCCTGTTTGGGACACTACAATCATAACAGATGCTATTATCGAGTCATACCATTGCCTAACCATCATCTAACCATCATCTTCCAGCCTACTGACCCTTTCATTCAAACAACTAAACCGTGAAATGAACTACATAAGCATCCAACAACAAAAAACAGACTGCTGTACGGTAAAGAGTAATATAATTCTGAATTTCAGAATTGTTTCACAGTCTAAGCGTTTGCTCCATTATCAGGAGATCATGATTTTGAATCTTTATTGTGTCACAGCCATTGGTGGCTGGGAATCCAGGAGAGCGTAATTGGACCTGCTCTCTGGGTGGGAGAAATAGCACGATTTTCTCCCCCATCGGGCATGCATCTGTTAGCTCAAGTATATGGAAGAATTTATCTCCAAATATGTTCAACAGTTTATAACAATGTGATTACCTGCTCATGTTCATTTACATTCACAGCTTGATAACTGTTGTGCGATAGGAAACAACTAGCTTGTGGATGGGAATCAACAACAATTATATTGGAAAGCATTGCTATTTGTTTATTTTACAAGACAAGTAGAGCTGGGCTATAAATCATTATTATCGATTAATTCTAATTTATGGTTTATGTTGATGTTGAAAAAACAAAAAACGATTTTACAGTTTCAACTTGGTTTGGCACAGAGAGCTTCCATAGTTCTCTGCCTCCTGCCCTTCACTACACTTACGAAATACAGCATGGCTGCGCTCTCTGACGAAACGAAGAACTTGTTTTTCGCAGATAGTTGCGGTTTCATTGGTTGTATGGAAATGGTTGTTTGCAAATTCAGACTTTCAACAAGCTAAAAGGCCACTTTCAAATTTGTTTAAATGTTGTAGCACCACTAATTTATTCCAGCACCTCAAACAGAACCACGTTTTGTATGGGGAGGCATGTGTGGCGCGGTGAGCTAAAATGACAGCATCACCCCCAAAACACCGGCTAGGTAAAAATAGCAGATACATTTTCCCGCTGTAACCAAAATCAGATTTTGTCTTAAAATTTATGACCTATCGCCAGCTCTAAAGACAAGGTTGATGAATACGAAACAAAATTGTTGAATCATAATCAACCCAAATGCAATTTTTTTCTAATTCACAATATCTAGGGCACTGAAATTAAAATGTTACAAATCAATATGTTCAAAAATGTAAATAATAGTTGTGAACGGAATTGTTCTGTAGTGTTCCGGCAGCCTCTCACTGCATGATCCATGCCAGTCCCGAGCCTACATAAAAATTGGAGAGTTGTGTCAGGAATTTAGCTGGTGTAAAACCTGTGCCAAATGAACTATGTGGGGACCAATGATCCACTGTAGCAACAAACCCTTAACAGGAGCAGGTGAAGAAAAACAACTTGTTCAGTTGTTCAGTTTAATCCTCTTTAAAGATATGGTGTCTTCTTTCAAAAGTGAAATACACTGCTAAAAATATATCAAGATGCAAAATGAGATATGATATCTGGGCATTTATTCCAGAGTAGCATGATGGTTTGTCTGTTTGAAATGTCTACATTATGATCTGACAACAAGAGAGGGTTTGGTGGTAAATTAGTATCCTAGGCACTCAGGATGAGGTGATCTGTACAATTTTCTTTTATTTTTTATAAAAAAAAGAAGACAACTGTTGACAGCTTGGCTCACCAGAATAGAAGTCACCATTTTTTTCCTTTCTAATTAAAGTCATCAATAGAAAGGCTGTATTGAGCCACACAATTTTCACATTGAATCATATTTAGGACAGGGTGATTTGTTGAGTATCATTTGTTGAATCTGTTGAGTAAAGCACATTAGGCATCTGAAAAATGATAAGGTGAAAATATAGTTCCAGATGCATAAAAAAATCATACCTTGATCTGGATTAAGTCAAGCCCCCTCTAAATCCATTTAAATATAGTGATCTTGCCTTCCAGTATTTTCTGGAGATCAACTGAGATAACGTGTAAAAACGATGTCCTTTTTTATCTTATCAGTTCGTTGCTGTCATCTCACAGCAACGAATGTTGTCATTTTGTATTTTCCCCCCGAACATCTGACTTTAGAAGGCAGTATAAGGTGCATAATATGTATTATGGATGCAAAGGAGAATGGGAGAGTTTGTGATCTAGGCTTTATGTTCTGTCCTTTGAACATTTTGATGCACTTTGAAGCTTCCATGTACTATAGAACCATCAAAAGACGAAATTCAAAAGAGTCTCAAGTCTGAATGTAATGTGACTGCTAGTAATGCTTTCATTGAAATACCTCCTGCTTTAGTATTTTTAATTTTATATAATGATGCGTTTTCCCAGATTATGGGCGTAATATCTGAAAAATGTGTAAACAGTATATCTAATAAAACACAAAATCTCAATTGATAGAGTGGTTCCAGTACATTTATCGATAGAGCAAACTTAAGCATCAACAAGTTGTTTTAGCTCCAAATATTCTGATATGTACTTGTGTAGGAATTATACATTTACGATGGCAGATTTTATGCAATTGTCAAATGCCAAAAAGGCAGTAACAGTGTTCTAGGTTCTAATGCCTGGTAGGATTACCACTGTACTCCTGTTTCTTGTCAAATGGAAAACTGTATACACTTTACCAATGTTATGCTGAAAACCTAAACAATAGGTCCTGAAGGCAACTGAGCCTGTACTTCCACTTTCAAACTACAATACAATGTAGACAGAAAAACTCTCAGCACAACAATGTGGTTAAATCTGGTAAGCATTTTATGTTGCATTTTTGCAAACCCGTGTCAAATTGGGTAATTATATTCATTCAGAAATAATGAATAAGCTTAACAAAACTACACTGGCATCTATTATTTGACAATGTTTAAATAGTAACCAGATATATCTGCATTTACTTATTTGTTTAATCCATTAATAAGGAAAAGGTCCAGATAAAAAAATGAAAATAACCATAACCATAAATGGGCTTAATGGGATTATAGAAAAAAAACTTGTGTGAGATCTTTTGTAAAAGTTTGAACTGTGGATTTATAATTTGTTCATGTTAAATAAAGGGTTTTTTAAACATGTTTATTAGTGAATTTCACAAGGTTTCATTTTGTGTGAGACTGAATGCACAAATTAGTTTCTGTTGCAATCATCCCCCCATAATTTCTCTCTCTCTCGAAGACTTTCACTTTCTGGTAAACTTTGCACAGCACCGTGACCCTAATCATTTATCCTCAATAAATATATATTCCTTAAAAAACATCCCTGAAAGCATTGATTACTTTCACAGTTTTTAGTTTACTGTACTGTGCTAAAGTATTGTGAATTGCTCTAGTCTTTCCTGTTCAGTTACGGCTCTTGTCTCCCGTCTCCTTTGGCAGATTAACAAATATATTTGTGTCTGTCTAACTTTGTCTATCTGTCTGAAGATGGTGCTCGATGACAGAAAACAAACTGTTAGAAACTGCTGGCATCTGTGACTCCTTTTGGAAATAAACATCTCCTTACTCTAAACTCCAAGATGTCAACAGACTAAGATTACATAATGGTTACATAAGGTGTTTTTTTTGTTGTTGTTTGTTTGTTTATTTATTTATTTTCTGTTTACTGTAATGGTTATATTGTGCACCTGCCAAATAAGTCCCTGTGACACTCTAGAATTTCTATTTCTTGATGAGGCTTTGTTTTACATCTATATACAAGAGGAGAAAGAAGTCACATTTTATTATTAAAATGATTTCGTGTACACTAGGGATGACGTTATCAGTGGTCTCCTACATCATTCATAGACACACATGGCTTGCGCAGATACAAGGGCTTATCTTTGAGCAGCTCTGATTTATTGTGTCTGGATTGTTTTCTGTCTCTATTTCACTAGTACAGGCAGGGTTGCGTCCCCTCGTTGTCGCTGTTGATGAATGATCACTCTTTCTCCTTTTGGATTTGTAAAAAGGTCATCTTTGGCGCACAGTCATGCCAGGTCTCTGCACCTTGTTTAATTTGGCTTCGATAAAAAGCAATTACCCGATTGGCCTAAAGGCGCAGGGGGCATTTCTCAGGGTGAAGTTTTGATTTGCCAAGTGTTAATGGAAATAGTTTTATGCTCTGCCATAGCAAGTTTAAGTAGAGAGAACCACTGGAGATGGTTATCAGTGTTTCATATGGAAATATTTGACTTTCAAGTTATGCAAATATTTATATTCTCGTAGTTCAGCATTCTTCAAGGTTACTAAAATTGATAGTCATGAATTGTGACCTGAAAGTGAGTCGTTAATGCACAACCATTAGCAAATAGTTTATCTGAAGTGGCAGCGTTTTGTTTAGTGGTGCTCATGATATCACTTTGAAATTTAATGTGGTAAGAATAAACATATGCTTTTTACAATTTGTCTGATGGATACATTCTAATAGTGTAGTGGATTGTCTTTAAGTAACAAGTTTAACGCTTAAAGAGGGCAGTTTAAATAAAAACTATTCTCTCTTTCTTTCCTAATGTTCACAACCCTGTTTATAGTCTCCAGTCCAATGAACTGCCTTCAAATAATTGATTTGCTTAAATGTATGTATTTGGCTACAAACGTTATCATGATTGATATTTTTAATAACAGAAGCCAATATTCTTTACATATAGGGCTATAACTCGAGTAATTCGATTACATAAATTCATCAAGGCAAATTATGTGCCTTTATGAATCTTTTAGTGCAGTTAACTAAATACTGAGCACTGCGTGTTTCTCATGGAACATTATTACCATCATTACCCGCTAAACCTGTTGTTCTGTGGACAGGTAATAGAGGACGCTGCTGAATGAAAAATGACATTGGAACATTTTGGATCATTTCAAACTCCAAGAAAACAAGAAAACACTGTACAGTGTGCATAATGTTTATTAACTGATTTGTAAATTTTTTAATTTTTCTTTATAACAGAAAAATTACGGAACAGAAAATTCAAAAATATCCCAAAAATAACACACTAATGCAGGGGTCACCAACGTGGTGCCCGTGGGCACCAGGTAGCCCCCAAGGAGCACATGAGTAGCTCTCAGGCTTGCTATAAAAAGTGCACAACTCATCAGTGAGATGCGTCTATAATGTAAAATGTAGTTAATTCGTTGTTGATAGTCACTGTCAAGTGTATTTACATAGATAAATGAGTATCATTAATAATAATAATAATAATAATAATAATATATAACTAAAGGTAAATTTGTTATTTCAGAGGAGTATTTCAAACTGGTAGCCCTTTATATGACTCGGTGTCCATGTAGTAGCTCTCAGTTACAAAAAGGTTGGTGATCCCTGCACTAATGTGTTATCAATTTCAGCAATAAAATGCATATTTTTCTAAAAAGAAAAACAAATTACTTGTTAATTTGAATATCTTAATTTAATATCTCCTATTTTAATATCTCCTATTTTCTATATCTGATTTAGTATTGCTGTTTAATAAAGAAAAAGTATTTCTTATTCTATTACAAAAGATGGTACTTAACCTGCAGTTCCGTGACAAGTTTCATATTGTATGTGTAATCAGTAAGTCATCTTGACAGGATTGGAATTGGAATAGCCGTCTCTGATTTAAAGCATATTTTCAAATGTGATAGACATGCTGTAAAGCCATAACTCTGGTCAAGACAGTTTTGCTGATGTTTTCAAGCAGGCTTTTCAGGGATTTAGTAAGCGACTATTCTTAAGTCCCTGAAATAAATAGTTTTTCTTTTTGAGATAAATCAAGCTTACAGTTGAGTTTTAAAATTTCTATAATTTGTAGACCCTTTTTATCACATTTTCTAACATCATTGTTTTGTATCATTCTCAGTAACAGTTAGATTATTGAGCAAATGACATTTATTTATAATTTTTTGCATTTTTTTTAAATAAGATGAATAATCACTAGAACCTGACACGGAGCATGAATTTTCTGTACTGAAAATTGGTGTTACTGTTCAGACGAAAACATCTTCATGCCTACAGTATGCGAAAGACCATTAGCCTTGCTGGTGCCATGCAGATCCCAAAGGCATGAGAGGTGATTTAGCACGAAAGGGTTCTGCAATTATCCACACACCATTAGGTCGCTAATTAATTTATTACACAATTAAGTAATTTCAGACGTGCCTCGCGTATACTAGCAGATTATAGAAGCACATTTTCAACTTGATAGCAGCCATGTGTAACCTGTAAAGTGACTGTCTTAAACAGCCAGAATTGCATTAAAACTATTTTTCATCATGTTGATTTCTGTAGATATCAGTCATATACAGTAATTTGACCAAGCTTTGTCAGTTCAGTTTGATTAGATTAGATCTTTTGAACAGTAGATGACTTTATAGATTTTAGACAAATAGACTTTAGACAAATATGCGTAGTGGGAAAGTCATAGAGGACAGTGGCCAAGAGAAGACTCAAAATAAACATATGCAATTTTTTGTATTATCTGACGTTTATAGTTAAAAAAACAAACTATAATTACAGCATAGCATTTTATCAGAGCAACGACTGCATTAGTGATAAGGGAGACAGCTAGGAAGGTACTTGGTGTTCTATCTGGTAAGAGAAAAAAAATGAAGAGACTTGATGGTGGGAGTGTGCTGGTATTTATAAGAATAAGGGAGATGTGCAATAAATACAGGGGAATAAAGTTGATCAATCACACCCTGTCGTTATGGGATGCTAGGCTGAGGAATGAGGTGACATCTATGAGTAACAGTATATAGTTTCATGCCGGAGAAGAGTACTACAGATGCAATGTTTGCTTTATTGAAGTATAGAGAAGGTCAGAAGGAGTTGCATTGTGTTTGTGGATCTAGAGAATCTAGAGGATCTAGAGTGTATGGCAGGGTTCCAAGACAGGAATTGTGGTATTGTATGAGGAATTCAGGTATAGAAGAGAAGTATATGAGGGTGATGTGGGACATGTATGGCGACAGAGTGACAGCAGTGAAGTATGCAGTAGGAAGGTCAGACCAGTTTAAGTTGGAGTTGGGATTGCAGAAGTCTCCATGGACTATGATGTTTGTGGATGATATTTTGATTTGTTTGGATTCCAATACAGTCTGGAGAGGTAGAGGTATGCGCTGGAGAGAAGGGGCATGAAAGTCAGTAGGAGTAAGCCAGTGAGAGTACATGTGTGTGAATGAGAGGGAAGCCAGTAGAGTGGTGCAGTTGCATGGAGAGGAGGTGGTGAAGGTGGATGACTTTAAGTACCTGGGGACAACAGTGCAGGCAGGATAGAGTGGGTGGAGAAGAGTGTCAGGAATGATTTCTGATATAATGGTATTTGAAGACATGCAGGTAGTTGGTGTGAAAGCAGAAGATGTAGAGGTGTGTAGAGTGTGGAGAAGGATGATCCACTTTTTCGTCCTTTAATGGGAGCAGCAGAAATAGTAAGATGATGATTTGTATATGCCGCTACTGTTTTTCTTTTCCATTGTTCATATTTTAACTAAATGTTGCACTTTGTGGTGTTTGTTTAGTTATGTGTAGTTCTGTGTTCCTTGTGTTGATTTATGTTGTTTGCTGTAGCAGCTTCATTCCGGGGAAATGTTTTGTTTTACTGTGTACTGCACTGCATGTGGTTGAAATGACAATCCTACTTGTCTTGACTTGAAATGAATAACACAGGCTGTCTGTCTTTTTCAGCTGATAGGTGGTTTCATCATGGCCATTGGCATTTATGCTGAAGTTGAGAGGCAGCGCTACAAAACTCTGGAAGGGATCTTCCTTGCTCCAGCCATCATCCTGATTGTGCTGGGGATTGTCATGTTTATTGTCTCCTTCATCGGCGTGTTGGCATCACTACGCGACAACTTGACTCTCCTGAAAGTGGTGAGTCCTATCTGATGCTGATTTCTGAAGAAAATATGAAGACCTGAAGATGGATAGTGGAATACAAATAAAGTGTTTATAGTGCAGCTGAAGCTAAAAGGCAAATTGTGGTTGAATAGCAAATATTTTTTCAAGTCAATTGAGTAATTAACATGTAGCTGAAGTGGCTCAGCTATTAGACTAATCATATCCATGCACTCATCAGGGGTCTTATCACATTTCAGTTTGTTCAGGTGAGAGTAATCAGACCTTTGACATTTGATTGCACATTTTTATGGGTCACCAGATATATTTGCATAGAGTTAAAAAAAAAAGAGTGAGCGAGAGAGATTTATTAACTTTCTTTTGTCTGCTTCATGGCTATAGCAGCATACGTGTGTGTGTATGTATGTATGTATGTATGAATATTATGAATATTTAATTTATTTTCCTAAACTCAAATCTTTTGTGTATTAGAACACACACTTGCTGCTAAGCTTGTCTCACTCAGCAACCTGTACTGAACATCCTCTCCTCTCTCATAATACTGCCTTAGTTTTTTTTTTCTTTGTTTTCCGATCACGTAGAGCAAGAAACACATTAAGGTAATGTTGTATTTCAGGTCTAAGGAAAAAAATGAAAACCTATGACCCTTGAAAATGCTGCCAATTTTTATTTCTTCTGTTTTTTTTGGGAGCAAACAAAACAATAGCTCAATTTATTATTACAATTGAAGCACCTCTTGTTTTTAAATGTAAACTATTTCTATTTGGGATTATTCTTTTGGCTTTCTGTTTCTTGTTTCAGTTCCTCTACACTTTGGCAATCTGTCTTGTTTTGGAGCTCCTGGGTGGAATTGTGGCTCTTCTGTTCAGGAACAGAGTAAGTCTCAGTTCCTCACTTGGGTGCAATTGCTTTAAAATGTGCAATGGGACTTTGGTTTACAAGTGTACCAGTATATGAGTACTTCAAAATCTTGGGTTACGAGTGATACGAAATACACAAAATTCGAGAGCACGAAGGTTCTTACGAGATGTCCATCAACGCTGTACCTCCAAGTCACACAGTCAGTTAACCTTTCAGTTCCTGATGAGTTCATAGTGAGAGCATTGTCTTAGTGTTGTCTATCACTTCCTTTGTTTTGGTATTATTCATTACTGAACAGTATCACATACACTACTGTACAACCTTTATCATAGTACATATTGTCTATTACATTCTTACAGTATTGTATTATTATTTAGTGCATAAATACTGATCTTTAAGTATGCGAGCAGAAAGGAATAGAGTAGCTATTGACTCTTCTCAAAGGTAAAGTAGCCAATAAAGATTTGTTTTCCTTTTTTATAAATGAAGGTGCAATTATTCAATAATATTAGTGTATATTAGTTGTATTTTCATTTTTTGTTTGGAGAGGATTATCCGAATGTACATTATTTTAATGGAGAAAGGTACCACTGTATTCAATGAAAACAGCATGATTTCAATATTATGTTTTTTATACTCTTGTTCATGTTAAAATCAAACACTGAAACAAACGCTGTTTTTAGGTTTAATGTATCAGCCAGTGATGGAGTTGTAAGTATAGTCATCTCGCCTTTTATGTATTTCTGCTGGAGAGGAAAACATATACTTACTTGGCCACATGAAAGATGTCATTATATACCACCAATGCTGTTGCCTGTTCTTTTCAACATCAAACAGCGAACACCTTTCTAGACTGATATTAATTAGAATTTACTTTTTTGATAGTATAAATTTGACAGTTTGCAAATTTCCATAATTATGGAGGCAATACCATCCAGTCTGCTAAGTATATTAAAATATATAACTTATGATTAAAATTCTATAGACGTCTAATATGTATTCACCTTTAGGAAATAATTTCTACCATAGGCCTTTTCTTGTTTTAATGTTGCATTTACTGCAAAATTTACTGCCACTGTATTCAGCCAGTCACTGTCTATTATTACATAGTTCTGAAATTCCTTACTTTGAAGTTCCTCTCAGCAAAATGAAGTAAAACCACATTGTAATATAAAGCTTCAATATGTCATAGTTTATAGTTTTTTGATCCTATTTTAAACAGGAGAGGGAGCAGATTGGACAGTGGCTCGCACGACCCATAATGAGTAAACAAGCTTCTTTGGTACTAGACCACCAGGAAAAGAAACATTCTAAATTGAATAGTTTTTAATAATTTCAGAGTTTAATGGCCTCAGACATTTTTGGACTTTTCTTGGACTGGAAATGATTTCATTGAATTCATAAACAATGTTGTGTTTTGTGTTAGTTTTGCATTTTGTTTTCTATTTCAGACAATGGAACTCCTTAATAAAAATGTTCGTAAAGGCATGGTGAATTACTATGATGATCTAGACTTCAAAAACATCATGGATTTTGTTCAAAGGAAGGTAAGATTTGAATAGTTATATCCTGCTTATTTAATTCAGTTCTCTATAATTTGGGTTTTAATAAAACTGACTGCACATTCTTTGATCATGTCTGTTGTTTTTGAATCAACGGTCTTCAGTCTGATTTCAAATGGACAGATGTGGCTGATGAATTTCAATACAGCCAATCGGTGATGCACATAATACTGTAGTTTATTGCGGACAAAGATCAACCTATTAAACGAGGTAAATCAGGTTCTGCTTAGTTGCAATGGAGGCCTGCAGCCACACATGTTCTTTTTCAAATAATATTGAAATCTCTGTAGTAGATGTTCATGTTTACTCTGAGTAGGTGTCTGGTAATCATAAACTCTTTCTTGACAGCTCAAAGGTTTTATAGTACATGTTTTAACTGATTGATTTATTTTGGAACTCTTAAGGGACCAAAGAAAATGAAAGAATAAACTATGTAGTCTGGATAGTCACAAGTTTGAATCCTTGCTGTCAAATCAATAAAGCCTCATGGGGGCAAGTAATGCATTTCTCTTTGATTTCGCATAACAGTAGTTTGCAGTAAAAAAAAAAAAAACTGCTGTAAAATGGTTTGTTTGTTTTGGAGGATGCTCCCTGTTAGATGTCCATCATTTCATTATATATATATATATATATATATATATATATATATATATATCTATATATATATATATATATATATATATCTATATATATATATATATATATATATACAGTATGTATATATATATAGAGAGTATATATATATATACATACACAGACAGGGGGGGGGTACATACATACATACATACATACATAACACACACACACCCACACACACACCACACACACACACACATATATATATATATATATATATATATATATATATATATATATATATATATATATATTAATATTATGAAATGCCGTGAAATGACATACCTATTTCAGCCTAAGGCACATGAGCAAACCTTAATATACACAACAGAAATGTCCACATAGTACTACATAGATTATCCTTGCTGAAAGTAGGAACCTGGAGGTAGCATGCTTCATTAATAAAATCTTGACATAGTGTTTTGGAATTCCAACAGCCTGGACTATGCCAGCTTTGTGTTCTTAGTGGCTGCGGTGTGCAAATCTGTATGTACCATATTTGCTGTGATCTTTAAGTCGTTACCAATTTATTCAAAGCTAGTAAGCCGTGTATGAATAAGTGATGGATTATTTCAGAATTTGCCGAAAAAGGAATCAAATTCTTGGCAGTGGTTTATAATCTTTGTCGCTCATGTCTGATGCCTGTCAGCAGTCACATTATGCATATTTGTCCTTTTTAAAGGGCTTCAAATTAAGCATTTTGGCATTTCCACCGGTCCGAGCCCCTTTTCAGATGCACACTATACTTACATACTAAACATATACCCACAAACAGCAATGTAATGTCTCTTTGTAGTGAATCAGGGTGTTTTATAGATTCTTTAGAGCTAGAGTTGTGTTGGATTTGTTCACCTGTTTTGAAATGCCCACTTGGAAAGTAAACAGCAGTTGTCTTGTGCTTCACAGTCTTTACCTCTTGATCTCAATTTACAAGCATGTTTCTGTGGACAGCCGTAAATGGCAATTTGTAATCTCTCAGAGCTTTGTGAATCAGTCAGACAAGCTCTCTGTGTGTCTTATGAAAATATTGATAAGTTACTTCATTACAAAACATTATAGCTTTGTCACATCCATCATTTTTATTATGTTAAGTAGGGCTGGGCCACAGGACTATAACAATGTTATAGTGATAGATTATGCCACAGCTCTCTAACTAATGGTATTGCATGTTTCATCAGTAATAGCAGTAGTAATGTCAGCAGTAAGCAGTCTTGTATGTCCTACATATAGATTGTTGATTGAACATGTACTTAACTATCAACTTTGTTGATAATGACTATCTTTGAAATTAGCTTTTTATAGTAGTTCGTATAAAGCACTAGCAGATAACAGCTCTGACAGTAATTCCAGTTGCAAGGCAAATTTGTCATTCTGTCATTCTCTGTAATTATCTGTGTTTTAGCATCATTGAAAGGAGTCTTCAGTGTGGTCACTTACACTTGATAAGGAAAGAGGACATGCTCAGCGGATTGTTTGTAATAATAAGAAGCTGCTTTTCTTGTCTGATAAATTTCTAGGAACAGATATGTAATTTTTTAATAAATAAAATGTTATTGTGCTTCTTTTTTTAATTGTAAAAAACAGTCGTTGGGGTGTGGCACTCTAAGAAAATTGTGTTATGATGTTTTATTGAATGAATAGTGGTGGCTGTTCAATTGTATTTATTTATCACCATGTGCCAAAGCAGACACTTTGTATTTAGTTAGATAAGATCACGTGATTATTTAAATAATTGCCTAAAGATATATTCTGTTTAGATATGATGGGCTCTGGCCTTGGGAATGAGAGAGGGAACTAATATCAATTCATTTATTTCCCCCTTAAAACTTTGGCTCATTAATTGAATACAAAGCAGCAGAGATAATTCATTTCACCTTTCATATATCATGCTGTGTTGACCCAGGTTCATTTCGCAAAGACAATCCTGCCAGTTGCTCATTAAAAGTGTTGTCTCTTGTGTTCTGGCAGTGTAATAATCCTGGCGCACCTAGCAGTGAAGCAGAGAAAAGTATTACTATCGGGATTTAAATTGGGCTACCAGATAATATTTAGAATAATAGAATCATATTTGCAATATTAAATCATAAAATAATCATAAATAAATTAATATTTTATTTTATTCTGACTGATTTGATTCACCTCTAGTTCAAATGCTGTGGTGGGACAGATTACACCGACTGGTCAGTGAACATGTACCACCAGTGCCAAGCCCCAGGACCTCTGGCCTGCGGAGTGCCTTATACATGCTGTATTCCTAAGGTTTGTCGCTTTTCTTTTTCGATTGACGATTTAAGTGTTTTATTTTACTTTGCATGACTCTGTTGTTCAGATTTTGTTACACTGATAGACATGACAGTTATTTTCACAGCAATTGTAATAATCAAACTCTGATTTTTTTTTGTCCATTGTCTTCAATAAGATTAATACATGTTTAATTGACAAAACAAGTTTGCAAGTTATCCATTAAATTAAAAGAATAAAAAAATGCATGTGTACTCAAGAACTACTATATGTACTTCTTTGTATATGTTCTCTTTTTAATATCTGTTTGTTAGGGTTTTTTGTTCTAATTTTACAGAAAGACTATTCAGTATTTAGCCTTCTAATTTATTAACAATATTTTTGAAAAATATTATTTGTTGCAGTGTTTAATAAAACTCCTATTTAAAAAAAAAAAAAAAGCGGGGTGGGCTTAAGAGCACATTTTTTTCTATAAAGCATTTGTGAGTTCATAATTGTTAATCTCAAAAACGATTTTATTTAATGCTCCTGTAGAGACCAAATATACTATCAGCCTTTAGAATGTCTTTAGAAAGTCTTTACTTTCAAGTGTAAATTTGAGTTGGTGTCCTGGTCCTTGGTATCTTTGATCCAGTGAACGGAAATTGTAATGTAGGGAAACAGTAAACGATAAAGATATTGTAGTCAATGTGTGCCTTCAACTTTGTGGTAAGTTTTTGAAGAAACAGATATGGGTGTTATGGTCAGGTGTTCACAAATATGCATTCGGACACTTTAATATGAATACCTGCATTCATGCAGTTACATTAAACATCAAAGATTAAACATTTAATCTTAGTGACTTGGTCAGTAGCAAGGAGACTGGTACCAGATGAACTAGTGTGTAGTATTTATTTATTTATTTTATTTTTTATGAACGCTTTCTAATTTTAGAGCATTTTTCAAACCTTTTCAGTTGCTTTCATTTCAGCAAATCCATTCACGCAGAACTTTTAAGATTTGCTCTTTCTAAAAAGCACTGTGGGAGAACAGCATGAAGGGTTCCTCACCCGCATCTAAGAGTTTTCTCTGAACATTGAACTTGAACACCTTTTTGGACAGTGAAATAATCACACAGAGGCTTGGTGCTTCATTTGCAAGTCAAACTTCTGTACTTGATTTGGAGAAATGAAGTTTTTCTTCCTAGTTGTTAATTTGCACACATTATTTCTTTTCTCTTTACCTTTGCAGCACTCTGTAGGATTAGCATTTATCTCCTGAATGTTCATTTCACTGAAAGAGTTTATGCTAATGCTTTATTTGAAATTCTTAAAGGAATAGTATGGTGAAACAAAGTCATTTAACAATGTGCCTGTTTAGTCATAAAAGGTATAAAGAATATACTGATGTGGCTATATAAAGGTGTAATTAGTGACCTAATAACTTTTCTGTAGAATAGAATAGCCTTTATTTGTCACATATACATTACAGCAGAGTGAAATTCTTTCTTCGCATATACCAGTATTAGATGAGAGCACAAGATCAGCCATTATACAACATTTTTTTTTGTCATAGGGAAGGGGAAGTTCAGCAGTTAAGGTAATGTGCTACTGATCAGAAGTTTGGGGGTTCGAGCCCCAGTATCGCCACGCTACCACTCTTGGGTTCTTGTGCAAGGCCCTTAACCGCATGTGCTCCAAGGGCACTGTATCATGGCTGACCCTCCCCTCAGACCCCAGCTACCAAACCATTTGTGATATGAGAAGGAAAATGTTCACTGTTCTGTAATGTATATGTGACATAAAGGCTATTCTACTCCCTTATTATATGTCTCTGCTGATGTTCTTTTCATTTGTTTTTCAGCCAAATGAAGTTGCAAATACATTATGTGGGTACAAAGCTCTAGAAAAAGATGTAAGTCTCATGATACTGACACAATTACCCATATCTTTTACCTTCAGATGGAAATCACAATGCAGATTTTTTTCCCATTTCAGACAAATTAAAACACAAAATTCAAAGGTTTATATGTATGCTTTTTTGGCATTCAATATTGCGTCTGTAACTTAATGAAGTTAAGTGCTATTTAGTTTATTGCAGATATACTAGTGCATTTCAATATGGTTGTTTTGAATGGTAAATTGTTTTCTTTTTGTTCGGCTATTATCAGAGACTCGAGCTCGGAGACACCATATATGTGCGAGGATGCACCGATGCTGTCTTTATCTGGTTAATGGATAACTATAAGATCATGGCTGGAATCCTACTTGGTATATTAGTTCCGCAGGTAAGTTTTAGACTTATTTAGATTTATTTGATGGATTTTCATTTGAATGCAGAGTTAATTGTTGTTTTTATTGGTGTCGTAATTGTTGTTTTTATTGGTGTCGTATTTGTTTTTGTTTTTATTCTTGATCAACATAAAAACTCAAAATTGATAATGGACTATGTTGTGCTTATTTGAATACATTATAGTCAAATAGGCAATGGCTGAAAACTACTAACTCCAACCATGCTATCATATCTGTCTCATGAATCTCTGACAGATGGAATAGATGAAAGTCTTCTGGACTTCACTAAGCATATAATAAAGAAAATGAACAGCATCATGCCTCAGCACATACAAAATGCAAACAAAGAATTTCATAATTCTCCATCTCTCAATTTTTCAGTAAAAATGTTCAGTACAGATCCGGAAAGTTTAGACATCGAACAAACTTCAGCAATTTATTTATTTATTTATTTTGACAAACGGGTCTGCAAAAAAGTTTATGCAATCAGTGGCTAAAGACCTACTTTATGGTAGCTTAGTGATTACAGTTTTGACCAGAAACCGGAATGTTGGCTCTCACAAACACTGATCTGAATCTCTCCCATGTTCTGTAAATAGCAGTTACACCCAGTTCTCCCAAACCTTTTAGAGTAATGAAAGCATTTTATAATGATGTATAATGTGTTTATAATGATTTTCTCTTATTTAGCATTTCAGTGCAGGTTACTAAAACTCATCTTCATTTGGTAAAAGCCCAACATATAAACATATATTTTCTTTTTATATTTGGAATTATATTTCAACTGAAGGCTCCCGGAAATATTGTATTGAGTGAATATTATTCAGACGTATTCAGTTTGAATACAATTATCAAATGGGTTCCAAGGTTTATCAGCATAATTTTTCTTAGAAACATAAAATAATACACTGTTTCCAAATTACCAAATTCCAAAATGTCGTCCTTTCAGCTTTAAACATATTGATCAGTCTTCATGGATTGCTGATCTACATACAGCTTGTTAACAGGGTCTCCTATGACAAATTAAGTGTATAATCTAAGTCTAACATTTTAAGTAAGCACTCGTATACTGTTATTTTAAAAACAAGGATTTCAATTAGAGTGTGATTTGGCAAAAGGCATAAGATGAATGCCACAAACCTCAACCGTAATTCCAATCATACGTTCCTTGTAATAAGTGGAGTTAAAAAATACTAATCATATTCTGTTAGCGGATAATGTTTATTGAACATACATGAAATAGTCTAGAGCTCTGTAACTGTACAGGAAAGTCCTTAATCAGGAAAGATAAATTTTGGGTATTTTGGATAAAGTTGTACTAAAGCATATTTTTGTCATATTCCCTTAAAGAGATAATATGAGAGGCTGGTGAGGAGACATTTGTTAACTTTTGTTAACTTGCTGGTTTATAAGATGTTTCCACAACATTTGTAGGACTATAAAAATAATGCCATGTCCATTATTACATTTATAATCTGTGTCAAATTGCTAGGCCAGTAGAGGAATGAATCACTTAAGGGTCTTCTGTTATTGGCAAATATTCCATTTCTTCTTGTAACGGGTTTGTGTTTGGACCACCTCAAGATGGATTATTTCTACACTAGCATACCCCCTCACGTTTAATGACGTTTTTGTGTGTGGTGTAATGTAATATAATTGAGTATCACATAGTATGCAAACTTTTCACTCTATTCACAGTTGTGCCACAGAGGCTGATTAGGCAAAGCTGAACGAGTTGAAGAAAAGACATTTTGAAAGGCTGTTGTGCTTTCATGCAAATTCATTGTTCAGAGCAGCAGCTGTGCAGAATAAAACTGACAGACTGCAAGCTCAAATATTTCACTCACTCCCTGGTTTATTAAACCAACTGAACAGACAAACATAAAAGGAACGTTTTTCTTTACTCAGTCACCTGTATTGTTTTAATAAACTAATTACTATTTACATGTTTCCAAGGCAGCATTGTAGAAAGGCACATCTCAACATTTGAATAACTGATATTATAGTATAGTTATGCTTGATATGTTATTTATGGGAAATATCGTCAACAATGATAAGGCTGTCTACCGTAATACTTCTGTATTACCTTTGTGTCAATAGCAATAGCAAATACACATAGTGTATTTGCATGTACTGCTGACATGTGTGGCCATAACCTGAAAAACATCTGCTGTAATAAATCATTGTAGTGTGGACTGTATAGTGATATCACTGGATAGTCAATTTACCATTTTATATATTTATCAATCTAAAGAACATGACTAAAGTGTGATCCATACGTCCCCACAATACAGTGAATATTTTTCTGGTTTACCACTCAGTCCTAAGTGATGCCTTTTGTGTGTCCTCTATCCATCCAAACTTCAACTTTGACATGTTATAACTTTATTTATCAAAATGTAATGGTTCAGCTTTAGGATTACATTTAGGTTCTACGCCTTTTGATTTAGATTTTTAGTCTCTATAGAGGTGTCTGTTTTTAAAATAAATGCACATGTTTATACAGCTCTAGTTTTATTGTACAGATTAGGCCAGAAGAGGCAAATAAAGTAAAGACTTTAGCTAAAGTAATTTGCATAAATGAATGCGATTATCCATAATAAGCTGTTCCAGAGTGTCCGATAAAGATTCTGTAAATACTGTACTGCAACTTCCTCTGCCTTATTCATTGTGTTTTCGGTTCGAGGTGCTTTTTTGCCTCCATAAAATCACCCTCCATTTTCAGTAAACACATCATCCTGCTTATTAAATTCAGGTAGTGTTGTGTTGTGTTCAAATTCGTAGGCTCATTATATAACACCCTGGTCCAGCAACACTAAATAAAATGGCTGTTCTGTTTAAAAGGGGGCATGTGCTGATGTTCCATCAGATTAGCACTTTAAGTAAACACCTCGCTTTCAGACCTGGGTGCAGATGTCTCACACATTGCTCTAACTCTGATTTACTTTATTTTATGAAGTGATCATCATTTATCAGTTCTAAATATGAAGGCAGATGTGTATTATTGTTCACTTGACATTCACACCGCTGTGAATGTAGGACTTCTTATTTCTGCCAATGCTTTTTCATTTTGCAGTGCAGAATTTTACAGTTCTCAGTTTGTTGTTGGTGTTCAAACATGGTGGAGTTTACATTAGCCTAGCAGTTCACTTCACAGGAAATGAGGCAGGGAGGACATGAGTAGCGAGCTATGATAAGCACTTTGGCATCACAAGGAAACGGCTGAAGAATTTTAAGTGTCTCCGGTGACTCACTGAAAGACACATGACAAGCATTAAGATGAATATGACTTTATTTGAAGCCAGTACTTTTTTATGACATTAATAACATTCTCAGCTTTTTGTTTCTGTAGAAAGTTTTATTGACATAATTATTTTGACAAATAGTGAAATCAATCCATCTATGTGAGAAAATGTTTCCAAAAATGTTGATATATTAAAGGTATTAACTCTTTTGAGATGTGATGTCCAGTAAGGCTTTGAACATTAGTCAGATGTATTAGATGAGGTTTCAGTTTGTGTTTTTAAAAAAATCAATTTTTATCATTAAACAGAAACAGGATCCAGAGGGCGAGGCCATGATGGAATGAATCTGTCATGTGTTTATTTTTTGATTGTGGCTCTATGTGTGCAGTTAAAGCTGATTTGCAGAGTACTGTATCAGTAATGAACTTGTATGTGTCTTAATGATGCTTCTTTTGTAAATGACAGTGCACCATGGCCTGCAAGTGTGTGTGTGTGTGTGTGTGTGTGTGTGTGTGTGTGTGTGTGTGTGTGTGTGTGTGTGTGTGTGTGTGTGTGAATAGTGCAGTCTTGGGTTTCCATCACACATAGCATTTGCATGTAGGCCAGAAAGTTCAATTTTGGTCTCATCTGACCAGAGCACCCTCTTTCACATGTTTGCTGTGCCCACTATATGCCTTGTGGCAAACCTCAAACAGGACTTATATTCCATACTTTGGGTTTCTTTTTGTCAAATGTGAAATAGCCAGATTGGTGGAGTGCACAACTAATAATGGTCCTGTGGACAGACTATCCCACCTGAACTGTGGATCTCTGCAGCCCCTGAGTTAACCTGGGCCTTCTGACTGTTTCTTGGATCAATGTTCTCCCAATGTTCGCCTGTAATGCTGGGCAATATGTCTTAGAAAATGAATATCATATTTTTAAGACAAAATTCAACTTTTGATTTTTGGATACAATGGGAAAATGTATCTGCTATTTTTGTCTGTTTTTAGCCAGTGTGTTGGGGCTGCCGCTGTCATGTTTACACCGCCACACACACCTCCCCATTAAACAGCATGGATTCTGTATTGAGGTGCTGGAATAAGTTAGTCGTGCTGCTGTCTACAAACTTTAGACAAATTTTCCACAAGGCTTTGACTTGTTCAATGTCTGAACTTGCAAACCTGAAGCATGTCCATACAACTGATGAAACCGTGCCACTCTTGGAAACAATCCCTTTAGATTCATCAGAACTGTAATTATACTGGGATTTAGGTATACACAGGTAGACTCTTTGATAATTATCTGAATTTAGGTGATTGCACTGGGTTTTTTTTTAGCCGTATAAGAGCAAAGTGGGCTGAATACATATGCACACTTTTCAGATTTGTATTTATATAAAATCTTTAACATCATGAATCATTTTTCTTTCATTCCACAATTATGTGATACTTTATCACATAAAATCCCAATAAAATACGTTTTCAAAATATTCAAGTTTTAATACTTTTGCTTATGAGAATTCTATTATTAATATATATATATATATATATATATATATATATATATATATATATATATATATATATATATACTGAGATCAAATATTTTACTATTTGTGGTGCAAGACATGTGAAAAAGAGTGAAGTGGAAGTCAAAAGTAACCAGATTTACAACTAAATTATCATTTTTTAATTTATAGACTTCTCCAGCCACCTGCCATTGTCACTAAATTAACCTTTCCAATGCTACAGTAATTAAATCTAACTCAGACTTGTATTTTTCAGTTTTTTGGCGTGATTGTGGCCTGGCTGTACATCACTCGAGTGGAGGACGCCATCGAGGAGTATGGACAGTATCAGGACAGCCTTTTAAATGGAGAAGCCAAGAAACAGAGCAAGATTGCCAAGTGTTGTAAATGCATGCCTCTGTTTGACTAAATGAACTTTCACTCAGACTCATTAACCAAAGAGAATCAACTTTGAGTCCTACATTTGATCCATCATAAACCATAGGCACATGTTTTTCTTCTACTTTTAAGGGTTGTGTTGTTGCTGATTTCCTCTGTGTTCTTCAGGTCATTAGTAGAATTCTTTTTTTTGCTGTATTTGACGACCTCAGGTAATCTTTATACAGATATCTTTATATCTGAAAGGTAAAGCCAAAAAAATTTGTTTAGCAATGATTTTTTTTTTTTTGGATGAATTACAAGTTTTGTCACATTTGCACTGGAGAGATACTGAGTTTTAGAAGTACATAATTACATAGGCATACATTTCTTATGCTTTATTTATTTCCTCGGGGATGAATACAGAATCCATCTTGTTTATTTTTTGGTTAAAGATTGAACCACTTTACAGTGCACAACACTTTCTTTGCATATTTACATACAATATTTTGTTCCTCTTATAAAGGTTTGTGAAGGTTTTAAGATTTTAATTGTATGAGCTAATTGTAATTTTCTTTTACTGTGTGTGTGTGTGTGTGTGTGTGTGTGTGTGTGTGTGTGTGTGTGTGTGTGTGTGTGTGTGTGTGTGTGTGTGTGTGTGTGTGTGTGTACGTGTGTGTACACATACACGTACATATGCATATATACACACTGTACTGGGAAATATGTTAAAAAAACTGTTGATGGAAGGATGGACATGCTTAAAATGTCTTCCTTTTATATTTGTTTGTAATTGACCAAAAGCCAATCACCATTGTTGTTATAATAAATACCCTACATCCTGTACTATCACACACCTATCAGAGCAGTAATGCCACCTATAGCTTAAAAACCCTTGAGTTAGGGATCAGTGACATTTCTGTGTGCATATACCCTTTTCCCAAGAGAGGAGTGTGTTGTGTATGTAAATGGTCAAGATCAGGTAAAATGAGTAAAACATCAGGAGTGTGTAATGAAGCTCATAAGATGAATATAGTCTTGGGGTTCTTTGTTTTTGTTTTTTCTCCATCATCTGTAAACCACAGGCTTTAATCCAGTTGTTGGATAAACAAGGGAATTATTTTTCTTGAGGTAATCAGATTTTGCCATGTTTTAATTGTGATTGTGATACATAGGGAAGCACTTTTAAAGAGAAACGCTTTTGTGTAATGTAATTTTACAAAGGGAAAAGTTTTCCCAGACTACCATTATACATATTAAGCTCCAAATTAGCCAAGCAATTGTTCTTATCATGATATTGCAAATTTAAACATTAACTATAATTGACTGTTTTTACTCCCTACAGTTGACATGGTTAATGTCACAAAGGAATGATTATGATCCAATATCTTCCCTGTTGTTTTTACCAGTGCCTTGAGATGAATACAAATCTGACCAAATGTTTTAAGACTTCACGATCACACTCTCGTTCACCCAAGCACCTGCTGTGACTTGTATTACAAATAACACCTTATTCTTTGTATATTAGTAATATGATAGAAAAGGCTTTGGCAACAAAAAAAAAAAACAAAAGGTCCCAGAATGTGTGTTTTGTGTAATTTAGTTGTGGAAACAATGGGCTAGTTACCTACATCTAAACAACAAGCAGTGTATGACCTTTCAATTCATACTATACAGATCATTTCATATAATTGTTTGCTCTTATAAAATTAGGTGGTGGTTATTTAGTTTTATATGTATATAATTTTCAAACATTTGTTTTAAGTTTTCATCATTCTACTTGAAAATGTATTGTTTACTACTGTTTTATAAGGTGTAAGTGCCATAAAGATGTTCTTTTAACGTGTGAAAAGCTATGCATTGTGTTTGTTGATGACATTTGTGGGTATACAGGTTATGGGCAACATTTTATTTCCTTTTATTATATTGATTTAGTTGTCTGCCTTATGTAAACATGCTTTGAATCTAGCTGAATATAATTTGTTGAATACAAATTTGATTTGATAAATAAATCAACCAAAAATAAAGCAGTAATATGATCATCTGAAGAAAGTGATATAAAGCACTGTGTTGAATTTAATGTTGATTTCTACCACAGTTTGATCATCACTGGTCACCTGGTTTTTATACATTTTCTTTAGCAGCAGCTTTGTAAGCGGTGTTGACAATATTCAACATCAGATGTTTACCCTGATGTTTACACAGTTCTTTATCAGGTCATTCAGAAGGATTGATATTCATTGTACATGGATTGTTTTAATCACTTGCCGACCAAGCTTGAATGCTTTATGCCAAAATGTATTGAAGCCAATCATTGTTTGGAGTGTACAAGGAGTAAAAATAAATTGCTATTAGAACACTTTATTATTGCTTGTAATTAGATATGAATTTCATATTACTGCAGACTGATCCTTCTTTAATGTGTGTAGGTTCCTCTAAGTAAACAAAAGGGCACTGTTCCTGTTGCTGTCTGTGTCTATGGGGTTGATGCTTATGGGAGGTTATGGGAGGATGCTGTTCTAATTAGCCAAGGGGCTATCCAGCTGCTGTTATCTCTGACGCTCATCTCCTCTTCACCCCCACTGTTTAACATTGTATAATGAATTTGCCTCCCCGGGTATCAGGATATGGGAATAAACCCCCTTTGACATTAATGGTGCTCTTTTCCCATTCATCTCACAGGGCTAGGACAACATGACTCATGACTTTTGCTATTTTGGTGTGTTAAGACCTCTTGATGTCACGGTGTCCCAAACAATACAGATCTTCAGAAAAGTTTACCTGGGTGGATAAGTGAGATGGTGTGTGTCCTCCTTGCTTTCTACAATTAGCTGTGTTTATTAGTGTTGAAATGTGTTATGATCTGCTTATGTTGTCCTGCACCAGAAATCCATAGACCATCCATATGTTGCAGTGATGTAAGATAAGAATAAAGAATCTATCTAAAGTTATCTTGATTACATTGTTATTAGATTAGATTCAAAATCTCTAAGCATTAGCAGCTGTACAATGCACTAAAAAGTGTTGTATAATCTCAGCTCAAGTGCTTATTTTCTGTTGCTTACTAAAACTGATATGCTGATTTCATTAAAAAAATATAAAAAGTGTATTAAATATTTTAAAATCCTTCATATACAATTATAACTGCACAATGCAAATGTTCACAATAGGGGATCTACTTTTTTGTGCCCTTTTTTCTTTGAATCCACTCAGTTCATATTTATTGTTGACAGGCAGGAGTTGTAGACTGGGCAGTGAAAGACTTGTGCCAAGGCGCAGACATCAACAATAATTATAGGACAAGAACAAATACATATTAGACATTATATGAATTGCTGATATGGTGTAAAGTGATTTTGAAAATGACAACAGTGCTTGTTTTAAAAAAAAAAGTTATTTAATAAAATAAGTTATTTATATCATAACATAACAATAAAACATAGATAAATATTTTAATACAAAATTTATTGAGACATCATGAGATCAATACAAGTTACATTTGTAACTTACAAAAAAATAATAATATATAATAATAATTATAATCAAAAGAATTCTTTCTGAGCTAGTAAATCACTATCAGGATGTATTTACTCATAAAGACTTTAAAAACACTTTTGGAAGTCATAATGTATCAGCGCACCTGTCTCATGCAAATGCATATTAGACTCATTATTAAAATTTATTCTGGTTGTTTGTTAAAGTCAGAGCTTTTATTCCAAGACTTTACACTGAGAAAATAAATCCGATTCATGCTTGTGTTTTTTTTTATGTATAGGCCCACTTGGTTTTTGAGGTATTGAGGTTTGAATTGGAATAACCCAGCCATTAAGGTTCGTAGTGCTGGTCCCAAGTCAGGATACATGTGGAGGGTTGGGTTAGGAAGGGAATCCAGCGTAAAACTTATACAAAATATGTGGATCACAACTGCTGTGCGGGAGCATCTGAAAGAGAAAGATTTTTCAATTAGAATTACTGATTTCAGCAGTAAGCGGTTAAACAGGCTAGCAATAAGAACCTCAGTAATAAATATAATTATAGATAATGATGGTATGTAAGAGCATTATCAAATGAGAACCCTCTTATTATGCTTCACAGACCTCTGGACCTCCAGTGTGCTACAGAAACGGGGATGTGTCATTTCTGTCCTACCCATTTGTTATTTTTAGCCATAAAATAAAAAGCAATTGTTTGTCCCGGAATGTCCTCCTGGTGTACAGTAGGTTTAAGCATATTTTTCTCAGTATGAAAAGCAAAACAGATTTATGAATCTGGTGTAGATTAGGCAGATGTAATCAGCCAAATGGGTGTGCTTTGGGATTCATCCAACAATTGGGAAAGTATGGTGCTTTTTCTTTGTTTGTATTATTCTACCTTTCAGGCCCAAAGACCTTTGAAATGTAACTTTTGTGTGCACTGAATGTGAGCAGTAAAATGAACCACCCCCTCCCTTTTGCTGTTACACTCACAAAAAGAAATGTACAACGTTTTACCTTTTATGGTACAAATGGCCGTCACTGGGATGGTACCCTGAAGGGTACAATTTTGCACATCTAGTCAGTACATTTATGACTTGTTTTGGGACCATGATTGTACCCTAAGGATCTATTATGTACTTCAAATGTAACTTTTCAATTTCACACTAAAGTAAACACTAAGTAAATATTTTACATTTCCAATAGCTAAATAATAAAACAAATCCAATAAAAATAAAACAGCCTTAGCACCAACATCATGGCATTCTTGAATATAAACTATAACGGGAATTATGTTTATATTGTATGCTACAACATTGTGTAAAAGTTCTTTGCGTCTTTTAGTGATATCTTGTTTATGTGGTATAATGTTTAAATCCTATGTCCTTTCCTTTGTTTAATTTATATTTTTGTCAACATTAGAACCATCATATCATAATCCTGATCATTGTACCTAGCTTCATTGATAGATAGATAAACAGATAGACCTGAATATTTCCCTCTGCTAAGGTTTAGGCCAGGGGGTCTTCATGCTTATCACTATAAGACCTGTCTGGCTGCCGGCTTTAATTTTAGTCAGATAAGAACCACATTTGATGAAGCGTGGAGAATTCGAACTGCTACACACAAACTGACACGAGAGTTATGCTCATTTCTTAATGCACTTTCAAGAAAAATAAAACAATATACCCTCCTATAAATTCTCAAATGGTGCCCTGTCTCTTACTCAAAACCATGTTAAATTGATAAAGAAGTTACTGCTGTTAATACATTAACTTAATGCTGTTGATTCCCGACTGTTTTGTCAGCAAAAAGGGGAAATCAACGCAACATTAGGTAGATTGGTCATGATGTCATGCCTGGTTGGTGTATATCCTATTTAATAATGAATACTGTATTATGTTGGTAATATCACTATTGTGATTTCTTCTTCTTCTTCTTCTTCTTCTTCTTCTTCCTCCTCCTCCTCCTTCTGTTTCTCCCGTTAGGGGTCGCCACTTTGGAATAGTACTAAGAATGCACTGGCTTGTGCAACTCTAATGGCTGGACTGAATATTATGTCGGTAATTATCTATTTAAAATAAAAGAGTAAATGAGTGATCACTGAAATCAAAATGCAGAACTGGAAAAGGAACCATTTTCCCCTCAGAGTGCTAGAAGGAGCCTTTAGGCCTCTAGAAAACCTAGTCAAAATTTGTATCAATCCAATGCATATATTGTATAATATTATTCCTCCTGTATAATATATATATATATATATATATATATATATATATATATATATATATATATATATATATATATATATAGATGTTAGAGTAATAGATTATGACATAAATTGCAAAATGGCACTTTATCAGAAAGGCTAAAATATAATTTCTTGTAAACACTGCCATCTTCAGGATTAAAAATGTCAGACTACCTACTAAATCCAGATTGCTTAGAGCAGGGTTATCCAATCTTATTCCACAAAGGGCCAGTGTGGGTGCAGGTTTTCATTCCAACCAAACCAAGTCCACCCTAAAATTGACCTGCTTCAATCTAATGATTTTCATTTTCAATGACCTATCAGGTGTGACCCTTAATTGATTGGATTGAAAATCTGCACCCCCACTGGCCCTTCGTGGAAAAGATTGGACAACCCTGGTTAGAGTAAAAAATTATATTTAAACAGACTATCTGCAACAGATGTTTTTAGTTATTAACAACCAAAACATATTCTTCTTAATAATAATAATAATAATAATAATAATAATAATAATATCTTTGATACTAAATTCATCTATGGCAATTTTTCAAATGGTGCATGAATTTCACATAGAGCCTGGTTGTCTCCGCTATTACTTTAAAACTTTGCCTTAAATGTGTCATTCCATAAAATGATGTCTTCAAATATACAGTATGTAAATATCAGCATAGAAATTAATGAGTGAAAATTTTGACTGAAACATTCACAGAATAATGATTAGTAATTTTCATGCAGGACACATTTTATTTTGGAATGTACGATCAAATGCAGACCTAATATGAATAATAAGAGAAATCCCTTTTCACCTTCAGGAAATACCCTATTAATCTTTCATCAAACAAAACATTAATTTCAGTTGAACATTTACAGCAGTAAGTAGACGCTCAAATCCAGAGCAACCTACGATGATCTAATTTATACAATTTGAGCAGTTGAGGGTTAAGGGCCATGCTCAAGGGCCCAGCAGTGGCCCTTTGGTGGCGTTGGGATTTGGACTCATGAACTTCCTATCAGAATTCCACAAGGAGCCTTTAGGACCTTAAAATAACCGAGTTAAAATGTTGATCAATCAAATGCATGAAATGTATAATATTACTGCTCCTGTAGAACGTGTATGCATATATGTTAAAGTAATATCTTGTGTCATAAGTAACAAAATGGCAGTTTTGCCATTTGGCAAAAAGTCTAAAATATTATTTTTGTAAATCTACAGGATTAAAAATGTCAGAATACTAAATTCTGAGTTCTTTGAGTTAAAATAATATTTAAACAGACTATCTGCAACACGTTTATTTCAGTTATTAGTTATTAAAATAATAATAAAACAATAATAAGAATAAGAATAGTTATACGTTTCATTCTGCTTTGGATTCAATCTGTACTAAGACTCTAAATGTGTGTGGTTTTAGTGGACAGATTATATCAGTGAAGATTTAGAATTGGTGAATTTATTAAAGTATTTAAAATAAACACTTTATAGGCAATTCAACAGCTACCTTACTCTTCGCAATATTGGCTTTGTTGTGCTTAGCTAAACAAATATTAAATGTAGTGCACCGTCACTGTCATTTCCACTTCCGCATTATCAGATCTTGCGTTTGATTGGATTGTAGGACCACACGGTTACGCCGCCCTCTTTGCTTTCCCGCCCCCTGTCACAGTATGACTGAAGCTCCACCTCCGGCCATGCTGCTGCTTTACCCTATCGTGCTGTGCAGCGTTCCAGCAGGAGACATCTCCTCCCCATCGTCCAGGGCTACTGCAGCAATGAGGCTCCATCACATGCAGCCGGCCACAACCTGATAGCGGTAAGTAAGTGTGTGTGTGTGCATTTTATTTGCGTTCCATGTCCAAAGAATATGCATTACTTTCAGGTATAATGTAAACATGCATGTGTCCAGACATAGATCTGTATTCTTATGCAAATACTCTGATTTTATTCCAGTTTCAATCCAAATAAACTAATCCTATTCCATGAGGAAGGATGTGCAGGAAACAAGAGTCATATGACACTAAGGGCAGGGCAGCATAAATCCATGGTGTTGACTATGTAAGTCTTGCTGAGGGGTAAATCCAAGTCAGCAGTTGTTAATAATATCAACAACATTATGCTCAGCATTTTCTGCTCGGTAATACTAAGGCAATTTGAAGAAACAGAATCCTCCATTTAGACCTAATGTGTCTTGCTCAAATGGTAAGGATTAGAAAGCTGCATCATGGAGCCTGAGAAAAATAATATATATGTATACGTATATTTTTTTAAATGACCAAATAAATGACAACAGCATTCTTTTTGTTAGGTCACTGGAAACAGTGGACTGGATACCAAAGGCTGAGGTCTGAGTAAGGATTATATAAAGTGTGTAAGAAAAGAGCAGGCCAGAGGTGGAGCAGTCATGTATTCGCCTCAGAGTCTTCACCGTTGGGGCATCACCCACAGTGAAAGCATGGAGCGCCTTGCCTACTGTCAAGGTAAGACATGGTAGAATGTAGTTGGTTTATTCTTTACCATTTTTACCATTTTACCATTTATTCTGTAAACAGTATGAGCAAAAAGTATAAGATAAAACAAATACTTTCTATTTTGGTTAATCAGCTGTGCAACACACAAACATGAACACAAATGAGGCAGTCTAAATATATACTGTATATTAATAACATTTAACATGTAGTACTCTTATAATCGTATAATCTTATATATATATATATATATATATATATATATATGACATACATATGACACACAACATATGCATTAGAGATATCCAGCATCAGTTTGATTTATTAGTAATTCAGTTACCTAAAGTAGTAATACAATTTCAGCTACAGTATTCAGTTTCAGTTTAACCCGCATTTACGGTAAGTCATACAACTCCCAACAGATACTAGCAGTATTTTAATGCTTGAGACTATAATATATAATATATATATAATGCTATATATATATATATATATATATATATATATACAGACGTGGACAAAATTGTTGGTACCCTTTGGTCAATGAAAGAAAAAGTCACAATGGTCACAGAAATAACTTTAATCTGACAAAAGTAATAATAAATAAAAATTCTATAAATGTTAACCAATGAAAGTCAGACATTGTTTTTCAACCATGCTTCAACAGAATTATGTAAAAAAATAAACTCATGAAACAGGCATGGACAAAAATGATGGTACCCCTAACTTAATATTTTGTTGCGCAACCTTTTGAGGCAATCACTGCAATCAAACGCTTCCTGTAACTGTCAATGAGACATCTGCACCTCTCAGCAGGTATTTTGGCCCACTCCTCATGAGCAAACTGCTCCAGTTGTGTCCGGTTTGAAGGGTGCCTTTTCCAGACTGCATGTTTCAGCTCCTTCCAAAGATGCTCAATAGGATTGAGGTCAGGGCTCATAGACGGCCACTTTAGAATAGTCCAATTTTTTCCTCTTAGCCATTCTTGGGTGTTTTTAGCTGTGTGTTTTGGGTCATTGTCCTGTTGCAAGACCCATGACCTGCGACTGAGACCAAGCTTTCTGACACTGGCTAGTACATTTCTCTCTAGAATTCCTTGATAGTCTTGAGATTTCATTGTACCCTGCACAGATTCAAGACACCCTGTGCCAGACGCAGCAAAGCAGCCCCAGAACATAACAGAGCCTCCTCCATGTTTCACAGTAGGGACAGTGTTCTTTTCTTGATATGCTTCATTTTTTCGTCTGTGAACATACAGCTGATGTGCCTTGGCAAAAACTTCGATTTTTGTCTCATCTGTCCACAGGACATTCTCCCAGAAGCTTTGTGGCTTGTCAACATGTAGTTTGGCATATTCCAGTCTTGCTTTTTTATGATTCGTTTTCAACAATGGTGTCCTCCTTGGTCGTCTCCCATGTAGTCCACTTTGGCTCAAACAACGACGGATGGTGCGATCTGACACTGATGTTCCTTGAGCATGAAGTTCACCTTGAATCTCTTTAGAAGTCTTTCTAGGCTCTTTTGTTACCATTCGGATTATCCGTCTCTTAGATTTGTCATCAATTTTCCTCCTGCGGCCACGTCCAGGGAGGTTGGCTACAGTCCCATGGATCTTAAACTTCTGAATAATATGTGCAACTGTACTCACAGGAACATCTAGTTGCTTGGAGATGGTCTTATAGCCTTTACCTTTAACATGCTTGTCTATAATTTTCTTTCTGATCTCTTGAGACAGCTCTTTCCTTTGCTTCCTCTGGTCCATGTCGAGTGTGGTACACACCATATCACCAAACAACACAGTGATTACCTGGAGCCATATATATAGGCCCAATGGCTGATTACAAGGTTGTAGACACCTGTGATGCTAATTAGTGGACACACCTTCAATTAACATGTCCCTTTGGTCACATTATTTTCTGTGTTTTCTAGGGGTACCATCATTTTTGTCCATGCCTGTTTCATGAGTTTATTTTTTTACATAATTCTGTTGAAGCATGGTTGAAAAACAATGTCTGACTTTCATTGGTTAACATTTATAGAATTTTTATTTATTATTACTTTTGTCAGATTAAAGTTATTTCTGTGACCATTGTGACTTTTTCTTTCATTGACCAAAGGGTACCAACAATTTTGTCCACGTCTGTATATATATATATATATATATATATATATATTATAGCTTGCTTGGAAGCTGTGGTCAGAGAGTAGCATCCGCCATGATACATGTCAACCATGGTGAATGATTACATTTTCACTAATTTGGTTTAATTAGGCAGTTATTTTCCCTGTTTAATATTGAATTGAATTATTTATACACATTGCCTAATTGAATCAGATTTCAGGTTGTTTTTTTGGTGTAATCTGTGAATAGGATAAACTCAAATTTCATTATCTCTTCACTTGATTGAAAAATGTCAATCAGCTCTTGTTCCCAATAGACTTTGTCTGGACAAAGACACCTGTTTCTTTGTTGTGAAAGTAGGAGATTTAAATGTTCTGCAAATATTTATAATGCATTTTCGCCAACTGTGAAATCTAGCTAGCGTTGGTTCTCACACGGCTCTCAGCATTGTAGCAGGGGTAGTAGCTGCCTCTCGTAGCACTTTTTAAATTGTAGATTCATCCATAGAAACAAGCCTAAAAATCATTTACACAGGTATCGGAAATAAATAAATCAGAAGTTGATGACATGTATGATGAAATGCCTACAAAGTGTTATACGGGTGAAAATGTTATGTTAGTGTTAATAGGATGGCACAATCTGAGGTGTGGCAACTCACTGTGCTTTGAAACGTGCTTTAATAAAAACGATTCGAACCATAGAGAAAATGTATTTATAAAAGATCAGAGAGAAAACCTTTGGTTTAAAGATTTAATTTTACATTTCATTACATTTATTTTTATTGAAATAAAAAAGCGGGGCACTGCCTCATCACTACCTTTCCTGACTGCACATCTCTGGTAGAATGATTATGATCCCAGCAGCAGAGGGAAGCAGATCCTTCAGTATTCGCTTCAGGATGACGTCAGTGAGCAGAGCTGTGGTTGTGAACGCCTTCTCGCTGTGCGTGTGTGTTCGGCGGTAAACAAAATCTGCGATGTAGCGCGTTCAATCTGCGCCTTTTCTCTCCACGCAGTCGCTCTTGTATGAGCAAGCGTCGTTGTGTGGGCCGTGTTGGTCCTCTGTACGCGGTGGTTTATTAGCTTTCGGCGTCGTTAAGTAGCATGTCTGCGGCGGCGTGCGAGCTGAAGACGGAGCTCCTCCCGGTCGTGTGACAGAAGACGCGTTTCCCGGGGCAGTGATGGCCGCACCTGCGGAACACGACCTCACCTTGGCAGAGGCGGAATCCGGGAGAGACAGATCGCAGGTTTTCGGGATTCTTCGGCTGCAAGAGGAGAGCAAATGCGGCGCAGAGAAAAGCCCGAGCTGCACTGGTGCTAGCAGCAGTAATAGCAGTAGGACAGACGGGAGATGGCAAGCTCCCATATTTGCTCTGGCTCGGAAAGCCTCCGAAACCATTTCAAGTGGAATTCACGTCCTGCCCAAAGTGGCTGAGCCGAAAGTGTGTCCTTTTTCTGAGGAATGGAGCGTCAAGGGTACGTGGTTTTATTTGTAATAGAATTATCATTTGGGAAGACCATTAAACGATGAAATCCCAATAGACCTCACTACAGATTGTACTTCTCTGATGTAACGTTTATTCATAATAGTAGTAATAACAATAATGCTTTTTGATAATAAACCTAAATGAAAGAACGAGCCTTATGTAATATTGCCCATGACAAATTTTATTTCAAAACACCGACCTTACGGTAAATTAATAACAAAGATATTTATATTTGGGCGTGGAGTACACCATTTAGGTGTAAAAGGCTTTATTTAATACTCTGGGCTTTGTTGATAGATGCATCCGGGATCCGGCCTTCGGATGGGGAATAGTCAGGAGGTGTCATACCACGTGGTAGAAATACTGTCCAATCCGTGTGTTGGGACACATCTGTCGCATGACGACACCTCGAACCAGATGTTCGAGGCAGATCCTTGATTTGCTCATCATGAGCTGTTCTTAAACCTTCTCATACTTCAATGAACCAATTTAAATGTTAGGCTCATTATTTATACCACTGCATGTAGATGATATGATCTTGGGCAAATTATCCAAACCCATCAGCACATAAGAAAGGTATATGTTCCAAAAACAATTGAATAATCAGATGATGGAGGAATAAAGTATATGCATGTCCAAGACCTCCTTCTCAGCCAACTGTCCAGGGAAAAGTGAGAGTCGTTGTGTATGCAACTGTAAATTGATAATCAAAATATTAGTTTTAAGATAAACACACGTAAAACTGATTGTCCATGTGTAAAAAATATTTTCTGAGAAGGCTATTTTTGTTTGTTATATTTGCTGTTAGTATTATTTATAGGCTGATTCATTTTGATTTATAAATCCATTCAGATCAAGTACATCTGGTCAACTAAGCTAAAAACCATTTACAATAATCAATCACCACAGAATCTCTCTCACTCATTTCTCAGTAAACACACAAATACTGAGAGTCTTGTATCCTCCACTTGATGAACACATCTTTACATCTACAGTAATAGCATAAAAGTAGCATTTACGTGTAATCGCATTTACTGTACATCGCAACTTGGCAACGAATTCCTGATCCAGTCATTCATTCATTCATTCATTCATCCTCTACCGCTATATTCGATCTTCGGGGAGTCTGTGCCTATCTCAGGTGTCTATGGGCACTAAGGCAGGATACACCCTGGATGGAATGCCAACCCATCGCAGGGCACACACACACACACACACACACACACACACACATACACACACACATTCATACTCTAGGGACAATTTTTCCAAGGTGCCAATCAACAAACTGTGCATGTTTTTGGACCGGGAGGAAACCGGAGAACCCGGAGAAAAAAACCCAGAGGCAGGGGGAGAACATGCAAACTCCACACACACCTGGCCGAGACGGGAATTGAACCCGGACCCTGGAGGTGTGAGGCGAACGTGCTAACCACTAAGCCACCGTCTAGTCATGAGATTTAAATACAAAACTCATGGTTTTGCTAGGTTTTTAGGGGGGTTTCTGTACATCATGTTAATAATCCATAATCTCTCGGATTTAATTGCATGATAAATTGTTTCTGAATGGAATATTATCTAAGTTAACTTTTAAAGTAATGTAGTATAATCTGTAATGAAAGAATAATAAACAAAATTAAAATGTTTTGAAAAGGACAAAAAAAGGGGGAAAGAACACAATGACATACCATGGTGTCGTTTGTCTGAGTTGAAGAGGGCAATGTATGATATCTGGTAGATTTAACACAGAACTATCAGGAAGAATGTACTAGGCAGTTATACCGAAAATTGTTTTTAGATAACTAGTATCCAAATGTTGCAAACGCTACATTTATATATATTAATATTCAAACATGGAAGTGCTTAAAATCATTTTCATGCTTTTGGTACTGAAACGTGTGTGTAGAAATGTGTGTGTATAAATATATATATATATAAATAATCTTTGTCTGGAAATTACTGTAACACTAAGGGTATATAAAATTGTTTGACTGTAGAATGAGATAAGTAGTGTGCACTGCAGAAGGCATTGTTTTATTTAACTATATGCTTGTTTGAGATTCAGGTATTTTTTTTTAAAACAAGACATAGGAAAACAACTGTGACACCAAACTGCATACTCCAGCTTCACACGTCAGTGAACACTTGCACACCCATTAGTGAATGAACACACACGTGACAGAAAGGGTTAAGATTTAGTTTGTCTTTTATAGTTAACTCAGCTGATCTGGCTACTGATTTACCATATGATGGAGTTTTGTATTGTTCTGGTTTTTGCTAATTCAGTTCCTGAACCAAATAAAATGTTTATCAGCGTCTCAGTCACACTGTAGTTTACCATTAAACTACATACAAATATCCAAATTTTCTTTTGTTTTGTTTTCTAGCCTTCCGGGATCCTATGGCCATGGAGAGGGCCAACCTGCTAAACATGGCTAAGCTCAGCATTAAAGGGCTGATTGAGTCTGCGCTGAGCTTTGGTAGAACGCTAGACTCCGATTATCCCCCACTGCAGCAGTTCTTTGTGGTCATGGAGCACTGTCTGAAACACGGCCTTAAAGGTAAAAACAGTCTGCACTGAACTCTTTCACCTTGTGTAGCATAGTTTTACAGATTACATTTACAGTTATGGAGATTTTCCATTTAAAAGCCACATCAGTACTGGAGCAGTCCTGTGGTCAAAGTAAAAAAGTAAAAAAAAAAATTATTTATAGGTTTTAGGTATTTAAAACTATAAATTGGAAATTAGCATGGATGTCAAAAGCAATACGAATTATGTATTTTACCTCCACAAAGCAGAAATCTGCACAGTCAGCGTAATACATTTTTCAATTTGCATATTAATTTGAATTAATAATTCTAAAAATAATTCTGAAAATGTACAACTACTGAGACAAAGTTTGGCTTATATGTTCATTATGAGTTGTTTTTGTTTCATTCATATTTTTTAGCTTTAGAAGCATAGTCATGTTAGGAAGTATGTAGTAAATCATGTAGTAAATCTATTTGTCATCACTAGAAAATCACTGTGTTTAAAAAACACTTATTTGATAGGGTTTGGACTGATTCACAAAAGAGTGCTTTGAAGTATTAAATTTGTGACATGCTTGTGCTTTCCCTTCGAATATTTTTGTACTGTGAGTTAAACTTGTTTGTCTCTGCTTTAGTAAAGAAGACGTTTCTTGGATATAACAAGTCACTGTGGGGGCCTCTGGAGATGGTGGAGAAGCTTTGCCCAGAGGCAGGGGAGATTGCAGCCAGCGTTCGAGACTTACCCGGTCTCAAGTATGCACACAAACACGATTGAACAGTGCCATTTTCATTGCAATCACTGTCAACACCGGTGTATTTTATGAGAGCAGTAAATGAATTCAGCATTATATATGCTGTATTTGATTTAATGATTACTCTTCCGTGAAAACTTCCTCTTAAACCTTTCGCATGTGCAAATGTTTGTACTCATTTTATTACATTTGCAACGTTTAAGAGAAAGGGTCAAAACATTGCACAACATAAAACCTAAATACAGTCAATTTCAAAATCAAATGCATATTCAACCCCTTTTAAGCAGATGCTCTCACAGTAATCATTGTTTCTTTTTGTTGTTTGGCATGCCCATGATCAGTGCAAGTAAATAATATATTCAAATGTAACTGAATTAAAGTCAAGCCTTAATACATTTGTTAGAATCCATGAGCATAGATCACAATAAGCAAGCTTCAAAATCTATTAAAGTCTGCATATCCAACAACAAGCTAATTACAATGGAAAAAACTGCAACTCAAAATAATTTAGCTGAACATCTCAGAACAAAAAAAATGTTGTTAAATTGGTGATGCCTCACTGATGCTTTATAGTCACTGGTTAATTAGGTCATGTATTGAAAATTAATGACATCTTAAGTTCCAAGCTATTTTATGCTTGTTGTTTCTAGCTGGAGATCTGTCTGTAGAAGTAAACACTTCTGACATAAGTGAAGTGTGTGTAAGGCTGGGGAGTGCTTACCCTTAACCTGGCCACAGACCAGGGACTTGAGACTAGGAATATATAATTTGCTGTGGAATATTCTTACTCAAACCACTGCCTGCTGCTACTTCTATTTGCTTATCCAGAGAAAAGCCGCTCATAACTGCTGGTCCAGGATTAATACTTTCCACAGCAGTTTAAAATGATCAGCGCAACTGTCTCTAAATCTGCTGTGGGAAACATATTTGCATGGTACACACAGAGAATTATTATTTTTTTTAGATTTTAAATAAATATAAGTGATATAATAATTACATTATAACATTTCTTAACGTTTTCTTCATGTTATACAAATTCATTTTTTTTAATTTATCTTAACTTTTTTTTAATTTTATTTCCTGCGCTCTTTTAAAAATGCTCATTTATGTAGTAAACATGAATAAAGGCACTATAATAACAAATAATTTATTGGGAGCTTTCATACTGTGATGTTTAGGTTGTTGCTAGGTGACTCTTTGGTTGAAACCTGTTCTTGGTTGGTCGGAAATATTTTTAAACGCTTTAAAGTGAAGCGAATATCATAGACTTCCCTTGGTGGGTTTACTCTCTGCCTATGGATTATGAACATAACATTTGCAAAACAAATAATACATTCTTTTATTTGGTATTATGTTCTGCATGTGAAACCATATTGGAAACAGCAGTCTAAATGAAATGAGACTTTTCATTTGGGTCCATGTTAAAAAAACTAAGAATATTAAGCATTTTGAAATATTCTGGAAGTTCAGAATATGTTCCTCCTTTATTCTTCAAAGCTTCCTCAAATATTAATTGCGGACTGCCACATTTTTTTTCTCCTCATGTCAACCTCTTATCAAAAATCTTCTACAGGCTAATTTTATATACTTTAAATTCTATATACTTTCATTTTAGACATAAATAGCAAACTGAAACCTGTACCCATCTGGGTAAAACAGTCCTTTTCCTGTTTGTAGGACTGTTCAGTAGAGACAAATTAAATAGAAAGGGGAAGTGTAAATGCCAGTTTCACTTTCCTTACAGACATGAAACTTGCAAAGCCATGGAATCTTTTTCAAACCAGTCTGTTTGCATGAAGTTATTTTACTGTGTTACTGATGAGATAAAAAAGAAGATATTTCTACATTTAAATTTGCATCTGTACATTTCAGACTCACAAGCTGTAATATCCAACAAGTCGATTCACTGTGAAGTCATCATAAAATTAAACAATATGTCTTGTTGAAAGTGTTGAATTAATATTCCATTAATTTTCATGCATTAATTTTCTAAAACTGCAGCTATGATAGTATTTCTTGCTGTAAGCTTAATCATAGGTTTGCAATATTAATGCACTCGTTTAAATATATATTTTATTTCTAGGGATCTGTTTGCTAAATGTTCTACATAAACAGATTTACAATAATATGTTAGTGTGGAGGCGTGTAACTGACAGAGACCTTTTATGCAACAAATGTTCTGCATGGGAAGATCTGCACGTTAAAATATGGAAAAGGGAAAATGTTGCTTTCCCAGCAACATAAGAGTGAAATTATGAGATTGAAGAGGAAACAGCTCGTTATAGAGACCATAGTGTGATCAACGGGAACTGACATGCTTCACAGATTTTCCACAAAATACAACGCAACATTCATGGTGTCATTTATTTAAAAAAGTTCTTGTTGATGTATTCGTATTGGAAAATGATCATTATACATTAGCATTGAAATACACCAGCCTGATGTTAATCATTTCCTTGAGGCAGCACATGCAAATAGGTTATATTATATTCCTCACATTTTATATTTTTTATGTATACCACTTAAAACATAATTAGGTTAAGAGTGTGGAAAGAGTATGTGGTTTGTGCCTAACCGAAACTTAATCTGTTTTGCCCTGCTAAAGTCTTGGAAAAACCTTTCCCTGTGTGTCAGTAAAAAACACAGGAGGCATCAGAGGTGAATACTGGCTGTAATTCCAGTCATTATTTTGTCCAGTTATTATTAATCCTCTACCCAATATACCAATATATTATTCACTACTTTTAACAGTTTTCACCTTGTTAGTACACAGAGTGTAAAGTGACCGTTGTATATAAAATGTATATTTTCTCCTCATGAGGCTTGTATGCTTGTGTGTCAGGACCCCGCTGGGCCGAGCGAGGGCTTGGCTTCGACTGGCACTGATGCAGAAGAGATTAGCGGACTACCTGCGTGTACTTATCACCAGGAAAGACATACTGAGGTAACAAACCTTTACCCTTATATGCATTCTGATGTAGAGTTTTTGTCTACAATATATCCTTAATTTTTTTTGTTCAAGTGTTTATTACCCTAATAAAAACTCATTAAAAATAAATACTTAAAGGTCACCATTAAGCTATTTTGAATGAAGGCACGGCAAAACCGTTTCGTCTTCACGATTGCAAATGTAAAACGGTGAAATAAATGTTTTCCTGGTTTAGTCTGACAATCAAAAATGATACAAGTAGAGACATTCTGAGAAGTACTCCGGTCTAAATCCGAATTTTTCCTCTTTGCTGTGTTTGATATTTTGTACCTGTCTGTGCTATCAACTCCTATTGGGAGCATGAGCCAATGTTATGATGTTGGTGTCGCCTGCTTTGTGTTTGTCTAGTGATTTCTACGAAAGCTCGGCAGTCATGCTGGAGGAGGAGGGAGCCGTCATTGTTGGTCTCCTGGTGGGACTCAACGTCATTGATGCCAACCTGTGTGTGAAGGGCGAGGACCTGGACACCCAAGTGAGGAATTTTTTTAATTTGTTTCATAAGTTGTCTGATCTATGTACATTTCTGTGTAGTGGTGAGATCGTATTGTTATTGTTTGATTAGGATCTCAAAGAACATATTTATTGAGTTTAGTACATTTTGAAGTACTTGCACTGGTTAAAGTGTATTAAATAAAGGTAAACTAAGCAGATGAACTGAACAGCTCGTGCATTCAGAAGAGGAGATTTCAAATGTTAGGAACCCTTGTGGATTACTTGGACAATCTTTAAGAAGATTAACTGCTGTAGAAAAATGAATGCCATTTAGTTTTGATACTTTGATAATTATATAAAATACATAGATGTGTTTATCATGCAATGTAAATAGTTATGACTTCTACAGGTTGGGGTGATTGACTTCTCCATGTATTTAAAAAATGATATCGATGACTACAGAAGTGAAGAAAGGTAAAATGTCACTTTCACATGCTATTGAAATGATAAGACATGCAATGATTATGATTAATGATGGATACATGCAATTTTGCACTCATTTTTGTTTTTATTTTCAAAAGATTTATTCAACCAACCTGGAATAAAAAAAAATTTTTGCTATCACCTTACATAAACCAAACAAAGGGCTCCTTTTTCATTGTTATTATTTTAAAGTGTACAGTCTTCTGTATTATAGATTCTATTTTATTTATTTATAAATTCTATTTATTTATTTATTTTAAATGTTGGTATGTTTTAATTTAGATATGTTTTAGATATCCACTGTACATTTTTATAATAAATATTACTGCATATATTCATTCATATATTCGTAGACCATTCATGCACAAACATCTATGCTCACACAGTGAAGTGCGTGCATGGGAACTTCAAGTGCATCCATATTTGATGCTAACTTATTAGCTTGATTTGTCTATTAATTGTAATTAATTGTGCAGTTGGTGTGTGTGTGATGCAAATATCTCATCTTCATTTTGTACACTTAGAAGAACCACAGAAGATAACATTATTGAAATAACTATAATTGCTTCGTTGTCCATTAAATAGAAATGGTCAGATTGCTGCAATATTGGACCAGAAGAACTACGTTGAAGAATTAAACAGGCAGCTCAAGTAAGCATTTGTTTTGTCAGAGCAGGATGTAAGACATTTAAGAAAACCTTCATTCTTAATATTTAAGGTTGCCATTTTTCTACCTCAGTTCCACGGTTCAAGGTCTGCAAGGTCGCGTGGACTCGCTAGAGAAATCAAATTCGAAACTCATCGAGGAGGTCTGGAAGTTTACAGGGACAAAATATAAGTCTCAGTGCAAGTGGTGATACGATCTCAGGTGATCTGTTTTTCTCTTGTAGTTGGCAATAGCGAAAAACAACATCATCAAGCTTCAGGAAGAGAACCATCAACTAAGAAACGAGAACTCGTTAATTATTATGAAGGCTCAGCGGCGCCTTGAGGTAATCCACTGAGCGTGTCGTGTGTTTTATGGCAAACAGAAACAACAAGTATATTTGTTCTTGCTTTATTAAGTTGAAATTAATGCAAAAGTCTTGTGCAGTCTTGCTCATTGGATTGCACACCCTTTTTAATGGCTGTAGCCAATTCCTATATTTGGAAGAAGACAGGTGGTGCTTTCTTTTAATTACTTTGACTTCTGACATCAGCATGAGAAGTCGTTTAGAGGGGGAAAAATGAATTATGAGGAAAGATTTGGACTGTAATTAATATACTTAATAAATTAATAAATTAACTTAATAAACAATGTATTGGCCTGTCTCTGAATAGTACACCTCAACAATAATGCATCTATAATAAATGGACATTCACTGCCATTCAGATGAGTTTAGGTTCCCTTTTAAATCTGGTTCCACTTTAGGATTCTTCCTCATACCATCTGCTCATAAACTTAAACAGCTTTGGGACAATGACGATTGTTACTAGTGCTATATAAATGGGAAAAAACAGTTTGAATTGGAATCAAGATAAACACTGAATATGTAGATTATAGAAAAATCATGCAATATGGATTACTACAATTTATAAGTGCTTTATAAGAAATCTTTTAATCTGATTCTAACAGCTGCTGTTGTGTACACAGGTGACACAGGGGGACGTAAACTGTGAGCTGGACACCTATAAACAGTCCCGGCAGGGCCTGGACGAAATGTACAGTGAAGCACGGAGGCAGCTTAAGGAGGAGTGTCAGCTCCGGCAGGTCTCTCCTTTAATGTCCTTCAGTGTTTTATTTTATTATGTTTTGTAATTTTTAAAGGAAACATGCTCCCTGAACAATCTGTATAATTTGTATATTATATATTTATATATGTGTGTGTGTGTGTGTGTGTGTGTGTGTGTGTGTGTGTGTGTGTCTGTGTGTGCACGGTCGCCACCCTACAGACGCGTTACGTTGCAAGAATTCGATTGTAATATGAATTTGTTCTTAAGTTGTTTGTGGCGTTCGCTATTGACTACGCATGTCTCCTAACTACAGTTTTTATAGCTTATATCTTACAAACATAATTTACTGCATTCCTGAATGTTGCACTTTTATAAAAAAAAAAAGAAAATTTATAAAAATAACAGTACTACATTTAAAATTAGTAAACAGTATAAAATAATACAATAATGTATACAGTAAGTACTGTACTTACCATAGAATGTCGTCATTAATAAGTGTGCGGATGGTGCCAGGAGGTGGTAGGAATTACATGGTTATTACACTCGTTCTCTACTCTCTGTATTCGTTAAGCTCCGTGACTAGCTAGCGGGGCGTTTTTTTCGAATCCGAACAAATTCTATTTTGTTGACAGGTTTGTTTTCCTATCGGCGAATGTCCGGGTGGCACATGATTAACTTTATCCAGGAATTATAAACATAACAAATTAGCACCAGATTTGTAAAATATGATAAATATCGGTTTCAGGGTGGATCCCTGCTTTTATTTTTGCTTTAGTATAACAAGAACCTCTGTTTACAGGATGTGGAGAATGAGCTAGTGGTACAGGTTAGCATGAAGCAGGAAATGGAGCTGGCCATGAAGCTCTTAGAGAAAGACATCCATGAGAAACAGGACACTTTGATCGGTCTTCGGCAACAACTAGACGAAGTTAAAGCCATCAATGTGGAAATGTACCAGAAAATGCAGGTAAAGCAATATTGATGTTGTTTTTTTTGTTGTTTTTTTGGACGTTTAAGAACACACTGGGAAAATGCAATTTTTCTGTCATTGCCGTCAGACATCTGATGATGGCATGAAGCAGAAGAATGATATGATCGCACGCCTGGAAGAAAAGACCAATCAGATAACAGCTACGATGAAACAGCTAGAGCAAAGGTGAGTGACATTTAATATTGTGCTTAAAGATGTTTTGTCTGGCATAATGCTAAGTCATAATCCAGGGGTGTTTGAGCAGTAAGACACAACTATTAATAGTTAGTGCTGGGTGAGTTTCACAACTAATTGGGTTAATGTAAATGAAAGTTTTAATTTTATTGTTCATTTAGATGTACAGGCATACACACATTTGAAATAAAATGTTATTCAAAATGTAAAAACAACAAGGAGGAATAAAATACATGTTTTAAACACATCCTACATTCTGTTGTATTTCCAAATACCACGTTCACATAGACAAAATACCTCCGCCAAGTTAATCAAGCAGCACTTCAGCAATGACTACTCTTGCAGCAAACAAAGCTGCTAGTGTCACTTCAGAGATATAGAGTAGGCGCATGTAAAATATAAACTTTTGTTTAACGTACCTTATCAATGGGAATTCTTTAACAAATATTCTGTAATTACATATGACTTCATTCATTCATTCATCTTCGCTATATCCGATCTTCCCTCGGGCCACGGGGAGCCTGTGCCTATCTCGGGCGTCTATGGGCATTAAGGCAGGATACACCTTGGATGGAATGCCAACCCATCACAGGACACACACACACACATTCATACACTAGGGACAATTTTCCAATGTGCCAATCAACCTACCGTGCATGTTTTTGGACCCGGAGGAAACCGGAGAACCCGGAGAAAAAAACCCTGAGGCACGGGGAGAACATGCAAACTCCACACACACATGGCCGAGACGGGAATCGAACCTGGACCCTGGTGGTGTGAGGCGAACGTGCTAACCACTAAGCCACTGTGTCCCCTACATATGACTTTTTTGTTTAAATATTCATCTTAAAGAACAGTTGCTTTAGGTGGTGCTCATACTAATATATATATATTTAATTGTACTATGTAAAAATTGCATTCAGGAGAGAAAAAAAACACTCAGCCCTATTATTAATAATAGAAAATTCTTATTTTATCAAGTATAATACAGGGAATTTAATCATGGGACAATTATAAAAAAAGCAAACTTAATTACAAAATACCTAAAATGCACCTCTGGACATATATGTGAATATATGATGTGTGTATATGTGTGTGTTAGGCTTATGTTGACTGAGGTCAGTGTGAGTCTAACACTTAAAGAGGCTCCAGCATTTCTTATCTGCCAGACTGGCATGCTGTTACTGCATGATGTGTTTTTTGTATATTAGTGCAGTTCTTTCTTTCATGTAGCCTTTCATGCGTTAGTGTTTTATTTTGTGTTATTTGGTTGTGTCGTGTGGTGCTCTCAGAGCAGAGATGTCTCTGTCCACACACACACACATCATCTTTCCCTTTTCTTTCTTCTTCTTCATTTATTTACCACCATCTTAGTTGTGCTTGTTTAAAGAATGCATTGCTTAAATGACTTTTCAAAGCTTTGGATGACACGGAAATTCACTGATGTTTACATCCTCTTTCCCTTTGTGTTCTTCCCTTTTCTTTTTCTTTTCTTTTTTTCTCCTCATCCACTACCCTATTTTACCTTTGCCATTTTATGCCATTTTTCCTCCCACTTCGTATTCTATTTTTAAAACACCTCTTCATGCTTTAATCTACGTAGTGATAAAGATCTGCTCAGCCAGACACGAACTCTCGCCATGTCATTCGTAAAATGCGCCAGTACAGATACAGAACATCAGTACAAACTTGTTAAAGATATTTCTTTCTGAGTTTACTATATATTTACTCCTCTTTTTTTTCTCCTGTTAATGTTTGACAGTATAAATATTGTGAAAGTAACAGATTTTACTTCCCTCTAGTGTCATTTTATTAGGATTTGTTTAATGCTCCCCCCCTCGATTAATTAATTAGTTCATCCAAGTTCTTTCTCGTGGCACTGTAACATGGCAAGTGTACTAATGTACAATTTTAAGGTGAAACTATGATTAAACTTGTCTTTTATTCAGATCATCAATAAATTTTAAAATAATAATAAAATGTTTTATGTAGTGAATTATTTGATCGTTGGTATATTTTCTGCATGCCAATTTCACTTTTTTGTACTGAAGCTTCTATCATAGCAAATCCATCTGCTTAGTGCGCGTCAAAAAACCCGATGCGCTCATTTCAGATTTCAGTTCACCCTCCCCCCCTTTCTTCTGGCTTTTGGCATATTTGTTGGCAGTCTATTATGAGGTAACTTGCCTGTTGAGTTTTAGTCCCTTTTTTTTTCTTATTTGTTTCATCCCATTCCCATTCCCTTTACCCTTGTGATTGGAGCCTCAGTTTTACCCAGTTGGTTTGAATTACACCAGATTGCAGGAAGCGGAGAAGGAGCGACTCAGCACAGAGGACGGAGTTCGCCGATTCAAGCAGGACTTTGCCAACAAAGCTGACAGCCTCCAAAAGCAGATTGCACAGAGAGAGAAGCAGATGTAAGTTGTTTAACATTTTTCAAAACGCACTGTGTGTGTGTGTGTGTGTGTGTGTGTGTGTGTGTGTGTGTGTGTGTGTGTGTGTGTGTGTGTGTGTGTGTGTGTGTGTGTGTGTGTGTGTGTGTGTGTGTGTGTGTGTGTGTGTGTGTGTGTGTGTGTGTGTGAGGATCTAAATACACAGTGAAATCTGACATTCTGACATTCAGACGAAAGCTGTCTGATGTGATGTTATTACTTGTCCACATGTTTTTTTTATCTGTTACATTTTATGTTTCATTTTTTTTCTCTAGGATGCAGCTAGAAACAGACTTGAAAATCGAGAGGGAGTGGAGGCAAACTCTTCAAAACGACCTGCACAGAGAGCAAGAGACTGTCAGCCTACTGAGGACTGAAGCACAGAATATTACTGTGCTCAAGAAGGTAAAAAAAAACAAATGCCAGTTGGGTGAATAGCATTAGCAATAGTAAATGCAGCCAACGGGAGGTTTACAGCAAGTGAATGGAAATATTCTGTTTGTCTGTCATTGCACATACAAACACACGCATGCCTGAACAAATGCACAGATGGATGAGTGATCTCACATAATAAGTACATATGATATGGGTACATTTTGCTGGCTTTATTTGGATCCACATGTGCCCTTTGATGGAAGTGTCACTGCAAATCAACTGAAAAAATGTATTGGCATGAAGAACACAGTTGGTTATCAGTATTCCAACAAAAAATTATATAAAAAATATAATTTTAATCCACAATAAATTATCTAGTAATCCTTTTTGATTTGGAGAGATGAGTAGTCATTAAGAGACCATACCTCATCAGAACACAAATGTCAGACCACATCAGCAAAATGCTCAGCTAAAACATAACCACATGGCTTGCACATGTCTGTAGCATGCCCTCATATGAACTGTAATTAGTACTTTATGGAGAAGGGTTCTATGTTGGACCGTTGGTGTATAATGGACTACAAATTGTGCTGTTTTAGGAGTTTCACAGATTGCAGGATGAGAACACCCAGCTTAAGGGGATTTGTGTGGAGCAAGAAAAGGCATTAGAAGAGCTAGGCTGCAAACTTAGCGAGTAAGTTTTATAATAATGTTATTTACTGCTAGATTTATGGTTTACGGTGCATTTTAATGCAATTCATTGTGAATGATATAATTTCAATTATATCTTGCATCAGGTCGAAACTGAAAATTGAGGACATAAAGGAGGCCAATAAAGCACTTCAGGTAATAAACATTGTTGAGCCTGCTGATTTATTTCAGTGTGAATTGTAATTGAAAGTGAGATAACTGTGATAATGCTGCACCCATTTAGTACTGAGAATAAGTGCAGAGGATCATTTTGGAGCATGTTTGACACATTTTCTAGTTTGATCCAATTGACACATTTCATTCATTCCATGACATTATTGCCTTATTTTTTAAAGTTAAATGTAAAAGATGTTCGAATTATATAAATTTCTCTCAAAATGTCTCCCTTTAATAAAATTATTTCATATTTATTTTACTCTGGAGATTATTCTTTTAATATAAATTTCTATATATAATATAGATAGATAATATATAATTTCATGGTAATTTTTTAGTGTTTGTTTCAATTGTAAAATATGATATATATATATATATATATATATATATATATATATATATATATATATATATATATATATATATATATATATATATAGATATTCGATGAAATTACAGTTGTATGTTGAATGATGAACAATGTCTCAGAGTGGCTTTCTTGAAGTAAATAGGTTCAGGATATAAATTGTAAATGAATTGAAAATAAATCTGCATATAATTCATTGTATTGTTATAGATATCTTTTTACATTTATTTCCATATCAGTATTGTATGCTGATGTTTTCAGGGTGGACAGGTATGGCTTAAGGACAAAGATGCCACACACTGCAAACTTTGTGAGAAAGAATTCTCCATCTCAAGGAGGAAGGTCAGAGCCACAAACCTCAAAGTCACTTGCAAATAACAAAGGTTATTGTATGTTGAAAAACATTAAAGTGTAGTGAAGAAATTTGCCGGTTTCAGAAATGCTTTTTTGATATAAGTTTGGAGACTAATGCAAGTCAGAGCAAAAAGCCTCACTTCCATTTGCATCATTCTCCTCATCACTGTGCTCGCCTTCCTTCACAGCATCACTGTAGGAACTGCGGAGAAATCTTCTGCAATGCTTGCTCGGATAACGAGTTACCCCTCCCTGCTTCGCCCAAGCCAGTGCGAGTGTGTGATACGTGCCATGCTCTACTCCTCCAACGCTGCTCTTCCAATGCCACATAAGACGTACACAATAACATGTGCTACCCAAGCAGCAAGCTTCAGCTTTAACTCCAGAGTGCCGTGATTTCCTGCAGTGTGTCAAGCTGTAAAACAAGTGACCAAAATGTCTGTTTCCCAGTGTTTGAAGTTTACATTTCACACAGCAGTTCCCCCAGTGGACAGCATGGTAGCTGTTTAAATGAAAGTGCCCAGTTATGAGGAACATACTTGTATTTCTTTTTTTTTTATTCTGATTTGTCTACTGCCTTCAGCACTACAACTGAGCAGCACTAAAGTGTACTAATACTCCAAACAGGTGAACGACATTCCAGTCTCTGTTCTGACGAATGCAGGGTGAACAGTACATACTTTGTAAAAAGTGTTAAAAAATCTGGCAAACTGTATTATGGAAATATGGAGGGGGGGGTTATTTAAGCGTATTTTGTATTAAAATGAATGTGTGCCTGTGTCAGACACACCATGCCTCTCGAATAGGCAGATTTATTCCTTATGGCACTAATGTTTTCGATGCTGCTGAAGTTGGGATCCATTAAATAGCAGTGACGCTGTCCTGATCCAAGTATTATTGCACACTATAGTACATCACAGGCTGTGCTCAGACGCCAAGACATTTCATAAAGTGCAGCTCCGGACTGCTTCTTGCCTTGAATGTTTTATTGTTTATTCTAATGAGTTTAAATATAAACTGTTGTAAATGTGTATGAAACAATATTAATTTCTTTACAGCAAATACTTACTCGGCTTTGCTCGTTTCCTGCTTTTTATTTTTTGGTTCCACTTGGTTACAATTAGACAAAATATATTGTTTTATTATGCTCTAGTAAATTGTTTACCCTGTTTTTGCAGATTTCTCACACCAGTGTCCTTCAGTTATAGTATGCAAAAATATATTTACAAAAAAACCTGACATTGTCTATGGTATGTATTTAGGTGAATTAATTTTACTTACGGCGATATTACAGGATCTATGACTATTAGCCGCCATTGAAAATCCCCTAAACTCTTTCCTCATTTGCTATAGTCTGTAGTTTGATATTAAAAAACAGGAATCCACTCACTAAACCTCAAAATTGATCAAATAATATAAACATTCTTTATTGTTTAATTCACAGACATTTAGAACATAAGTGTAAATAGCTGAAATAGCCATTTTTACAGTATACATCAGATTAGAACTGAAAGGAAACTTCCAGACATCTAAAAATAGAGCAATCTTAGCATCGCACTCAAATGTAAGTGTTTGCAATGACTGAACACAAAACAAATATTCGAATTTAAACTTTGGATGTTTTCAATGCAACCACCAACAAATAATTACATGAGCAACAATAATTCAAACGTGATCTCTGCCGTTAGCATAAAAAAGGAAAAAAGTTAACAGCCAAAAGTTTCTTGGTTTCAATGGGAGAAAAAAAGGCTTACAAATCATAAAGATGGCAGCCAATCACAGTGTCCTCTGAGATTGCAGAGCTACATAGATGATGACAAAATACAAACGAAGCAAAACTAAACTCAAACACAAAGGGGTCAGATATAAAATCTTTAAGCAAAAATGTACAGTAGCTGGTCAACCTATATATACTTATTTATATACTTCATTTATATGTTAAACTCCACTCTGACTGGAAAATATTCAGCTTCAATTCTCTGATTTTGCGAAAACGCCTCTATATGAAAGAAAACCTTTCCGAGGTGATTTTTTTTTTTTAAACGGTGTCCTCAGTACATGCCCCTTGGACCGCTTCCTCTGGAGCCCATGTTTCCAGAGTTGCCATAGTAACTTCCGCCTCCACGACCTGGTTATGCATTTTTGAAAAGAACAAAAGAAATAATTACATATAACTGGCTGTCAGAAAGATATAATTTTTTGACAGTTCTCCTAAGCAGTGGAAAAAGTGATGCTCACCCATTTCAGACGCTCCACTGGAGGTTGAATTTAAGAAAAGCTCTATGTAACGGTGTTCTGTGGAGATAACAAGACCGTAAAAATGGAAATACACCATCCATAAGAATTACAATATGGAGGTCAACATAAAAAAAAAAACAGGAAGTACATACGCATATGATTCTTATCCTTTGACATGGCTGAGACAGCATCTTCATGAGTGGCGAATTCTACATCTGCCTCTCCAGTGGATTTGCCGTTGGGTCCTACGTCGATGTGCACACGAATTGGGTGCAGTGGTGCAAAGAACTACCCAAAAAAAGGGAGGGAGGCATTTTTTTAACCATCTTGTTATTCATAAGGAGGGGTCTGGAAGGTGACAAAGGACCCTGTGGTGTGTCTTACATTGGCTATATCTGACTCCGTTGCTCGGAATGGAAGTCCTCTCATGTGTACAAAGTGTCCACTATGAAAGCCAGAGCCGGAGTCTCCTCCACCATAACCATGACCTCCCATTCCTCTTCCACCACGGTCCCCCCTTGCCCGCTCTTCAAACATTCCATTACCGAAGCAGTAGTTGTTAAAACCATTGTAATTGTCAAACCCACCATAGCCTGCAGAACAGAGGCAAGTTACTCATCAACGAGTTTGTGTAAATCAGCTTCAAATGATCGTTGTTTAGTCGTGATTGGACATCAGCATTATGTCTCTCTCTTAATACTGAAAGAAACTTTGTAATTCAAAATGTACGACGTAAAACACATCTGCAGGTTTTTTTTAAATCAAGAAAAAAATAAATCACAGGGACTAGAATAATTTTAGTGAGGAAATTCCAGTTCACTGTTCAAGTCCAATTGAGTACATACCACCGCTGTAACTATTTCCACTGCGCATCTGGTCCAGAACAGCACCTCCTCTCCCAGGTCCAGGACCAAAGAAGCCCCCACGGCCCATCACTGGTCTGTCGTATGGACTAGGTCTCTGTCCCATCATCCTCCGGGGAAGCTCGTAGTATGCACGGATTTCATTTCGGCTACTTTTGAATATCTCTATGTACCTGAGTTTGTTAAAATGCATGGTATTAGCGACACACAAAAACAACATCAACTTTTGCACTTGTTTCACAGAAATGAAGAGAGCTTAGTGGGTCAATGTCCCAAAAACTCATGATTTATTTAATTACCTCAGCAAAAAAATGAGTGGATGTTTACAGATCAGAGGAGGGGACAAAGAGCGTATTACTACTCTAACTCAAATATACTTTACTAAAATCTTTTTTAAAATCATTCCTAAAAAAAAGGCACCTTTGAATGAATAAAATGCCCCCCTTCAAAAAAAAAAAAAAGATAATGCTAGACATACAGGTTACTCCTTCTTAGATCATTTTCCACCCATGTTATAATATTTGAGAAACATGCCAAGTTTAACAATATAACAAAATCTTTTTTTTCTAAAGTGTAAAGATGCATAACCCCAATCCCACATTGTAGATAGCATTAATCACCCAGCCCGTTCTTGCCAGCCCCACCTGTGCCCTATTCTTTCCTTGTGTTTCCCCAGAGCTTTTTCTGCTATCTCCTTTGAGGCAAACTGCACGAAGGCTTCCCCTGTGCTCCTCCCCTGGTAGTCCATCGGCAATGTAATCCCATTTGGCACGATTTTCAACCCTTTAACCCAAGGACAAATAACCCCACAGAGGGGAACATGTTAAATAGCAACATTCTCATGTGTAGAAAAGAAAGTTCCCCCCCAAATGTAGTCCCTTAAATCATCCCATATAATTAACAAATTCCTAAATCACAGAACTAAATCCTTAACATTCACTAACAGTTCTGTACAAATTAAACAGGCAAAAGTGTATGACATTTACTCATGGTATGTTAATTTACAGAGACTAGGTTAGTCACAAATGAAAGATCAACATTTGGGAAGATTAATGTATACATGTTGATCTTTACTACGCATGAGTCTTTATGATAAAAATAAATGTATTTATAAAAGACTCTTACAAAAAACAAAAAAAAGAAATTGCACATCTAAAAACAAAGCAGAACAAAACCCATTTAAGCGAGAAAGCGTACCTGAAAAGAACTGAACTATCTCCTCCTTACTGCAGCCGAAAGGCAGTCCTCTAAGCCTCAGCATACAGCCACTGCTGCTGTCATAATCTGTTGGGCCGCAGCGTTTCAGCACCCAGTCCATCTCGCTGCGGTTTGACTTGAACACTGCACAGTGTGATACACTCAATGACTGCATTTACAGGCACACTCAGGGATAATAAGAACACTCAGGAACATCACACCACCTCGGTGTTGATAATTTCCCTAGAACTGCACATCGTGTCATGTTTTGTTCCTTACATAATCGAGACATTTTGTAAATTTGTGCTGGCCCAATCAGATTCGACATAAGGTGTAATCAAACAGAATTCACAAGAAATGGCTACAGCGACTGCTCAAAACTCTCAACTTCAATTTACTTTTGAGCTCTTTGAGCATTTTCAGTTAAAAAGCTTGTATCTCACTGTGTCCGTTACCTTCGATATATCGATGGCCCATGTATTTGCGGTCTTTTGAAAGGGCTTTTTTAAAGTCCTCAGATGATTTTAGCTCGATGAAAGCCTCTCCACTGGGCCTTCCCTCCTTCGAGAAGGTAAAACAGACCCCGTTCACTTTCCCTATGATATCACAGTCTGGAAGAGAGGAAACAAGACAATTTGGTCATCCTGGTTTGCAGGTTAAACATATTTATTACAATCATACTCTCCCAGGAGCGGAACTTTTTTGCCTTATGTCTGGTTTTACCAGAAAAAAACGAGGCCACTTCCTCTTGAGTGCATGACCAGGGTAATCCTCGTATGCGTACCACGTAGCCCTCGTCATTGTGGGACATTTTACTATATGACCTCAACTCTGAAAGAAACAACAGAGATTATGCAACGGTGAGGGCTAAATTGTATGTTTCATGGCACCATAGATTCTGTATTACCAAAAACAAATCAATAACGAGTAAATACATTTCTGATAGCTTATAGAAATACATTTTATTCTTAATACAGATCACTCACTCGTTTCTCACACAGCTTGGACTAGCTTCCAAAAACTTTCACCGAGAACCAACCAAAGTGCCCCAAAAGCTCTAATACACAAACTAAACACGTCGTTGTTAATGTTCATATATTTTACCGAAAAGTCAGTATTACACAAAACTATATATGTCTATACACACAGGAAGTGATTAGCCAGCTAGCAGGAACACTGCGTTACGCTAGCTTACCAAACTGAACCACCAAATAGTGCAACAAATAAGACTAACATATGGCTACCGGTGTGTTTTACCGACCCTAAACCAGGTAAATACTACAAACTAATAATACAAACTCAAACACAGCTGTAACTATATACATATATGACATTACCGCGTATATATCTCCACCGCCTGAAGCCTGTCCTTTTCCTACAGGTAGCGAACAACCAGTTGCCAGATCGTTCTAAACAACTCCCCGACCGTGTTTATGCAGGAAGTAAAGAATAAATCATGTCGTGGCTTTTTCTAACAGGAACTTACTCAAAGACGAGGCAGCGAAACAAAATTACCAAGCACGTTCAGTCATGAGAGGCAGGTGATATATTCGAACATATAAATATATATTATAAATGTGTCATTTTAATTGTTTTAAAACAAAGCCTTTTCTATCGGATCTGTGTTACAAATGCCATCACTCTATGTTTTTTTTTTTATCAGATGTCTTTTTGATAGAGCTTGGCTGTATGTCCCAGCAAATGAAAACAAACAAATAATGTATTGCAATCTATAAGAAACATTATGCTATAAATAGTTACTGTGACTATTGTGGAACATCTAAGACACATAGCACATTGTCATGGCACACATCAGTTCTCACATCTGACTAATCGTAAGTGATTAAAGTGTGCATTTTGTATAAAAGCACACTTGGCCCAATATACGATCGGTACAGCTCATATAAATAGATTTTTATCGATTACAATATTTACAGTAATTAGTTCATTATATGCACTAATTACATATTAATTACATATTGCATAAATAGTTCACATGCTTTGTGGTTTAAGAAAATAAATAATTTCTGAAATGTTTTAAATTGATCTCTCAAAGAGGAATTTTCGGCAATATGGCAACTATTAGAAATATCGCGAGATGTGCAGTTTGTGTTTGAGCGTGTCTGGGTGCAGTTTGTGTCATTTATAACTTCATAGTAACATGGTCACGATGTACTTTTGCTTGTAAACGTTGAAACTGAAAATGAACTTAAATGCATTTTATATTTTATATAAAAAATGTAAATATAAATTATATTTTGTTTTTTTTTTCATTATTTACACTTTTCGATCTGCCCCTGGACAGTAACACTACTTAATAGTAGTCATAATATGTACAGTAACATAATTATGTACAGCATCACTAATGTAAAAAATATTTTCTTGTAAAATAAGCTTCTCAATATCGGCATTAAACATTAAAAACAATTTATGAGATCTAAGAAAAATCTACTCTATACTCTATTCATATACTGTATGGTCCATCACATTAATCCACACATTCACTAATTTATGTCGAAGTAATTTAAAGTTTGAATTTAACTATTGCCGTGTTTCTAATAGAAACTGAAAAAACTGGAGGAAACCTATATGGATGACTGGATGACTGGAAAAATGCAAAACCAAACACAGAGAGAGTTTTCCCTGTACAGTATAGACCCAGGGACCATGACAAAGCAGTCCATTTCACCATTGTATAGCCCAAATTGTGTTAATATGAATAATGACTCCTACTGTAAATATTTCTGCTTGACGCATACTGTATGTTCATTATTGTCCTGACCAGGAGCAAGATTTTGAGCAACTTTTTTCAACAAAGTTGCACAATAGCGCAACTTTGCACCTAAGGCAATATTTTCTCTCGATGGAGAATGACATTTCTCAAGTTGTTTCCACTTTACCTCTTTTTATGGAAGTATATATAGGTATTTTTCTATCCATCATTCAGTTGCAGTTACGTGTGCTCCTTAATAACACACTCCCTCACACTCTCTCTCTCTCAAAAGCTTTTCTCCTGATTGGCTTAATTATTGCACTAGAGGTGGGCCTTCTAGATCTGAGCGAAAGGCGAGAAGAGGAAGAAGCAATGCTGGATGTAAGTAGAGGAGGAGGAGGAGGAGGAGGAAGGATCTAACTAAGCTGCATTAATCCAATATGGAAGCACCACCAAAGCCTGCAGGACCTGTTTTTAGTGAGGAGAGTGTGAAAGACAATTCTTAGTGTGAATATTGGAAATCCATTTTTTGATTGCTCCTAAAAAAGAAGCTGTTAGGGAAACAGGAGCAGACATAAGGTAAAGTTGTATGATTTACTGCAAGAACAGCAACAAAATGAGATGCGATGAGATGAGATGAGTTGAGACTGGGTGGGGGAATCCTATTAGCAAAATTAGGTAATGTCTTACTTAATCATGTGTAAGGAGTGTATACATAGAAGTTTTATCTGCATAGAACCTGAGATAAGAGGTCTATTTTATTTCTGATTAGTCTCATAAAGGATGATTAGTGATGAGCCATCTGTTGTTTGAAATGAAATCATTTGCTGCCGAATACATACCGGTTGTAGAGTAAGAGTAAACGAGTGAGATTTGAGTCAAATTACAAAGCTTGTTGTCATTGAATTGAATCGAATTTGTATTGAATTCTTCATAGATGCTTAGTTGGTTCAAATGGAAAATATATTTTGGAAGCAAAATACCTGACTCATTAGGATATATATGTGTGTGTATTTATATATATATATATATATATATATATATATATATATATATATATATAAATCATTAGCTGTTTTTAGTATTTACTGTATTATTGAAGAATAAACCTCGATATTGCATATGCTGCATGTGGCACTGTATTTTGCAGGCAATATATATATATATTACAGTAAGCAGTAATGGCAAAAAGCTGCCTTGTTTATTAGTGACACAGTTTCCAGTGAGAAATCTGATCCAGTGATTTAACCCACGAGGTGTCCATTTCAGAGTGTTACTGATAGAGTTGCAACTACAGCTTTAATGGTGCCTTATGCACAATTGGCCATATGATGCAGTTGACCAGCAATGATTTCTGCTTTAACAGCAAGGTGAATGTGATGCCAATACTTCAGCGATACTTTTCAGCATATTGAAATAAAAGGCATAAAGCTGTAATTAAGTTGTAATTTATACTTATTTGTCCAAGTTTGTCCTATTTTGATCTATTCTGTAAAGTTGATGTAACCTTGACTTTTTATTCGGTTGGTTGGTTTGGGAGTGCTGTAACGTATACCACAATGCTCCTGATAGTGTCCTAAATGGTAAATGAAAGTGACAGACTGTGTGGGCTAAGTGTCCAATGTGCACTGATCTTTTCCCACTGAATCAGTGCAGGAGAAACATTTCTGCATAAAGCACAAGCAAGTTTGGGGCTTAACAGTGAAAACAGACCATTTGTTACATTTATATCATTTAACAGAAAGCGTTATTCAGAACAGCTTGCATTGTAATCTTTATCAAACTATTTTTTCATAATAGTTCACTAGGTCAGGGGCTAAGAATATATCAGACCAAGCCCTAATGCTAGAGATTGGTAAAACATGAAAGGAAGATACAGTGTAAGCAATATCTTTTTAAATGGAAGTGTTAATTCATTCATGGGTGTGTCTAATTTTATAACCCTACATTTAAAACCAAATAAAATATTTCAAGAAAACATTTTAAAAAACAATCATTTTGTAACAGTACAATGTAACCTAATGAGAACATTACAAAACCATTCTGAAAGTTCTCTGGGGATACAAAATCTTTTAAGTCCTGATATTTTTCTGTTTGTTACCATACATGTAACTACTGAATGTTGTATTATTTAGTGATATTACAACTCTGAACATTAGGAAAATGTGACAATAAAATCTTGTTTTAGAGGATAAACACTAATCATGTGCATTGTTTTTTTCTTCAACAGCTGATTTCAATGGTGCATTCTTTATTATTTTGCTGTATCTTTCATCTTACTTGACCCAAATCAGTAATGTTGCCATGCGGAAGTGATCTGGTAGTTACAGATTTAGAACTCTTCCATGAGCTTTCCTGTTAAGGAACATGGCAAACTCAGGTAAAGTTCTCCATTTGTATGTGGAGGTGAGAGCTGTGACTGATGAAGAGAGGACAGAGTTGAAAAATATGGAAGGTGCACAGTCCCTCATGGTACATAGGCCAGAAGTCTTCCATACTCCAGGCAGCTTAGTGGCTCCACCTGCGGATCAACACAATGTGGACAAGAACACACAGGGCCTTTTCACCAGTAAATCTCCATTTGACTTAGACATTAATCCAGGAGAAGGGCAGACACCATGTAAACCTGGAGTCAGTTTGTCTCATGATGAGATGTATCAGTTACTCTCTGCCCTTCAACCAGATCTTAAAAGACGTACAGATAATCTGGAAAGAACTCGATCCACTGAGAGTGAGCCACTCTATGGGAGGGAATCTAGAATTTATAGGCATTTTACTGCTCCACCAACACCCAGTGGTGCCCGAAAGACCTATGGACCACTGGGCAAAGGAAAACGAACAGTTGCAACATACAGTTATATTGAGAAAGCTAATATCAGGCCTTTGGGTGGTCATCCTAATATATTTTACCAAAATGAACCAGAGAACCCATTCATTAAATCGTTTAAGGATCAAACCATACCCGTCCACTGCCATGACAATTTCAGTAACTCAGGAGGGTCAGACAGGCAAGAAACCTTTTGCAATTTCAGCTCAAACAATATCTTAACAAATTCAGTGATTAAACCAAAAGATACAAACAGTCCCCATCACATGAGAATTGCAAGAAACACTACAAATCATGCTTTGAAAGAGTTTGGTTCCCCACAGCTCAGACACCAATTGGTTTCTGCAAATTATCCTGATAGATGTTTTGGAACTCTTCATAGAGAACAGGCTCGCTGCCATTCATGGTCTGGATCTCCTTTGGTTCCACGTGTTACCAGAACCCTGCCTGCTTATGCAAATCTAGTCGATCTTTATCAACACAAGACTCAACATGGTATTCCAAGAAGCCCAGCAGCTCCCAAATTCTCTAGTGATTCTGGACAGCCGCGTTTCATCTCATGCTCTGCCAATACTCAATTCCAAGTAAATCAAAGTCCACGAGAATGGAAGAGTGATGACCCTCTGAAACAAGACTATAGGCATAGCTCAGTTTTGCCATCCAGCAGGCCCACAGCTATTCAACATCTAATTCCAAATAAAAACATTATTCATCCACCACATAAGCAGACAGGAGGTCAAAAATCAAGTCAATGTCCACAGCAAAGCAACAAGGTTAATTTTAGCCAAAATTCCTCATCAAATCACTCAACTTCCCGAGGCAACAAATTGAATGCTGAGACAAATATCTTGTATGCGCCAAGCGGTGCCATGACCCCTAACCTGATAGAAGAAGCCACAAATCTGATCATACCTTTGGAAGACAAAAAGTCATCTTCAGATACTGTGAAATCAGAGAGTAGAAGATCAGTACAACTGAATAAAGAAGAATTTTCCACAAGAACATCCTCAGAGAGCAATCTCTTTCTTCACAATGAACGCTGGTCCAACACGAGACAAGAGAAATCTGTTAAAACGCAATATTCTTCAGGATGGGGTTCCTCGCATTTGTCTTTCAGAGGGGACAGAGCCCTTGATCTTAGTTCCAATTTACACCGAGTGGGTGTAACATCTGTGATCCAAGAGCCACATCAACATAGAGGAAAAAATCAAGGTCCTGTTTCATATCAACGCCCACCTCCCCAATACACAGGGGAGAACAGCATAGAGAGGCAAGAATTTAGACACTGTAATGCAGGCTGTGGTCTTGGAGAAAGTCGAGATGCAGGAAGACTTTGCTCACAATTTAAAAGTAAAACACCAGTAAACACAACATTAAGAGAACCACATTTCTCAAGAGTTAGCGAGAACGGCAATAAGGAGAACTCATCTGAAGTTGAAGATTCATTTGGAATGTCCTTTAATATTGTGAGCAAAGAGAGAAAAAATGACTTAATTGTGCTCAACACTGAGGAGACACTCTTTATGGTGCCAGCACAAAAAGAGACAAGAGTTGAAGGTCTGATGTATGGGGATCAGAGCAGTACACTGTCCCAAAGTGGTGTTACAGGAAGTCTGTTGGAGACCATTCAGCCTGATAGAGACTGCAGTTCCCCATTGACATCTAGCCAGACCAGCCGGAGAAGCAGTAACACAGGGAACACAGCCATCCAAGTGAGATATGAGTTTTTGCAACACATAATTATTATTGAATAAGCATCTTTCCAAAAACTGAAGTCTGTAACAATACCCCAATTCTTGTAATTGTATGTTCTAGTTGGACAGTGGATCATCCTTTCTGGGTTCTTTGCACTCTCAAAAGATTGCTCGTGCCAAATGGGAGTTCCTGCTTGGAAAGCCTTTAGACGTAACTGGTGAGAACAACAACCATTTACGAGTATAATGTATAAGATAATATAAATAGTATATATTTTACTAGAAAAGTTATTGACCTTTTTTTTCCCCCAATTTCTGAAAAAAATCCAGTTTCCTCTATTAAACCCTGCAGTCGCCTCACCAGTGAGTCGTGTCATGGGTTCACAAAAACTTTTTCTGACGGAAGACCAATCTCAGTGATCCAGAATACTTCCAGCCATGACGTTCAGCAGGTGGACATGGAACCGGTCAATCCACCTGGTTCATTAGCCCTGGGCTCATCCCCTAAGATTGGCATCATTAAGCGCACTATCAAATACTCAGAAACCGATCTGGATGCAGTTCCCCAGCGTTGTTATCGAGAGACAGACATTGATGAAGTCATACAAGCTGAGAAGGAGGAAATAGACTCAGCATTCAGCAGTAACCGTAGTGTAACTGTGGCTACATGTGGCAGTGACAGTCCTTTTGAGCAACTGTTCTGTTCAAGTGAGGAAGAGGAACGACTGCAGGATGAAGAGATGGTAAGCTGGGCCAGTGTGAGGATGCATTGTGACCGAAAGAGACAGCAAGCTGTGCAGGAGGCAGATGAGATGTTCAGCCATTTGCTTGAAGGGTGAGATTAAGACAATTCAAAAGTGTAAATATGCGGTATAGTGTGAAGTTTACATGGCTTGTAATTTTGGTTTAATCTTTATAAGAAGTAAATGTAACTGGTATTTATAGATGCATTCTCTAAACCTTTACATATTTTTTTATTGTTCTGTAGTTCTCAGAACTGTCTAGGGGACGATGTTGCCCTAAAGTCTCCAATCACTGTGGATAGTCCTAGCAGGATCTCTACAGATGGCCTTGACTCTTTCAGTCATCACTTTGAAAGCATTATAGAATCTCACCGGGCCAAGGGCACCTCCTACAGCAGCCTGGACAGTGTAGACATGGCTTCTAGTGGACCACCCATCTTTACCTTTGACCTACCATCATTGACCCCTGAGATACAAAGCCAGATCTGCGAGAGTGCCAAGCAAATCATCGATTTAAGCTTTGCATCCTTGAGACAGCCTGAATCTACTTTTGAGGCATTGGTTGGAGCAGACAAGATCACGGCAGAAGAGAAGAGAGGAGAGTTGATGGATAGTGTCCCTCCTGAGAAACACATTTCATCTAACAGTGCAATGACACAAAGGTCAGTGAGAAACAGAATTGAAGTTTACTGAGCATATTAAAGCAGTTAACAGCACAGTGGTTTCATTTATGTGCAGGAGTGACGCATTATCTTTGTTTTTTGAATTTTGTATCTCACCTGCTCTTGAATGAGTTTAGTATTTTAGGATATTCTGCATTAATGATATCCATTGAGTATGGATATCAGTCCAGAGGCCATGACATACACATGCACTGGTGTACACAATTATACACACCAATTTTTTAAGTATGTAGGCTTGAACACATCTATTACATCTTTTGTAATGTGTTTATTTTTGATGATAATATATGATTTCAGAGGTCAAACCCCTTTCCCATAATAGTGGCAATATTACCGGCATTTCTTATACATGAAATTATTAACAATATTGTAATCACTGGGTTTTATAATCATAACCAATATCATACTTTTGCTTAATGTGTAACTCTGTATAAATATAATATTTGGATTGGAAAGCATTTTCTTTAGAAACCATTTAAAAAATCTTCAAAATTTAGTTGGAGGGGTTTACTTGAAGAAAATTTGTGTGAATTTTTCAAAATGAAGCTTTCAGAATACTTAACCATGTTGCATTGTGGTTTTAAAGAACTTATTTATAGTACACTGAGATTTTAATTAACTATTTGATGTTGTATCAGGGAGAGGTGGTAGCTCAGTGGTGAAGGGATTGGGCTCTGGACTGAAATGTCTCAGGTTCAAATCCAGGCATCACCAAGCAGCCACGAGTGTTCAGTTGTAAGTACCCAGGCATTTGGGTTGCACAAGCTATTGCATTCCTAGTATCCCAATCCATGATAAAATGTGGAGAATCACATTAGATATGGTGATCCACTGTGGTGACCCCTAACAGGAGAAGTTCGAAATAGAGGTAGAGGAGGCGGAATATTAATGACACATGACTACTAATATGTGAGATTGATGTAGTGCTATGAGAAAGTTATTTTGAGAAATTTTAAAAAATTATAAGGTAAAATAAAACTTCTACAATTGCATTACGTAAATTATAACAGTAATACTTCTGACCTCAATGTATGATACCAATATCAGTCTAATTCATACAAGGAGCTAAGCTTTTGCACACGTTAACCAGCAGATGGCAGTATAAACGCATGTGGGAGAATTTTATGTCTCTAGATTGCGTCAGGATATTTTGATCAGTAGGATGTGGTTCTAAAAATATTGCTACAAAAGGAAATAATTTGCCAAGGCTATATTTAGTTGTACTATCTAATGCATTTAACCGTGACCTGGAATTCATATCCTGATCAATTACAGGGAATAATATTTTATATTTTTTTGTTGTATACATTTTTTTGACATCATACTGTGATCACTGGTTAAGCTGCAATATGTCATCATATGTGGCCTGTCTATAAATATATTTTATAATATAAACTTCATCCAACGTAGAAGCTTCAGTGGTGAATGCCATTTTGAGGCCCTTAAGGGATTCTAGTTTGTGTTATTTGAAATAAATATGCACAAGCAGTCCTATTCATGTCCACCAGGAGAGTTTAGTACAAACGAGCCAACACTGGATTTATTCTAAGAGAAGGAAAAAGGTCATTTTTGTGTCATCCGGCTATTTATGTTTTGCCAAGAAAAACTGACATTTGACCTCATTTGGTTTGACGCCTGGCTTCTCCATAGAGGTCCTTTTCCTGTCCGGTGTCCAGTGAGACCAGGAGCTCATCCAAATCCACTTGCTCCTTAGGGAGATTGTCAGATTAGCTTCCTGGGTCATGTGACTTCAGCATTCTAAATAGAGCTTTGGACACCAAGAACTCATGTACTTTCATTTAGGTTATTTTCAGCTGGCAAATATCGGCATTGACCAACATGGTTCTGCTCCCAGTTGTAAGTGCTCCTCATATTCAGGTCAAGCTGTGCAGAGAAAAAGGTTGTTCAGGGAGAAGTTCAGGGAGAAGGGACTGAGGAGAGGGAGGGACATAAGGCAGTAACAAAGAAAGGAAGAGAAGGAGGGAAAGGGGTTGAGTTGTTGCATAGTGAAAGGAAACACATATCACATACAGCAGCAGAAAATAGCCTAGCTGATGAGAAGTACACAGGCAGGAGAACACAGGACATGCATATAGGCAAGGGGGCTGAAAAAAGCAGAAACTGGCCTGGGAATGAGAAACGAGGAGAGACAGCCAGATATAGAGATGGATGTTGGCGAGAACCAGATGCGCTTCATTTGTACTAGACACAAAACGATTGGTAAAGTATTGTGGGACAGGAACTCAAGACATGAGAAGACATCAGCTCATCAACAAATAGATGCCACGCCAGAAGAGATGACACTTTGATACTGAAAGGAAATCGTGCCAAGGAATAAACTGTACAATTAGTCCTTTTCGTGTGGATCACAAGCCAAAATGAGTATGAAGGCCTCTGATCTCTGTGCTGGTTAAGGATCTTAGCAGGAACTTAAACTGCATGTCCGGAGGCGGGGATTTAATGATATGGCTCGCTATTTGCTCTGCTGGAGAGGCGGGGTCTTGGATGATCACTACTTGTATGCTCCCCTACCTGCTGTTTATCGGTGAGTAGAAGCTGTATTTGGGATGAAGGAAATGCGATGGATGTTTTTAAGCGCTCTGTATGCTAAGTGATACTTCTAGTTGCACTTCTCCTTGCAGTCTGCCCATGTGGATAAACCACCATTGCTGATGAATGGAATATTTTTTCTCAAGAAGCCAACATTTCAAGCCCCACCTGCATCCGTCAATGCTTTGTTGTTTCTGTCCGTTTTATACTGCATGGCCAGAAAGGAAAGTGAACACAATAGAATATGGACCAAATGTATCTGGTGTCTGTCTTGTAACATGGAAGTACACAAAATTCCCCTCTGAGTAGAAAGGCTGGAATGTCAGGAACTGTATAAAAGAATCATATATATATATATATATATATGTCTAAAGAATCATATATTTTATTCCTAATTATTTTTTTCATCATTTGCTTTCTAATGCTTTCTTTGCTTGTGCACTAAAGGGAATGGTTTTATTGTTTTTAATGCTTTGTTAATTTGACTATCTTGATATTATTATTTGGGTAGTGGCTCAACCCTGCTACACATAGATCTGTTATTCTTACATAACAAAACATAGAATATAGACATTTATTGGAAGCAAAATAGACAGCAACACCTGTGCTTTCCAAAAAAAACCACAACTTGTCAGCTGTTTAATTCAAACCAAAGACAACAGTGCTTCTGTAGATCGCCCCTTTGTGTAATTATGTATTTTCAGCACGTGCTTACTTTATAATTCACATTTCACATGGTTACACAATAATTCGTTACAATACATGACATGGTGGCATGTTATGGATTTTTAATTTAGACTATAAAAGTTCCACTTTAAACCATTCGCTTACAGTGAATGAAAGCGTGTACATTATTTTAATACATTTATTTGTCATAAAAGTTGGAGTTGGGTGTATTCTAGCTGGGCCAGGTAACTAACATCATTTTAGAACAGCATGACCCTGATTCAGTCTGTAGTTTGTGTGGGTGTGTAAAAAGCTCCTGGGTGACTTTGGAAAGTGTTTGTGGAGGAGACTCATCATAAAGAGAGGCTGAATGTAGGCCGGTTGCTTTCTTACTAAAACTAGGAGTTTAGTACAAAACACATTTCTCTGACTGGTTTAAAGGTGTTTGTCTACACACGTTGGGTAGTTAAGGTAAGTAGGATATGAATCATTCAATCAAACTGTGCTATTATTAACTAGACATGTCCAGAAATTCCAGCTGACTGAATGAAGGACAGTCTGTTATTAGTGCCTCGTTTAAAATGGCGTCCACACCCTAACTGTGTGCTGAGAGAGACTAGGAATTGTACTTTTCAAAAAATTTCAGTCTGTTCTATATAGAGGACTCATTGTTTGAAGAATAAACATACTCCCTCCCCTTCTAATTTGCCTTCTTTGAGTCTCCTCCCTTTTCTCCCTTTATGTTAGAAATAGGCTAATAGCAGATCATAAGTGTTTAGTTCCACTTGTGCCTTGATGGCTGAGGTTTGTGTTATTAAGAAGCAGTGAAAGTTTTGAGGCACTGTAAGGTTTCTACACAGAGGTGAGATGGTGTTAAGGTAAGGAGATTGTGATGTTTGCTTACGTTTTGTCTATTGACCAGATCTATCAAATAAATATTGGTTCCATTGTAATGCATTTATTGCAATTAATAATAATAATTATTATTATTTTATTGTTGTTGTTGTTGTTGTTGATGTTGTTGATATTATTATTGTTATAATTATTCCTTTTTTGTGTATGCGGTTAGGTAAAATGATCACAGACTTATTATTGATTAATTTTTAAACATATGCTTGTGTATGTTGGTAATGTAGGAATGGGAATGTCTAGTTATTAATATATTGTATCTTAAAATAGTATATTCTGAAATATTTTGAACATGACAAATTTATCTACAGGATTATTAATCTAAGTTTAAATCATATGTACTCATTACTATTGTCAAATAGCCTTGTTCTATATTTGTACTTTTTATTTTTGTAAGCAAAATATTTGTAAACAGAATAAGAAAAACTACAAGCTTGAAATAAGCAAAAATGCCTTAGAAATGTCTTAGGGTGTTTGCTCTTATTTATGTAATTATATTTTATAATGATTGGTTTGATTATTATAAAATTCCAGGACTATTTTTTATATTTTTATATAATTTAGAAATTAATTATTATGTTGAGGCCATGAGTCATGGAGCCAAAATTGCATAGTCATTTATTCATACGTTCTTTTGTAAGACTTAAAAGCTTTAACCTGGTCAGGCTCACAATGGAAGCATAGATTAACCTCGGAACAAAGGGTACATGGTGGGAATACGCCCTCTTTGAAATGCTATTTAGGCCAATAAAAATGTTTGCTAATGGGTCCTTGTGATCCTTTTTTTAACAATAGTTATTGTCTGTAAGAGATGAGAGACGTGTCCTTGTGGGTGAGTTTAGATGCATAACAGATGATGATTACTGTAAACACATGCAAATAAAAACACTCCAAAACGAAATAGACTTGTGCACTTCCATGACTGTGTTTCCATGCATGTTTGTGTATATATGTGGATTATCTATGGTGGTGTTCTATCAGCTCTTCCAAACACGTTCTGCGCAAATCTCATTTGCAGGAAAAATATTTGTTTGAGTTTGTTCAAGACTCAACCAAGCTATATTGTTTTAGCTTACTGTTGCTTTTTTCAGGGAAAGAGGATCAGGAATTGTCTCTGAATCTGACCATGAGGTAGTAGAGCGATTGGCGCTGGGTGCCAACGATAACATTTTTAATGGTAGCAATGACGACCTTCAGGCTGCCAAACTGCTGGCCAAGCGTCTCTACAACCTGGATGGCTTCAGGAGGTCAGACATTGCAAGGCACCTGAGCAAAAAGTGAGCATCCCTTCTTTCATTCATCTATTCTAATAAAAAGCACTTGTTTTTCATGTGAATGCAGAGGCTTTTGATTCAGTTACATGAGCATCATGTGGTTATGAATATTAAATGCTAAAATGGACTTATTCACAAATGCAAATCCCCCAAGTATTTACACAGAGACTTTTTTGTCTTTTCTGTTTGCCTGCAGTAAGGACTTCAGTAGAATGGTGGCGGAAGAGTACCTGAGTTATTTCAATTTTGCAAGCATGAGTCTAGATCAGGCTCTAAGGTAAGAGCATGCACATTTTCCTTTTTTCACATTTTCCTTTTTTCAGGTGGACTTCCAAGTTCTGAAAAATTATTTTATTTCTCTATTTTATGACTGTTAGAATAGGGGAATGCAATCGACTAGAGGCTTTTTAGAAAGCTAATCACATTGCCTGACTATAACTGATACATGGTCATTTTACTGCTGTGCTGAGAATCTCAGATCTTTGGTCAGTAGTAGTGCAGCAGCAGTCTCTTGCCACTAATGAGCCGAGGTATGCATATTACTGCAGTCTTTAATATCTATAAAGTGACTTATGGGGTCACATTCCTGATAAAAAAAATGAATATAGGTGCACGATTAATGGCTCTCCAGTTGTTACGTTAGAGAGGTTGATAAATTGTCTGTAGGAAAAAGGATGCATTTAATAATTACCATAAAATACCCTTGGTGTGCAAAGTAAAGAAAGTAATGGAATGGATGTAAATGATGTCATAAGATAAGATATACCTTTATTCAGTGTGGGAATCTCTTATGTGTTTTCATTATAAATGGAGTATTGGTCATTTAAAATGTATTGTCTGAATTTATCCCAACCCATATTGAGGTGCTTATAAATAAATAAAATATTTTCTGTATAGTCCTATATATCAATCTATAGGAAATATAAGGTAATATGTTTCTCTTTTCCAGAGTTTTTCTGAGAGAGTTTGCTCTTATGGGTGAAACCCAGGAAAGAGAACGAGTACTGTCCCATTTTTCCAAAAGATACCATCAGTGCAACCCCAACACTATACCAAACGAAGGTAAATCACATGCTGTGTGTGTGAACATATCCCTCACACTGAGGCTGTAACACCAGCTTCGTGCCACCAGATAGCTCTGTTGTTCATGCTGTGAATTTGTTTTGCAGACAGTGTCCACACTCTGACTTGCGCTATAATGCTGCTCAACACAGACCTACATAGTCATGTGAGTATGTAAACTTACATTGAATGATAGATAGAATTTGTGATACTTTTTTTTCTACTTAACTCTAGGAAAGGTTCGATAAAGGAACAATAAATGTTTTATAATGTTTGAATGCTTCCTTTCTCTTTATTTGTGCAGAATGTGGGAAAGAAGATGTCATGTTCACAGTTTATAGGCAACCTGGAGGGTTTAAATGATGGGCATAATTTCCCCAAAGACCTGCTTAAGGTGGGAAATGCACACACAGAAAATCACAATGCGATGCTTACACTTTAGTTTTCACACTGCTACAGTGTCGGCTGTATGTGTTCCCTTTCTCACTGTATGAATTTACAAATCCAACTGTTATACAAACTGTCATTACAAACTGTCAACTCGAGTTAGTAAATATTTTGATTTCCATGATTTATTCACACAGCCAACTGTAAATAATTGTAAAATTAATAATGCAAATGTGAAAAGGTAAAACCATGTCTTATGGGTATTTCATGGCATGGTGTGTTACATGATTTTAATGCACAATAATACATTAGAACTAACTGACCAATACACACACACACACACATATAGAGCTATACATAACAGTATATATAGTATAGTATAGTATAGTATATATAGTATATAGAGCTACATAACAGAACACTAAGCTAAAGACTAGTAAGTTGTCCAAGCCATATAAAGTGTATCATGTGCAACGTAGTGAAAACATTGCAAGACAAAAGATATCTAGTTGCGCTTTATAGACAACACATATCACAAAATAGTGTTTACCAGTAAACCTACTGTATGTTATACAGTATAATGTGCAAGATTTTATGATTCTTTATTAATTTAGTAAATAATATTTTATTATTTATTAATAAAAAAAAGGAAAATGTAATCATAAAGTTTACATTTGCTAGACCCCATTTGAGTAATACAGATTTGTGTGTGTCTTTTACATTTAATGTTTACTTTTCTAAAGACATCTATTAAAATTTTTCCACAATAAAGAATCCATAGCACAAGCATTAGATGCTAGTCACATATAGTCATATATATATGTGTGTGTGTGTGTGTGTGTGTGTGTGTCTGTGTGTGTTGTGGGGTCACCACAACAAATCCTCCTTAACTAGAGCATCTTACATTTACCTGATTTATAAAATTTAGCAGAGGGTTAGATGTCAGCCAGAAGAGAGGTTCCCACATGAGCCCTTTTTCCTCCTCATGTAATCACAGAAGGTTACATTGGTTCTCGTCAGCAATCTCAATTTACACCCAGATTTCTATAAAGCTGCATAGTGACAATTTGCACTATTAAAACCCTAAAAAATCAAGTGGGGTTAAAAAAACAATCTCTATTCTCTATGAATAATAGCTTTAATGACTCACGATGATCACGAATGAATGCCATTAAGAATTTACTGCACATGAGGAATGTAAAACACAGTGCAATATAATAATAGTATAACCTAGCAACTGGAAGGTGCCTTGATGTAGAATGTGCAGAAGCTGAGGGTGTGATTAGCCTGATAGCATGTGTGTGTGTGTAGGAAAGCCAGTGTGGGTGGCTGTTTAAGATGCAATCTGCTACAGGGAAGATAATGATCTCAGTTTGTGGTGATGGTCAGTGATTACATACTGTGATTTTAAAGATGCTGTAGTTAATATGGAGCCTTGCATCTTAATGGCTTTGTTTTTTCCTATTTTTATTGGAGCTATTGTTTTAAGTCATTTTTAAAACAATATAAGAATAGTCTTTATTATATCGCACAAAAGTGCTTTGTGTAAAGAATATTAAAATGTCAAAACAGTACATTAGGTGCACCAAATAACCAATCATTCATTACAAGTCCAATCCCTATTGTTGTAGTTATGTTTTGACTGTCGCATCACCAGGACAGTAATGATGACAGACTGCTAATGTTTTGAGTTACATGCTTGAAAATGCTCATTGTTCTCATAAGTGGGTGATGCAATTGTTCTGTGTGGTGATTCCCACCTCTTTCAAGCACAGCCTAATTATAAATATACAATACGAGTGTGATATGTTGGTATCCGCAATCTGCACAGTAGAGGATCTGAATGAGTCGGTGGCATTGAACCTCCTGTGTTTAAGTGTGCTTATGAAAAATAAAACGCAGTCTATTTTTAATCACTCCAGCAGGATTACCGAGATCAGTGAACAAAAAGAGTGAGCGTCATGGCCGCACCTGAACCACTCTGGTCACGCCGGGTTTTTATATCACAGTGGGCCACTACACACCAAACAACTCTGTTTTTTTTCTGTCTCCCACACATTTGCTTTGAAACACCATCCCTCTGAAACACCAACACCTTCCGCCCCCACTTTTGTCCTGGCATATGCCTGTTAAGTAATATTGCCAGAGCAAGTCTGTAGAGATTTTGATCAATTCAAGAAGCATAAACAGTTTCTCGATAGATTACAAACATTGTTGTGACTTCATAATGCATGCACGGATGCTGCATTTAAAGTAGCAAGTGTACTACCTCTCATGTCTTTCATATAAACATTTATGTGTGCTTGCTGTGCTAGATCATTAGTAGCATAACCTGCATGTTGGTTTCATCTCAAGAGACTATTAAATATCTCTCTATATTTTATTCGTTTGTGCTGTAAGCTTGGTTTCCGTTTGATTTTCGCTTTGGCTACTGCATGTGATGGTATATGGTATACAATAAAAAGGGATATCCCTCCTGTATTTCCTGTATTTCCTGCCTAATGTAATAATATATACACTAATAATAATATCCTTTATTTGTCACATATACATTACAGCACAGTGGCATTCTTCTTTGCATATCCCAGCTTGATGTTGGTAGTTGGGGTCAGAGCGCAGGGTCAGCCATGATACGGCGCCCCTGGAGCACAGAGGGTTAAGGGTCTTGCTCAAGGACCCAAGGGCGGCAGCTTGGCCATACCGGGGCTCGAACCCGGATCTTCCGATCTGCAGCCCAGCGCCTTAGACCACTGAGCTACCCCCTCCATACCTAATACACTAGTAATGTTATGTACAATAGATTGTCCAAGGGATCTGGACACATCTGTATATTCTTATTTTAGTCAAGTCAAGTTTTACATTCAACTTAATCCAAAAGGTGTTAAGGGAATGAATACATAGATTATGACTAATTAGGACTAATATAATGAGATATACTGGTAAGATGACATTTTGTCACTCTATATAAAATCCAGTCTGAATTGCTTTCTAATCTGAGCATTAATTTTTTTCACTGTACTTAACACTTATACAGTGCATTGACAAACTATTCATACCCCTTGAATGTTTCCCCATTTTGTGGAACTTGTAGAATGTATTTTATAGGGATTTTGTGTGACAGGCCGGCACAAAGTTGTGATAATTATCACATAATTGTGATAATTAGAAGTATAATTACAGCTGTACTGTGAAAGCCTCAGATGTTTGTTAGAAAACATTAGTGAGCAAACTGCATCATGAAGGCTAAAGTACACACAAGACAGGTCAGGAATAAACTAGAGGAGAAGTTTAAAGCAGGGTTAGGTTATAAAAACATACCCCAAGCTTTGAACATCTCACAGAGCACTGTTCAATCCATCATCCAAAAATAGAAAGAGTATGGCACATCTGCTAACCTACCAAGACATGGCCATCCACCTAAACTGACAGGCTGCAAAGATCCACAGCTCAGGTTGAAGAATCTGTCCAACTAGCGGCAAGGAAGAAAGCCATTATTGACTAAAAAGTATAAAAAGTCCCATTTGCAGTTTGCGATAAGTCATGTAGGCGACACAACAAACATGTGGAAGAAGGTTCTGTGGTCAGATAAAACTAAAATTGTACTACATGCTAAAATTCTGTGTGTAGAGGAAACCTATCAATGCACAACAGCCTGAAAGCGCCGTCCCACTCAGTGAAACATGGTGGTGGCAGCATCATGCTGTGGGGATGCTTTTATTCAGCAGAGACAGGGAAGTTGGTCAGAGTTGATGGGAAGATGGATGGAGTTAAATACAGGGCAATCCTGGAAGAAAACCTATTACAGGTTGCAAAGGACTTGAGACTGATTTAACTGGAGCTGTTTTGTAAAGAAGAATGGACAAAGATGTGCAAAGTCTAAATATGTGCAAAGCTGGTAGAGACTTTTTTTCTGCATTTCACAATTATGTAATGCTATTTGTTGGTCTGTCACATAAAATCTCAATAAAAAACATTTAAGTTTGTAGTTATAATATGACAAAATGTGGAAATTTTCAAAGGGCATTAATACATTTGCAATGCACTGTATATCCTCTCTCCCAGTTCTTGCTGTTTTCTATATATTTTTGTCACATATGTCATTTTCTTGTTTTTCTTCTCTGTTTTTCTCCCACTTTGTTTTTGCTCCACTTTTTGTACGTGGTGTGTGTACATGACCTGCCTGTGGCGCTGACACTGATGCACTGAGTACTGAGTGCTCTCTGGAACATTCTGCCACTCAGCTTGACACCTCTCTTCTCCGTTTATTGCACTCTCTCTATCTGTACCTCTCTCTCTCTCTCTCTCTCTCTCTCATTTTCTCTCCCTTGCTCTTTCTCTCTCACTCTGTCATTTTCTCTATCCTTTTCTCTCTCTCTCTCTCTCTCTCTCTCTCTCTCTCTCTCTCTCTCTCTCTCTCTCTCTCTCTATCAGTATATTTTATTCAAGCCAACCCATTGATTTATTTATTAGAATGAAATCATATTCTGTGGACTTACATGATGTTTCATGTAACTTGGCAACAGAATCGTGTAGAAGGTTGCTCAGTTACTCATGATGTCAGCATTGAATTAGTTTCAGGTACTAAATCACACACAGAGCTTCTGATTTTTATATAGAAAATGGTACTCTTCTTCTTTCCATTCATATAACACCTAATTCCCAGAAAAGCTAATAGCATGTAGTGAAGGCTAGAGATGCTGAGATGATCAGGAGGCAACAGGTGAAGCTTTGCGTTTGTGCATTGCATAGTATAGATGGACTGTAAGGCTTCTGATTTCAGTGAGTAGCTCAGTGCTAAAAGGGAGGAAGGGAGGACGGAGGATTGTAGCAGATGGGAATTTGGCTGCCTCCTGCTGAGATGAGCCTTTTGTCATGGTGGTGCCATAAAGAAATTGCAAATTTCACTGTCTCCGTCTCCATTACTCTGCCTCCTGCTTCCTCTTTTTATCACCTCTTCCAATCTACAAATAGTCTTCCTGCCATACCTTATTGCTTTCAAAAGTGTAATTTTTTTTCTGTGTCTCCTGAATTGAGGTTGTGGAGGATATGCAAATATGAGTCGAGAGCTGTACCACATTATCACACTGCCCACACTGACAGCTAACAGGCTTTCTCACCGCTGCTCTGGCTTTAAAATGCTTTTCATATGTATAACGATTCAGCACCATATGTTATTAATTTGGAACTGAGATTTTTATATTTTTATTTTTCTCACATTTGGAATTGTGATATGCAGGATCTCTACCACAGCCAATCATCTTTACCATGTTGTGCTTATTTGATTGTGGTTTAATATAATATTATTAAAAAAAAAAAAAAAAAAAAATATAATATATATATATATATATATATATATATATTGTGCATAAAATAAAATGTACAAATTAAAACTACCGTAAATTCTGGACTATAAGCCGCTACTTTTTTCCTAGGTTTTGAACCATGCGGCTAATAATAAGGTGCGGCTATTCTGCAGATTTTTTCCCGACCGCTAGGGGCTCTAACCGGAATTAGAATCAAAACTAACACAAAATAAATGCAAAGAAGAAGAATGCGCTAGTTCCTCTTTAGCAGATATAAGTCAGGTAGAAGCGGATAGAAGGAGGACAAACTCTATCTTTACAAGGTTAAGGTGACGTGATTTCACACACAGGAGAAATGAAGATAAATACTGTAAATAGCGCTTATTTTCTCTTGGTTCTGTCCCGTTTTAATCAGTGAAGCTGCTGCTCGGTGCTCTCTCTCTCTCTCCTCCCTGCTCTCCCCCCCCCCCCCCCCCCCCCCCCCCCCCCCCCCCCCCCCCCCCCCACCCCCCCCCCCCCCCCCACCCCCCCCCCCCCCCACACACACACACACGCACACACACACACACACACGCACAAATCAGCCAAAGTTGTTCTTGATGTTTCCCTCTCCCGATATAAGCCCGGTTCACTCTACAATCCCCGTCCGGGCTCGTAGCACATACCTAGTGTCGCGGACACGGACGCTCGATATATGTTTATGCCTAACCTTTGTCTGTTCCCGATTCACGGACTTCCAAGTCCGCCACCGCTCCTGCTCTCCGGTACTCCCGGTACCACGGCGCGCAGAGCGCAAGGCTCCCTAGCCTGTCTGGCCGCTCCGTATGAGCGGCGTCTCCTGAGTTCTTTATTCTAATAAATCCTGTTTTGTATGAATTCCGGATCTCCGCGTCTCTGTGCAGCGTCCACCGTTACACCGTGTTAAAATACAGGTTAGGAAAGAATCTATTTAGGTACATACATGTACATTTACAATTCAAAAGCGGATGCGGATGCGGCTTGTATGCAGGTGCGGCTTATTTATGATTTTTTGGGGTTTTTTTTTTTCAAATAGAGCAGATGCGGCTTATATGCAGGTGCGCTTTATAGTCCAGAATTTACGGTACATATAAACCATATAATGTAGGCTTAAGGCTGCTGAGAGCTTTATGAGGATTAATAATTATTCTGTGCAGTGAACCTACCAGGGACGTTATAAACAAACCATAGAAAAATAAATATGTAATCTAAAATGTGGTTGGAAAATATTTAAATAAAATAATCAACGATATTTTTAGTTAGAAATGGTGACTGGTGAGTACTTCTTACAAATACGTTACACTTCTCTGGTAGGTCGCTTGAATTCAGTGCCTGGCATTTGCATGTTCTCATTGTGCTTGGGAGTTTCTTCTGGTTCTTCCGCTTTTCTCCTATGTCCAGTAATGTATATTGGGACTGATATGTATTTCCAAAACAGATTTTGCCCCAGATTTTGGCACCACAACAAGCCTTGTTCCCTAAATTACCTGGGATGCGCTTCGGACTCCCCTCACAGAACTCGGTCTGATGCTCAGCATAGAAAAGACATAGACAAATGTTTCTTAATCTTTTGATTATTTTCCTGCAGGTTCTTTGTGGTTTGCTATCAAATGAAAAAAAAAAATATTTATGAATACAGGTAGACATAGTCTTGGTGTGAATAGGTGTCTGAATGTCTATGTGTGTGTCTGGTGTCCTGTAATAGATTTGACTTAAATACCTACAGCGGATCACCATAAACAATTAATGAAAAAGTGTATTTATGAATGATACATTTGGAACTTTTACAGCCTTACAGCTGAACCATAAGCTGCCTTACAGCTGGATGATGGTTTACACAAATAATCAGGTCATAGTTGACTAAGGCAATATGAGCCTGCAGTGTCCCTGATTTATCAGCAAGAGAAAAGGAAAAAAGAACAGGGAAATATAGAATGATTGAAGACAAATTAGATTCAAAAGGAGATTAATAAGCAAAGAGAAGGAAATGAGAAATATGAATACAAGTGTAGGCTAGTATGTCTATTTATGCCAGTGCTTTGGACCCATTGTCCTAATTACACCATGAAACTACTCCTGCTTTGTATCCTGTGAACATGCATACACAGCACATGATCAGCTTTTTTTTCTTTTAACCTGCTGTGAATGAAAGATTCATTCAGTTTGATATGAAGTAATTTCCCGTAAGGGGGCAGAGCAACAGGTTAATTGTAGTGCTGCTGCCGTATGATGCGTTGTGTTGGGGAAGCCAGCACTCGGCTCTGACTGACGTCGCCGGAAGGAGGGACCAGAGCAGATCCGAGGACTGTTATTTGTTGGCCAGGCAGAGATGTTGGGAGAGGGAGAGAATGAGAGAGGGAGGGTGAGCACTCCTCCCACATCAGATCTCCCTCTCAGTGCAATTCAGTCCGCTTTCTATCTGCACCGCAGAGGAAGAAAGAGACTGGAAGGAGAAGGGGATGTGAACCGTCTTCTGGTTCTTTTTATGCACACAGCATCCAGCTCCAGTGTGCACAAGAGGAGAGACATGGTACAAAGGTTGCAAGCAAAAGTGAGAGAGAACTTGGATGGAGGAAGGAAAGACGGCACATGCTGATGGATACAAATGCAGGGATAAGGAGCACTATGGAGGAAAAGACAGAAAGAGGATGATATAGAGGAAAATTGCAAAGCAACTATAGAACAACCAATTCTTCGCTTTGTGCCTACATTATTTCCCGCAGTGCCTGTCCTCTTTCTTTGCCTTGCCATCTCTCGTTTGATGTCTCTTTCCTCTGTCCCAAAGGGGGGAGTGACCGTGACGTCACAGCTTGTTCTGGGATGCCGTTGTGAGTAAAGGCAGGAGTTGAAGTCTCCTTCTTTTGCTGCACTTTTTGATCCTTTTTTTTCTCTCTACACGTCTGCTTTTCTTGTGCCATGTCACCATTCTCTGTCTGCTACATTTATATTAAACCTGCAAGCATTGTTTGCTGTGCATGTTCATGCCATCACTTTGAGGATTCACATCTGTGAAAATTGTGAAAAGAGAATCAGCACGATATTGGCTTCACCGCTTCTTTGCTTGCCTGCGTTCTGTCTGCTTTTGCTCAGAATAGAACAGAAAGTTTGCCCATGTGATGGAAATCCCAGGTTTGAAAGATTTTTCATTGTGCATAGCCAATAAAACTGAATTCCTGATCAAGCGGCTTGAGTCTCCACAGAGGTTCTGAGGGCTTCTCAAAGTGAGCCAAGCTGTCGAGGAGCTCCCATTCTTCTTTAGTATTTTTGCAATCCCAAGAGCTGTATCTGAACTGAACAGTTTGATCTGCAAGCTCTTCAGGACGGTTAAGAATCTCGGCTCCAGGTTTCACAATGATCGGATTGAACAGTATCCACTCGGCTGGCCGGCTGCGCTCACGCTCTCTGTGCTCGGTGCGGTGTGGCCGGGATTTTAGTGTCATGGAACCGTTTCGCTACACCAAAGCACCACGATCACGTTCTCTTAGGCCCTTAGCCTTCCCCGATCTTCTGGGCAAAGTGCAGGATGGCCAAAACCATCCTCAAACACGCAAGAGGAAGGAGAAGGTAATAAGTTCATTATTAGATTGATGCATGGGTAAATAACACGTAATGTTTTTAAATCTGAATAGCTAATCTTTTTGAGGGTTTCAATTCATTTTTATAAATCCCTGATATAAGAAGTCACATTGAGTGCAATAACAAAGGGCGCCATGCTCACACATTCACACACTTATTCACACTTAGGGGTCAAATAGCGTTGCCCATCCATCTGCATGTTTTTGGGAGGTGAGAAAAAGAACTGAAGAACCCAAACGAAATTCATGCATACGACTTGAAAGATATTTTGAAGGTATTTGAAGATACCCTGGAGTCATGAGGTGGCAGTGGTCTTGTGTCACCTTGACGTCCTTAAATGTGTTCTTGCAGTTTGTGTTTTTTTTTTTAAAAAAACAGTTACGAGTCCACTAAACTCCCAGTTATAATCTCTCAGTTATATAGCCTATTTTTCATATGAACATTTTCTGTATTGTTCTGTCAAACATTTATTGACCCTTTTTTCATTCATTTGCAGGCACTCTATAATTCCATCAAGAATGAAAAGCTGCAGTGGACAATGTGAGTTCATTTTGTTGTTTTTTTTTCCCTAATCAGGCCTATTATTATTTATCAATTTTCTCCAACTTTCTCTTATTTCTATTATTTGCATATTCATACATTAGCATACACAAAAGCAGGCTTCACTAATCTTCTAAATATTCATGTTTGGTGAGGTGTAGTAATAAAGGCATAATACTGATTAAATGATGCAAGGCTGTGTGGAAGGTGGTGAAGGTGCATGCGATGTGTTGAGCCGATGCGCTTCAAACCTGGGTAAAACCACGCGATGTCCTGGCCCCTGATTTAGACTTTGGCTTCCTGAACTCAGGTTGCCATGACTACGGCTCCCTAGTTACCTTAGTGTAATTACAGGTCGAAATCTCTCTGCCTGATGCACATTTGTAACTGCACTGCTACACACTCACGCGGAGCAAGAGGGTATGCGTGCTGAGTCGTTTGACTCCTCTAGGGCTTTAGCACTGTTGTCAGTGTGTTGTGGATGAGGGAGGAGGGAGCTGGCTGCGTCCTGTCTTCTATTCTCTTTCATTCATCTGTACTCCTTTCATCTCTTTTTTCTCTATCTCTCTCACTCACAGTCACTCTCAGGAACTCTGCTTCTCTTGTACTCACTCTCTTAGAACCTGGCAGGGAGTCTAGCAGTTACTAAGCAACAGATGAGAGCATTACCGTTCAGGAGGCAAAGACTACGTAGACTAAGTTTGAAAGAGAGGGAGGGATATTTAAAGGAACAGTCCTCAGGATGTGCTGGGCAGACTGGCTGGAAGGAAATGGCGTTTGACATTAGCTGTTAAGGCATTGACCACTCAGTCAAATGACATGAGGCATTTACCAATGACTGGAAATAACATGTCCTTTTTTTTGCCATAGTTGAACAATAACAGTAAGAAGTGTTTCTTTTTTTATAATTATGCACTTATACCTCTCTCAATCATTATCTTTATTAACTGGATTATATGGTAGCCACATTTTTTAAATGGAATTTCTGCATTTTTCCTTCTGTCACATCCCATTGTCTACTAGAATCTGGAGTGTGCAATATGTTTGTCTATATTTGTGATCATTCAGCCATAAGGGCATTAGTAAAGTCAGGCACTAGGGTGAGGAGACCTGGGATGCAGTCAGTATTCCAATTGATTTCAAAATTGTTTAAATATGGTTGAGGTCAAATCTCTATAACAGATCAATCATGATCTTCCATTCCAACCCACGTAAACTTGATAGAGTTGCATTTTCATCCTCGAATAGGTTTGGGTCTCCTAGTTCAGGTAAAGTCAAATTTATTGCTCCGTCATTCAAATAAAATATCACATTCAAATTCTTATAAAATAATGTGCCTCCAATTTTGTGGGAAAATTTTAAACGCACATGACTGGAAAAGTCAAGTGTCCTAATACGTCTTTCTTTCTTTCTTTCTTTCTATCCATCCATCTATCCATCTATCATATATATTGTCATGTGGTATTTCCTTACCATAAGATATACTTCAAATCATGTCAAGTATATATATATATATATAGTCATTTATATATTATAGTCATTTTTCTACTATAAAATGCTTTGTGCTTCAGACATACAGTATAAACTAAAGATCATTTGAACTGGTTGATCAGGATGACCTGCATAGTTTTGTGCGAGGATGTGACTAATAGTCCCTTCTGACATCAATGAACATTAGTATTTAGTATCGCTGTTAACTAATTTCTGACAGGATCATTTGCGACAATGTTTACTCTTCCAAATGAACTGAATATCTGAATTGAATGAATGTGCAGGTTTGTGCCATTTTCTTGGAGCCTGTGTGGGATTTAATATTGCTTAATATTCCCGTGTTCTCTTTGCGGTGTGGGAGTATGGGCATCTTAGAGGGCAGGAAATTTTAGAACAAATATTTTGATAACCACATAATATTTTTTTTAAATAGCTATAGCTTTATTTATATATTTTGATCGTTTATCAATATTGAAAGTCTTATTGACTCTTATTGAGGCCTTTCTCATAGAGAAGAAATGCTTAAGTTTGAGAGAAACAACACAGTACATTCTACAATGCTAAGAAAGTACTTCTGAAAGAATTTCTTTTAATTACTCAGTTAGACCAAAGGCTCACACCTCCACTTGTATAATCAGATTGATGGAAAGCTGCTGTTGTAGGTGTTATTGTGGGAATGGGTTTGATTCATATTTTAGATGGCCGTAGGAGTAGGAGTACTTAAGGGAATTCGGTTGGAACTCTTAGCTATGACTATGAGCAGAGCACCTAATGATCGGTATTCTGCTGTGAAATTGAAGATTTTAAGGTTTATGCAAATATGAATTTGTTTGCTCATTAAGTTAATTACGTTGCTTGTTAATGTGCAAACTTTTTTATTACTTTCTTATAAAACATTTTTAAATAATATATTGGTTTAGTCACATCATCTAATGAAGAATATTTATTAATAAAATTTATCTTAGATATTTTTTTTTGCATTGCATTTCAGTTTTAAAAGCGATGGCTGACATTTATATATTCCTCATAGATAATGCTGAAGCTTAAATGAAAGTTTTACTTTTCTGTCTTATCAGTACTGTTATAAGCGCCAGTGTGATATGTGAAATATTAATTTATTATAATATATTATATCGATAATAAAATAGAAACCTGAATCTCTTTTATACAAGTAAATATTCTAGAGGAATATTATTCTAGAAATAAAGAAAATAAATAAATTTAAGAAAACTGGCCCACTGTGTTATAAGCTTGGTGTTATGAGTTTAGAAAGAATAGACTGAGCATTGCTTTTACATTCTGCTGTGTGTATGCGCATGTGTGCTTACCTACAGTGATGAAGAGGAAGTGCGTAAGTCTGTGTCGGAGCTGGCTGACAGCAGGACAGACTCTGCGTCCCACACTCTGAAGAGGATTACTAGTGGCAGTGCTCCTCTAGTGTCTCTGGCACAGCAGACCAACGCTCAGCTGTATAAGAAAGGCTTCCTCGTGCGCAAGGTTCACGCCGACCCTGACGGCAAGAGAAGTATGTTAATCTTCCTCTGGCATGAAGGAAAGGAATAATTTCTTTTTCATGAAGGATATATATTTGTGAAACCTGTATGTGTATATATCTATATGTTTATGCATTGTCCTAACTTCACCAAACCTATTCTCACAGCGCCTCGAGGTAAAAGAGGATGGAAAACATTTTATGCAATCCTGAAAGGACTAGTCCTTTATTTGCAAAAGGTAACTTTAACACACTCATCTGAATGCATACTCCTACGTTTACTTAAGATAACTGTAAGATTTAACCTGCTGCATTATTATTGCAGTATTTGAAGCTAACTTATAATAAAATTCCAATTTTTAATTTTATGTCATGAAAAAAAAGAAATCTGTATAACTTACTGTGCAAAAAATCCTTTGTCCGAATAATTATTACATATAATATGTGCAAAATTATCTGGACATCTTGTATTGGGACTTCCCCGTTGTTAGCGCAAAGTTGGAGGCACACAATTATATACAATATCCATATATGAGGAAGCATGGCATTTTTACTTTGCCTGAAGACTAGGAGACACAATATATATATATATATGTGTGTGTGTGTGTGTGTGTGTGTGTGTGTGTGTGTGTGTGTGTGTGTGTGTGTGTGTGTGTGTGTGTATATATATATATATATATATATATATATACAGTACTAAAAATGTTCAGAATGTATCATATTTTCAACCACTGAAACAATACAGAACAACGAATTCTACTTATATGCCTCTGTGATTATTGTTCACGCTTTTCTCCGTCCTGTTTGGCTTCCAGAGTGACTATGTTACACATACACAGCTGTCTGATGAGGATCTAAAGAACGCCGTGTCCATCCACCACTCTCTAGCTATGAAGGCAGCGGACTACAGCAAGAGACCAAACGTGTTTTACTTGCGCACTGCCGACTGGAGGGTCTTCCTGTTCCAGGCCCCGTAAGTCTTCCATCTTGTGGGCAAAAATATTTATGAAAGTAATTATGAAATGAAAATAAATGTGCATGAATGTACGTTGAATTATTGCTTGGATTAGTGCTAT